>VZTA01002173.1:48460-108232 GCA_013398855.1 Mohoua ochrocephala | reverse complement strand
AGGTACGTCAAATTAAAGGTGGGTTTATAATTTTTATTTTTCTAAGACAAAAATTTACGTTTTATGTTACATAAGTAAAAAACCTCTTCTGCTGTAAGAGAAGAGATGAGTGAGAGATTGTAGCTGAGGAATGAAAAAGGACTTCAGTAAATAGTACTGACTGACTGGTAGGTTGTGTAAAGAATGTCACTTTTAGTTTAGCCACCTCTACTTTTAGTGTTCCATGCAATTAGGTAGTTGTACACATTTGTGTTCTGGAATTAACAGATATCATAGGAGGAGAAATCAAATGCTCTCAAAAGTATTTGTGGTGTATTGAAATATTTCTCGTCCAAATTGTTCCTGTTCAATGTAAGTAAATACAACTCCCAAAAGTTCCCTGCCACAAAGCACTCAATGTTGCTTCAAGTCTGCATTGGTAGAGAGATTAAAAAAAACTGATAAACAGAAGAAGAAAAATTATGCTTTAAAACAAAATTACACTTTTTTTCTTCAAACTGGCATGTTTTTCAAAGGTTCCATCCTCAAAATAAACAAAGTATGTAAGTCTAGGCTGAAAATGAACTTGACGTCATATCATGTTGTGGCTTAGGGTCGAGGAAATAAGTCTAGCACTTTGAATTCTCTGAGAAAGAAAATAAGCAATAATGATAATTGGAAAGTATGGTAATTGTTATCTCAAATGTCAAGTGGAATTACTTTCATTAATTTAAATATCTTTTTCTAATAATTTTTGTGCTAGATATGTATGCATCTATAAGAGATAAATAAGTTGTTCTCTTCTGCATGATCTCATTGTGGAAACACTTTAAATAACGTTACCTGTTGTTAGCCTTTTATATTTTAAATGGAGTGTTGTCTTCAGAGCAGGAACTGCAAGACAGTACAATCCTTTCCCTGCTAAAACCCACAAACCTTCCAGTAAGACCAGCCTTCTGTTCTGAACCCCTACACAATTCTGTCTCAGGGAAACCATCTATCTATAAGGGCAGAGTCAGAATTACTTTCTTCCTTAGTGTGTTTGGCCTAAGACATTGTTTTTCAAAATTTGGTGTGAAGAAGTCAATCAGATGGAAACAGAATAATGCAGATGAATTGGTGATATTCCTTGATAGGAAAAGGGTCTCCAAATCCAAATCCTTTGTGCAGCATTTCTGCTCTTGTGCTGGAGAATTCTTGATAGCCCTGTAATTTATTTCTCCCTGCCTTGCAGGCATTGTTCTTATGAGAATCTGATCCCTGTTTATATATAGGCCACTATTGTGCTCTGACTATGTATCAGTACCAACCACTGATTGTAAACACGATGTTTATCCATTGTAAACCTGTTTATGTGGCCATAGGGGCAGTGCAGCCATATGAGGAGGCCTTCGACCTATTACATGAGTTAAAGATGATTCGTTGTTGTTTGAATGTAACAGAAACCAAGTGCTGAAAATTTCAAGAGGTCACTGGTAAAACATGAATGTTGTCTGTGAGAATTATTGATGAGTTTTTGGTATGAAAGATATGGGACCCAAAATGAGGTAGCTCTGTTTGAATCTCATTGTCACAGACAAGATGAATTGAACGTGGGACTAAGAGTTGATGGTTGCCTGGTGACAAGTGATCACAACCTGATTGACTTCAAATTTGGCAAATGGAGGAGGGTGTCAACCAATATACTTAGTGTATTTGAGGGACTAATTGCCTAGTGGGGAAACTTATGGGTGAAATTGATTGTGAGGAAAAATTTTGATGGAAAAAATTACAATAAAAGTTGACTAGAACCCCTAAAGAAAAAATTATGAAATTACAATTTCTTATGCACGTGAAAACTCTAAAACTGCATCCTCTTCCAGAATGACAGTAAAATAATTAATTTGAGACAATAAGTATGTGTATTTATAGAAAACTTTGTGAATTAAAGGGAACTATATAGCAAGATAAACTGGAATGTCTGAGGTGCAGGATGTTGGCAAAGACAAGTAGAGTAATTAAGAAAAAGATCTAATGGGATTAGAAAAATTCAAGAAAAAATGGCTTTATGTGTATTAGAAATGTGAAATAATTCTGGCAACAGTATAGGCTCTTTAGCAGTAAGGTATAATAAAACTTCTAATGATGCAGAAAAGGCAGAAGAGCTTGATAAGGTTTATTTAAGTGCTTCCTTGTACAGAATCAATTCTACAAGTATTTTGAGTTCAGGTTACTGATACAGTTTTTAGGATAATCCATACTTTGCAAGTGCTGGTGATGTGAAGTTTGTAGTACTGAGCTGTTTTAGCCTCAAAGCAGTTGTAGGCAAAATACTGGGAAATTTCCTGCACTAAAGGGATAAAAGTAAGATTGTTATATTTTTTCAACAAACCTTGATAAATGGAAAGTAGTTCTTATCAAACAAACCTAGCTTAAATCTCTGAAATTGCAAGTCCAGTTAACTAGGATATGCATTGTATACTGAAGTATTTGTAAGGCATTTGGTGTCCTAGTTCATAACAACTATGGTTTTAAATACTGTAAGAACATTATATTGGCAGAACCAAGTTAAACACGTTAACTGTATAATTAATTGGTCTTGGAAAGCGGTTTGAAGTGAAAGTTGCTATTAAGAAAGGAGTTTCTGTGTTTTTCTACAGAAACTGCTCTGGATATGAACATCAAGAAACTGGGAATAAACATGGCTTGAATGCTGATTCAAAATTTTCAAATTACAATGATGTTTGGATCATAGACCACAATCTATGCAGCTTAGTAAATCAAACCTAAAATTTATTTGTTTCAGTATAAGAATATTGTTGTTGTTGTTGTTATTATTATTAGTAGTAGTAGTAGTAGTACTATGACTACTACTACTACGACTATTATTATTTTAATGTTTTCATTGCTGTCCTAAATGCTAGGCTACTGGAGGTAAAAGACTTTTTGAAAGGTTTTGGGTTTTTTTGAAGCAGAACAGAAATAATGGGAAAACCATTTCAAGTTCAGCTCTTCCTTTTTTTTGTTGTTTTTTTGCATGAAGCAAGGCATAAATGAACCTACCTGATCATTCCAGTTCTGCTAGCAGAAATGATAGAATGATTTACTTTCTCATGGTGCTTTATTTGTATCATAAAAAGTTCTATCCATCACTTCTGTGGCGACACAAAACATTTACTGTTGATAACAAATTAATACTTTTTCTAAAATGCTGTCAATCAGATGTCAGTCCCTAGAAGAGTTGTTTATTGCTAGAACTCCATCCTGAAACTTAACAATTAAATAGGAAAACAACCAAACAGCAAGTGTTTTAAGAGCAAGGAATTAGAAAAGCTGACTTTAGTGTCTTTTCTCTCACTCACAGCAACTACTGTATTTCCATTCTGTTACATTGCAGTTCATCTTCCTTTCTCTTTTGTGCTGTTACAATGATTTGGTCAACATTTCGTGTTCACTATGTTCTTTTAATGCAGTATATTATTCTTAGCTATTTGAGATTTTTTTGAGTCCATAGCTGAAACCGCAAATATGCAAAATGTCTTCTTCTTGTAATCAGCGTCCACGGCTGGCTCTCTCCTTTTTGTAGTCCTGCATTTTCTCTACATGTTTGCATCTTTAATGCAGCCTTGGTAATGAAAACAATCTGGTGAAGAATATAAATATTTAAAAGAATCTCAAAGTTTTTAACTTTTCACTTAATTCTTTCTCCCTTCAATGCTCATGTCTTTCTGTGTACGGTAGTCCTTAGCATGTCAGTAAAAATTTACTCCTAAGCTGAGAATATACTTTCCTCATTCCTGCTGAAAGGTGATGGGTGTTGTAATTAAAATTCATGGTTGAGAACATTGATGGTATTGGCTGAGTGGGTTTTGGCAAGAGCATGGGCTTCAGACTTCCAGAGGTAAATGTCAGGAGGAGTATAGTATTGATGGTTGCTTTGGCTCCAGCCTTAGCAATGGTACTAAAATAAGCCAGGGAAAACATTCATATTAAAACCAAGTTAATTTCTTGTCACTATAATAATATAGATTTTCATCCAGTAGAAATTTCTGAATAAAAGTCAGTGCCACAACAGTCCTCTTTTCCAAAGCTCTTAATAAAATGCTTCCATATGATTTTTACATTCATGTTTTATGTTTCATGGGTTAGCTCCAGGTGGTCTTTTTTAGAAGCATGAATATCTTAAATTATATGTGCAGTCTACATAACTTTTTGAAATAACGCACATGATGGGGTTAGCCAATTACAGATGTGCAATGAATCCGGTGTGCCAAAAGCGCTTGTTCTGCTTTTTGCTTGTAGTCATCAGGAACAGTAATCACTGCTGTAGTTTTTGATATGTAAAATGAAAAAAGGCTGTTGCTATCTGCAGATTGCAATATCTGATGGAACTTTTATTTGTCTTTTTATTCGCCCTTTTCTGAGCAGAAGGGAAATGCCTTTGCTGTGAAGAGTGCTTTGGACAAAGCCTCAGTCAAGCTTAATATCGTAGTGCACCATTTTGCAAATGAAAGCGGTTGAGGAATTGGACCTTGTGGTTGGATTTAACAGTTTTAGTATAGCATTCATACCTTATTCTCCTCAGCTGGCAGAGACTGTAAGGACATACATAAAGCCCTGCTAAATTCAACAGAGCTTAGTCTTCTATTATTGTAGTTTATTGGTTTTCTGGGTCATCTGAACTTCTACCATATATCTCCCATTGAATGAATCCTGCTTTTAGATCTTGTTGAGGGATACCTATTGCAGGGATAATAAATACATCTGTATGAAGAAATAGATTAACCAACTGATAATGAATGCAGCAGAAACCTAAAAAAAAACCCAAACAAACAAATAAAAAAACCCAGACGTGGGTGCTTAGAGGGAATAAAGCAGTGTAACTGAGTGGGCTTTTATAATATTTGTTTTACCAAAAGTTACATCACTCTATATTACAAGTAAAAAATTATGACTCAAAGAAAATATTTTGTCTGAAATGAAAGAAAACACAAAATCTTTTTTTTTTTTTTAAGTAGAAAATCTTTGTTTCCCATCTCTTATGTTTGCAGCTGTATATTTACTAGCATTTTCTAAAGTGACTGTCTCAATATTTGGCGTGAATAAGAGAGCCCTGGAAGTGGAGTTTGAAGTGTATGGATTCAATAATAATATTTTTTTTCATGTAATAGTTATATTAGATATCTTTGGTCAAGAGAGCAAGATTTAGATACTGACGGCAGATCCAGCAGTTTTAAAAACCAAAGTGCAGTGATTTTATATCTAAATAATATGCAAGTATAACCACAGTCTGACCAAAGTTTGACCACAATATCAACGCAGCTTAATTTCTGCAACTGTTCTCTTTGAAGCCGGAGGAAGGAAATCGAGTTTCCACCAAATCCCTATGCTCTTGTGGTCTCCCATTTCAATCAGGGATATGAAGTAGAATACAATGAATCCATAGTAAAGACTTTCCCAGGACATTAGAGAGATCAGTAAAAACTGTTTTCATTAGCTGTCAGTAATTAAAGAACACCCTTCATATAGAGCTTACAATTTAGAGAACATGTAAGCCTCTATATCTACCCGAGATCACGAGCAAAATAAGAATCACTACACAGCTGGGGAACTTGTGTTGTTTTAAAATATCAAGCTCCCTTAAGAAACATAATTTTCTGTTTATTTGCTAGCTTTTAAGCCAAAGTGAATATTTTTATTTTAAATTTCAAAGGTTTTAGTCATGCTGCACTTTCTGTCACTATGGAAGGAAAGAAGGGCAAATGCCTAACAAAACAGGTAAATACCAGTTGTGCCAGTGTTTGCCTGAATGGAGCTGTTAGAAAATTCTTACCTTAATTTCAGTGCTGGAGCTCATCATTCCCTATAATTCTTGCTTACAGAGTTAGCTGAGTGCATCTGCACAAGCATGTGTGTGTTGTCACTTTGAATTCTACTTGTATCCTATAAAAATTGATTTTGCTTTGCTTTGCATGGGATGGTACCACATGCAAAATTCTGTCTTATTTCATCGTCTGAAAAGTAGTTAAATGCATATTTATAATCATAAAAGGAAGACAGAGAAATATCTTTGCTCACATTTTAATACATATAGGCAATTCCAAAACTTTACCTATAGCAAGTAGAATAACATTGTCAACATTACCTCACTTTAGAGCTTCAAGAAAACCATTTGTGCCAAGGTTAGGAAAAATCAGGAACTGCTTTTTCATTTTCTTTTATAAGTACATATTGTATTTCTATAATTATAGGAGCAACTTTACATCTATATATCCCCTTTCAAATTTGAATTACTGTGTATGCGAGCTGTTTCCCATCCTCTTGATGCAGAACAGTGCTGATAATGCTAATAGAGAAATTGAGGCATACACAAATTTAGGGCTAGCTTTTCAAAAGAGCACATCACTTCAACTGGAGCCAGATTTCAAAAGATCTCTGATCCTATTCAGCAACAAAATAAATAGCCAGATTTTCAAAAGATTTCAGCACTTTGGTAATCTGATCATAAGAAGCAGCTGCTGAGCACATTTGCAAAGCCAAGAGTGACTTTTTCAATATCCCATAAGAAGTGTGTGTAAGAGCAGGGAATAGAGCTCTCTTCCCATTTCCTAAGACCAAGAGTCCAGTTCTTAAGCAATAACACTATCTTCATGTCCCTTGCAAGAATGCTATATTTAATGAAAGGAAATTTAACCCATTTAGAAATTTAACCCATGTCTGTGAGGAGATATTTTTCAGAATAACATGAAGATTTGCACTCAGGGTAGATAATGAAGAAATCAAATAGGAGGAATATTGCTAATCCATTTTATATTGAATCTCTGTGTTATATTGTCTTAATTAGGTGTATCTTATAATAAAAAACCCCTCCCCTTAGTAGTTTTTAAAGGTTTTGTAGTCCATTGCCAATCTTTTACGTGTCAAAAGAAAAAAAATATAATAACTGAGTATTCTTAAAAAAATCTACAAAAGCCTATAGCAAGTATATTGCATGGCAAGTCCAGCTGTGATTGCTTTTCTGTGGACTTCCAGCCTCCTGCAACATTCTGAGTGCATAGTTTTTATTTTTTATTTACATTTTAAATGGTTCTTTCTATCCCTTCCTAGAGGTGAATAAATGAGGTGTTTAATTTTGTTCTTCTGAAGATAAATTTTTTTGTCATCTCTTTAATACCTTTAAATGCTATTTTTTCTTCTATATACCAGCTGTTTCTGCTTATTTTGTGTATCAGTGCTGTTATTTACTCTTGTTGTCCTGCTTTTTGTAGCTTCTATCTTTCTGGTCTTTTTTTTTTTTTTTTCTCTGCTATTCTTTTGTTCCAACATCCTATCCTGAAGATTTGAAGGGCAAGCTTTCTTTTACCAATGTTACGAAGGAGCTGAGAGGAAAATTAGCAGCTCACCTAACCTAATCATACATTTGGCTTTAGATGGTTTCTTCAACATCCTCGTGGAGCTTCTTGATCTTCCAACAAACTCATTAAACATAAAGGAACTGTATTTTACATACAGGCAGCTATGAGAAGCCATTTGCTACGTATTTACTCACTCATCACTAGCCTGGAGTCAGCCCAACAGATCTTCCTTGGGTAGAAGCATCTGGCAAAGTCAGTGCTCAAACAGCTTTACACTATGTACTTATTGGCAGTTTTGGTGTAGTTTGGTCTCCAGCAATGATGATGCCAGACAGTGAACGTGGCATGGGATGATCTGTGAGGATGTTCGTATCTGCCTTGAGAGGGTTCTCATTTTACCTGTCAAACAGGAAGGTGAATTTTGGAGACAGCATCTGCTCAGTCTGAACTGAGCTGCACTCAAAGGACAGCTATGATGGCCATGAGGTGGTTGGTCCTGGAAGTGCAGAGCACTCGTAGAACTGTTTTGTTGAGGTACAATGTTGAGCAGCTCTGATAAGCATCCAGGCTGACTTCTTGCAGACCCGAAACAGAATCTCATCCAGTATTTTCTGCATCTGTTTGAGACACGGGCTTATCTCTTTGGAAAGTATCTAATGTTGATGTAAAGCATTTAAATGATAAAGAATCAACTACATCCCTGGGCAGATTGTTCCAATGGTTAATTACTGTCACTGCAAAAAAAGTGTGCCTCATTTGTAGTCTTATTTCAGCTTCAGCATCCAAACACTGGATCTTGTTATGCCTTTTTCACTAGATTAATGAGCTGCCTACTGTCAGAAATCTCTTCCACATGTAGGTATTGTGATCCTCTTAACCTTCTTTTCAGTAACTAAATAAATTGCGCTTTCTTAGTCTGTCACTATAGGGAATGACTTTTAGAAGTCTAATCACTCTTGGAGCTCTTACTTGAGTCCTATCCAATTTTCTAACATATTTTGAGAATGGAGGAAACCACAGCTGAACACAATATTTCAGTAACAGTGTCATAAAAGCCTAAAGTGAAACTTGCAGTAGCTATTCCAATGTGATATTCTTTGGTTTAACCCAGTGACATATATTTGATATACATTTTCATGTAATATAGACATGTCATCTTGGTGGGCTTTTTTTTTACTTTGGGAATTAACATGAATGTGTGTCTCATTGTGATGTGGTTCTGGATTCCTTTTGCTGATAAGGATTGAACAATGTCAAGAGGAGAATTCTCATGAATAATTGTGAATGCTGAAGGTTACCCTTGATTTTATATTTTGTTTCAATGGTATAATTCTTTCAGTAGGAATAGTTCTTGATAGAAAGAACTGAACATAGAGAACAGGCATCACAAGGTGAGACTGGGGAAGTAATCTTCTGGTATAAGTGGCTTTCACAGTTACGGTATTGAATGGGCCAGGATTGTACAAGTGCAATATTATCTTACCCACAGAATTCAGATTTCTTGGAAAAAAAAAAATCTGTTCAGAGTTGTCTGAAAAGTTCTTTATGACACCTTGCAGTCTGATACCTGTCTTATTCAGACAACTTGCATTGTCATGTTGGGTATCAATTTCATATCTGGACAAGGGAAAGCACAGCACAGCCAAAATGAGTGAGCTTAGGAGATCCTTCCTACACACACAAGTGGTTCCCTGCAACCCAGACCTGCCTCAAAGTCACCTCTACAATCCTAATACTGTTGTGCACAAAAATTAGGGATCTGTGAGGAAAACTGACTTTCTAAGAGAGCATATTAACTGAAGCCAGAATTTGTATGGAAATAGGAAGAAAATAATTCCTCCTGAATTCAGACTTCCCCTGGTTCAAAATTAGAGTTAAGTGAACTCAGACTATCTGCACGATTTGAGCTCAGCTGTCTCTAGTGTTTCCAAGTAGTGAAGAGATATGTCTTCAACAAAAAAAATGGCTGCTTCAGAGCCAGGTAGTTTCTGCAGAAGTGGAAAGAAAGCCACAGATTTTGCCAGTGACTTCCTTCAGTTGTGTTCTCAACAGTAAATTCTGTGAGTAACAGACAAAGGTTTCAAGCTCTCAACCATTTACCACTGTGAAGTGCTCTGAGAGAAAGATATTTTACTTTCTTTTTAATCCCATATAAAAGCAGTCTCCTCAGACTTCTGGGTCAATTCCTTTAACTTTCAAAAATGCAGTTGCACTCAGTTAACTTTCCTAGCCCAGCCAGCAATTTTTTGGTCAGCTCAGGGGAAACTGTGCTTCAGTTCTCACTTCAGAGTCCTGGGATTTCCTCTGTCCTCAAAAATTTGGAGTGATTTCAGAACTTAGGTCTTGCTTCTCTTGTTTGTGAAGTGAGTAAAAAGAAAATCCTTGCATATGTAGTGGGCAAACTCACCATTTCTCTGCTGGGAGGACACTGAATGTACTCTTATGGGCAGACAAGAGACCGCTGACTCTCTAGCTCGCTTTCTTTCCTCATCTCTCACATTACCCAAAGGGCAATTTTTCAATTGACTGTGCCCACATTTTCCCTTATATCTTCCCCAAAGCTATATACTAAGGGTAGTGTTATTCAGAACACCGGTCAGCATTTAAGAATGCTTTGGCATCTTTGCACAAACTGTTAGCTATGAGTTATCCAATGATAAATTGTATATTTATCCGAGAATAAATAGGATAAGTGCATTCATTTGCCCAACTTCTCTACAGAATTATCAAAAGGCTTTTTTAAAAAGGAAGCCTGAATGTTAATATGTAATATTTGAGAGGAAAGTAAGTCAGGTTACTGTTTATTTCGGCTATTAACGGAGTTCTTTGTGTATATATAAATGCATTTTACTAAGTTACAGTAGAGTAACAAGAAAGTTGAAATAATCTGGATCCATCTGCTGTATATTTTGTGCTTCTAACAATTTCAATTTAATATCTCCGTTTAGCTTCATACTGATCATTTATACTGACAAAATGAAGGAAAAGAAAACAAGGAACCTGTCATCAATCATTCATTTAATCAACTAGCAAAAAATAGACAAATAAACATACTGAGTTAATTATTTTTCTGTATGTAATGATTGACAATAATCTTAATTTATTCCCTTTTTAACCTTTTACTGTCAGTATAGTTGGGATTAATAGGTAATGACAAAACGAGAAGACATAAATTTCTGATAGCCACTGAATGTTGCTGACATTGGAGTGTTTTCCCCTGAAACTTCTCCCTGAAGATGTATCATATCTCTGTCATGTGTTATTTTTCACACTTTTTTGTGCCATGTTTCATGCCATTTTGGTGATTGCTATTAGTTTACAGACATATGGTCAGGAATATTTTATGAATGAAGAGGTTTCTGGAATGTGCAATATTACTTCTTCACATTTATATGAGAATTGTAATTCGAAGCTCTCAAAATACTTTGCACATGTTATTGCAGAGTGTATTCAAAAGCCAGCAAAAAAGAATGCCACAGCTAATAACTTATGTTATCTGCTCCATCCGTCAGACAGCATTTCTTTACTATTGAATCGTCTATTCCCCCTCTGCGCTGTTTCACTGGATCCATCTGAAGTGGAGAGGGTATTTTCAGGCAGAATTCCCAAAGCAGCTCTCCATGTTTGTAGTGCGGGAGGGTTAGCTCAACTTCCTCTCTCAGCTTTTTGCCACAGAATTGTCTCCCCACATGTAAAAAGGCATCTAAATAGACTCGAGTCAATCAGTAACTCCAGCTTCTAAAGTATCTTTCTGTAATGATATTCCCATACATTTGTAATAGTTGTCCTGAACAACACATGAAGAGAATATTTTGCAGCTTTTTTTTTTTTTTTAAATACCGTGTAGCATGTCATTCAAATAAGTGGAAGACATAGAGGAGGATATGCTTTTCATCTAGCTTGAATGGTGTATCAATGCAAATAATACTTCAGTTCTGTTAGAAATAATCGGGTTTTATTCAGGTGTGCTTCCTGCAGTTTCAATAAAAGTGTTGTTGCATATTTCAGAGATGAAAAAGCTTTGTATGTGGATCTATGTGTTTCGGTAATGTTTGTGCCAAAACCTCTGAGGCACAAGTACATGAATTTTTGTTTCACAGATTTTGTGTTTGGATTCCTGGGTTGGCGTTTATTTGTTTTCTTTTGTTTTTCCCTGAGAGAGTGATCTAGTGACTATAGCCAGATAGTCCCCCAACTGGCTTTTTTTCAGAGGTTCAAAAATGGAAATTATTTCTTCTACTCAAAAATTATATGTATTCTGGGTTTTTTTAAGGAATGAAGGGAAACAAAGATAATAATGATGTTTGCCCATACACAAAGGAAAAAAAAAAATCCCAAAGACTCCAAAACAAAGAGAAAAAATTCTAAAAAGATGAAAGCCAGTTATTGGTATGGTGTGTAGGCATCAGTCTTTCAAAGGAACACTTCATGCTTGCATCAGAAATTTCCTGACTGACCTGCATCCCTGGGGACAGACATCCTTGCCATTGCATGGCCTTTAGAGAGGCTGTGGTTCTGCTGGACTGCAGCTGGGGAGGCAGAGGCTGGAGCTGGGCTGTGGTGGGGTGTGCTGTGGGCACCCCAGAGAGCTTTGGGCTGTGTTCCTGGAGCAGCTGTGCTGGTAACCCTGTGTAGGGGCATCCCGCTGCCTGCCTGTAGCACAAACGAGGTTGAGAGGCCCATGACAGCAGTTTGTGGGCTCTAGATGCTCTGAGGGATGGGATATGGAGTGGGCTGTGACTGTTAATCTGGAGGGTAAGAACAGTTGGTGTGTTCTGCAGGAGCATTAAGTATCCACTGTGGTGGTTGCCTGAGTCTTGGCTCTGAGGATCTCCTCTCATACTCTGCAGGTAATTGGAGACAAAGAGTTTGGTTGGTTTTTTTCAGGGTTTGTTGAAGGGTCTAAAAATTTTTCTCTCTGGGAAAACAACGAGTTTTCTGACTTGGGTGATACTGAATGCTATATATTCCCTGAGAAGAATTCTAAATCGAGATTTTTTTACCATAAAAAAGTAGCAAAAAACATTTAGAATTCTTTTCTCATTTGAAAAAAATTGTAAGACTTTAGCTGTGTCCCAAAGCATAAAATAGCAGACACTGCTACAAAAATCCTTGAAGGAAATCAGCCTAAATTTTTCCTCTGCAGCAGCATATCTGCTCTATCCCTTCACTGGGCTGAGCACAGTCTAGCCCTTTGTGTGTAACAGCTTTATGTTTGTCAGCAGCTGTTTTCTCCTAGCAAAGCTTGACAAAGGATAGGGGATAAGATTAAAAAGACTTTATTGCTCTGCTTTCTGGTAGGAAGGAAGGAATGGCGAATGTGAGTCATCCCACTGCTGATGTCCCGTTCGCGCTGGTGTTCCCTGGTCTCGCCCTTGCTGAGGGAAGATGGTTCCCCTCCGAGCACAGCTCTGCTCTGGCAGGTTGGCATCCATGGTGGCTGACTGACACTGGCAGAACCCTTTGTGGGACCTCCTTCTCTCCATGATCATTTTTTATTCTAGAGAATATAGTGCTTCTCGCTCACTGAAGAAATTATGTTTTTTTCAAGGAGAAAAATATAGATCTTTCATTCTTATTTGACTGTTACATTTCTAGCCTTTAAAAAATCATAATTGATATAATATTTCAAGTTAGAAATTTAAAGAAGTATACATTTTGGAACATAATGCTTTTAAAACAGTAACATAAGAATTCTAGTCAATCTCTAATTTTGCTGGGGTATAACCTCTTTAAGAAAAATTGCTGGGTTTAAGCAGGTATGTCGTACTGAAACGCATTTGTATTTTTAGGATTCATAAAAGTAACTGGTCAATGACAGCAAATATTTTGGAGTATCATATCAAAATGTATTATAGGGAATATCTAAATGTAAGGTAGGTAATTTTTGATTAGATGACTTTGCTGTTAGTTACCAGTCTACCAATTCTTGTATCAATAATATTCAAACTACACTATTAGCAACTCTGAATTCAACTGTTTTTCAGCTCGGTATATGTCATTAAACAAAACCAGGTTTTTTTTCCATGTTTGGAACAGATATTAGTATCGGTAATAAACTGGAATACCATTTAATGGAAATTCTTTTGTTTCCAATTTAGATTTTCCAGACTTTCCTGTCTTATATAGCATTTATTAAGTGTTTTAAATATATTTTTCTTTGTATTTTACTGTGCAGCTTATGTACTCAAAGCATCACCTAAGTACCAATAACACATTCTTGACTGAATAATGATGTATGTTGAATGTTACTTTTTTTGTCTTATAAATGGATGGCAATTTACACAGCTGTGGATGTGGGATGTTTCAATCCCAGACCATGTTGTAAGAAAAATTGAATGACAGTGAGCAAAACAGCAGTAATTATAAAACTAATTACTAAATGCTGATGATGCCCATAGGCTTTGCATAACTAAAATTAGAAAAGGAAATTGCTTTCGGCTTCAGAGAGGCAACATGCTAGTTATTTCACTGTTTCAGTCAAAATGGAACATGGTGTATAAAGTTCAATCACAAAAAAACCCCACATTAGTTTATGCACATATTTTTTCATACTAAAATGTTAAAGAATTCAGCTTTTTTTCTCTTTTAATACAAACACATCTGTAACATAAATCAAGAAAAGTGACATGAAACTACTTGTTGGACATCTTTCTATATAGTTTTACAAGGCCTAATTTACCACTGAATTATTTTAGCTTTATGTTTATCAAAAACATACATGAATATAAAAAAGGAAGGGTTTCCTATCACATAGGCCTAAATGAAATAAATATTTGGGATACAAACCAGGAGACTGGATTTCAAAATTCCCTCAGATGAATTCCAGCTCCTCTTATATGTATCCTGGGGGGTACATATAAATACATATGTATGTATGGTGACCATATTAATTTCTTACAGTTATATGTGTTTTCCCAGGGATAGAATTGCTAGAATGACTTGCTTGAATGTCGTATATTTTTATACTTTTTGTTCATGCCTATATTACACGTACATTAATGCATACACACAGGCATAAAGTACTTAAATGGAACACCCATATATTTATACACAAATTCAATTTTCCTTATAGAGGAATGCAATATATATTTCATTGGTGGGCTTTTTTAATACTGCATTTATGCTTAATCCTGCAGAATATGAGAATCTCATGCATTCTAAGCATATTTCTTTAAAAATTTATTTTTATGAAAATGGGTAAAAACCTGAGTTGATCAGGGTTGCAGCTTGTAAGACTCAGTTTGACAATTAGCAATTAGAACCCATGCTGCTGTTTCATAGAAAATTACATGGACATTATGGGACATATCCTTTGAATTTAGGGTTGGGATTTGTTTGGTTTTTTTAAATTCTCGACTTTTCTTTCACTTTTTTTTATCTGATCTGGGAAATGTTTGTACTTTTCCTGTGTGAGCAACTAATAGATAGCAGCTTCAAAAGGCTTGAAAGAAATGCTCATTGGATTCTCTTGCATCAGTATATGTCGATTAAAAACCACTGAGTCTGTGTTTTTAACTTTCCAATTGTTGGAATACATCTAGATTTAACACTGTTGATAATGAATCTAAACATGAAAAATATAAATTCTGTATAATTTTCTCTAATCTGTAGCATTTTCAAGATTGTATACCCTATTAAATTTTCTGGGGTTTGATAAGTCAACTGGAAGCCTTAGGACTCTCTTTATTTAAACACGTACAGAGAAGCATATCTTAAATGTAGTAGAGACGTAAAATAAATGTATAAACATTTCAGCAAGAGTTTTTTTGGTTTTTTAAGTGGACCACTGAGTAATTTTTGACTTTGCATGTTGCAGTAAATTTGTACTACAGCAGATGAAGTAGATGTGTCACATGTTACCACAGAGAATAAAAACAGAGTGTTTGTTTGCTATATTCAGTTTTCTGAAATCAAACTCCACAGTTCTCACAGTCATAAAGTCCCTCCATTTAAAGGCAAGTTTCTGCTCAGTTGTTCAGAGCCGATTTTAACTATTCTCATGCACAGTTTATATGTATAACATGCACAGTTCCAGTACAGGTTTGTAAAAAGATTCAAAATGGTCTTGAAGATATAAAGAATTAAAACTTCTCTCCATTCTTATGGATTTGGGCATTAACAGCAGCAGCATTATTTGCAGTAATGTTTCTCAGTTTCATTTCCAATTCTCTTAAAATCATTAAGTGATGTTGGTGAATGGGACTGTCTTTAAGAGGTACTTGAAAAAGCAAGTAAGAAATCTTTCCTATAAGGACGACACCATTTTCTCAAAGGTTTCTGTCATGTTACACTTTAGCAATCTTTCTATTGTATGGAAAGAAACAATTTATTGTCAGTACTTGAGGGATACAGAATGTCTGATTGACTGCCACCCTAGCCTGTTGTTTTTAACATAAACATTACAGCTGTGTTTGCTTTGAAATATTTGGCCATTATCCAGTAAATCTGTGCTGGAACACTAAATTATCACCTTATGCCCTCCTCCATCATAAGAAAGTGCTTTCGTCAATAAAGCATTATTGTTGTCTTTTCCTACTTTTTATTTCTGCATATTCAGGAACTTTGTTTTGTTTTGTTTTGTAAAAAGCACACATCATGTAAAAGCTTCTAACTAGTGAATTTCCTGAGCGGGTAACCTAGCAAGCATACGGAAATAATGACAAAAGTACATTCTTAGTAGATTAATTTAAGAAATTTATACTTGTCCCTAATTTTTCTGAATGTTTCCAAGATCTTTCAGATTTTTAAGAATTTGATTTATCTGGCTATTCCATCATTTTTTTTGACAAATATGAAGAGAAGTGTATCTTTGTCATCATCTTCCTCTTTCACAGATTTCACACTGTATCGTGAGCTTTCAGGGTGTATCTACATCATAAAAGCAGAAGGCAATTAAAAGGGACAAAAACGGCAAACCCAACATAATCCCAGTTTTCACAGTGCTAGTAACTACGCAAGACTTACAGTACTGATCCTAAGCTATTTTCCTGTTTCTTTCTTCACAAGTGTTTCAAATTTATCTCCTTAGCTCAGGATAGTCAGTCTTTTATGCAGAAGAAATGGGGCTAGTAATGTCTCTTCTTCATTAGTGCTGGTTTTTGAAATTCAGCATACAGTGCATTGCACAAGGTGGGGTGATTTTCTTGTGTATATCTGTGAGGATAGAGGAATTACCTCATCTTCTACCTTTCCTTCTGTGTTCTTCAAGGAGTTTTTTTTCCCCCCATATGATAACTGCTTTTTCTAAAGTTGAAGACTTTTTCTAGGTAGTTGTAAAAAATCTTTCTACTTTTCATTGCTGCTTTTTGATTTTTGAAAGACTTTCCAGTATCATAAGTAACAAATCTCAAATCTGAATTAAGAAAAAGATTTAAACTTGTTTAGTTATGCTCCACAGATTTATACTGGATAATTCATTTTATTGGAGTTAATAATCTATTTCAGAGTCTTGCTGAACTTCAGTCATAACAAAAAGGCAGAGTGGATCTAACATTAGGACAAGAATTACCTTCCCCAGCTTATTATCTTTTCTGTCTTTCTTTGTGTTTGTAATCCTTTATCAATTTATCAGTCTGTACGACAGGCTTATATCTTAGACAATTTGTATTCTATTTTTCAAGTCTCTTTTTGTGAAATGCTAGATCTGTTGGTTTCCTGAAGCCTGTTCTGCATTACATTTATTGCATTCTCTGCACAGTGTTTTAAAGAACTTACAAGATTGATTTTAACCACGTGCATTAGATTGCAGAATTTGGTTTGAAACCATTGCAAAGACAACCAAAGCCCTTGTGAGTTAAATCTCTGAGACGTTATCATTGTGCGATAAATTTAGCTGATTTCTGCCTGGTCTGTGTTATTGGCACAAGGGAGCGCATCAAAGGTGTTTAACACAAATAAACTATGTAGTTATCTTAGAAAAGAAGCTTCTGTTTTTACCCAACAAGATCAGGTCCACTTTCTCTATGATCAGAGTATTACAAAGCTAGTAAAGAATAATTTATATCAGAAGTTCTGTGATGGAATGAAATGGAGCTCTTTTGAAGTATGATCTCTGAAAGCACAGCATGAAGCTCAAATAAAGTGAAGGACATTCGCTATTACAAGTAATGTCCTTAATAATCTTGTTAGTCTAGTCTCCCTCTGTAAGAGACAAATGGAACATTATTGGCTTATGGGCTGTAGTAAATAATTTAGTTTCCAATATTCAGGCTGCTTTGACAGTAAATTAAAATGACATGAAAGGGGCTTGTTGAATAAAGAAAGTATCCAATCAAATTTAATTGGCATGACTAAGGCAGTAGAAATATGTTTTATAATTAAACCATGTTGTCTTGGAGCTTTATAAGCATGTATGAATCAAAATGTCAAAAATTATTCTTTGATATTGTGCATTTAAAACTTTGCATGGTGAATAGTTTTCTTAAACAAGGTTCTAGACACGCATATTGATTCAACATGAAAATAGTCTTAAAGTTTTAAATAAGTCAGTTCTTAGGATTTGTCTACTGATCTGACAATTTTCTGTAAAGGACTAAAATAATTTTTCAGTCCTCTCATATTTAAAAATCTGTGTTTTGTACCAGTTTTGTATGATCCAGCCTTTTACCGGCGTACAAATGCTGCTGGTTTTCACCTGTTGTTATAACACCGGGTGGCTGAAATCAATGCTAATAGGGGCAAGCATAAAAGAATGAAACCAACGGGAAGATGCAAAAAAGGAAAGATAAAATATGTGGCAAACTAATAAACAGTTTTCTATTAATAAACTGATTATTTTAATGTTTCTTATTTTAATCAAGCAATTTTAGAGTTCACATATATTAACCAAATCCTACCAAATATTTTTGTTGAGTTCTTATGTACTTATCTCTTTGTCAAAGGAGTTTCAGAAAATGTGTATTTTCCTTAATTGCATAAAGACAAAACATCTCTGTGGTTCCAGGAATAACAGTACCTCTAGAAATTTACACATTTACAAACAATCTTTTGTTCTTACATAAAAATCCCTCTAGTATGTAATAGTCTGTTATTTGCACGTCCCAATGATACTACTTTCTCTAAAAAGAGGACATATAGCTAGCCTGGCCTTTAAAAAAAAATAAAAAAGTAAAGAAAATTTCAGGAGAAAAGTTTATCTTTGAGAAAGTCTTCTAAATTAACCTTGTCTTTTGGAAATTATGGACAGGTGACTTTTATGTTAAGAATGTTATTTAAGTTACTGTGATTTACTGATGTACTTCATAAGTCAATGCTAGCATTCTAAAATTGATTGAACTCTGAAGCACAAGAGGAAAATACATTGATACAGAAGTGGAAATGAATGGTAGAATTCAACTTTTGTTATACCCTTGGTCAGGTGAGAACCTTGTACTCTCTAAGTGACATCTTGCAGTGACAGAAGCTCTGGTTTCCAACGTAACTCTTCAAGATCGTAAAACCGATGTTACACATTCTATGGAAAAAAAAAGGTGAATACCTCTTGTAAGCCTCAGCTAGTCTTGTCTTATGCAGGGAAAAAGATTTCTGTATCTTTGATAGGTGTAGTAACTGGATGTCCCATTGCTTGTCTAGATCCCATTCTGTTCACAGATAAGTGGGTGAAAATTTCCAGCTTTTAGATGAACAAACTCCAGGTGAACTGAGGTAAACAAAGGCTCCAGCTGGTCCCTTTCAACTGCCAAAAGCTTCATTCTCCCTGAAAGGAGAACTGAGAATTGAAGGGGGAGTGAGGGGAGGGGTGGGGGAAGAGGGAAGTCTGCCTTAAATTTCTACTCATGAGAAATCACTTACTATCTTAGCATATTGTTCCTTCACACTTTTATTCTCTCATGTAAGAGAGGGCCTTGTAGAAAGACTTTGAGAGTTAAGTGCAAAATATTCTTAAATATCTTTTTAGCTTCCTCACCTTAAGCCACTTTCTGAGTCATCAGTCTGCTGATTAAACAGAATTTTACCAGCAGTGACGGTTTAGTCACTGACGTTTTATATCACGCCAACCAGATTCCAGTGGATAAGCCCTCCATTGTAGTCGATGAATCCTAGTAAAACTCCAGCTGGGGAGCTCGCATTCCTCTAGCTATGTCATATTTACATCAGTATAAATATGAAATACCTTCACTGAAAATTATTATTCAATTGAACTGCTGGTAGACATCGACTCGTACTGTTATTCTCGGTCTCATATCTATGCTGAGTGTTCTGATAGCCAAATTTTTTCTCAGTTTATCTTTAGCTCAAAACAGCCTAAAGAATTGCCTCTCAAAAATAAATTCCAGTTGTAAATGATCAGTCAGCAAGCAAAATCCAGGTGCAGTGGAACTGGTGGCAAAACTCAATGTCGAAATAGCGCCAGCCCTCCCATTGCCAAAAGAGAACAGCAAGTTATTTTCAACCGGTCAGGATTCCACTGCAGAATTAATTTGTTTTGGTGCTGATACCCCAAGGTTGTCTGGCAAGACAAACTCTGATGCATTTTTCCAGAATACTTTTTAGTGTGGTGGCTGGTTATTACAAGAATAAGGCTTCTGAATGATTCTTCAAAGTGAAGGACATATTTTTGTATTGTGTTGCATCTGCATGTCAGCATGTTGCTTTAACCAGTCTTGAAGAAAATATGGTGGAAAGCAGACAAGAACTAATTTTTGTGGCTTTTGATTACTTTTTTTGTTCTCTTTACATGATTCTGTTTTATAGTTTTTCTAAATTATTTCGGATTCAGAGTTGCTCATTTTTTCTTTATTGTCCCTTGTTTGCTAGACTTAGGCATTCTCTTCTTGCATCCACTATAATTTAAAGGTTTGTTTTCCATGTATCTTTTTGTCAAGGAAATAATTTTGTAGAATAAAGATCAGTAAAGATAGACTCGAGATTTAGACCATATTACTTTAATTTTACAGTGTTTACAAATTGCACAACTCAGAAGAAAAAATTTTTTAAAAAAAAGAAAAAAGGCAAATTCTATTTTGGTTTTTCACTGCCTTTCTTCAAATGTACTATTTTGATATATCACAAACTGTGTTTCTACTTCTTTGACACTGAAGAAGTGTACTTTTATTTTATGAGAATGAAAACAGGCTGTTTCTAAAAAGAAATAATATGTACTTGAAAAATCTTGTGAAAAACAGTGATGTTTTTAGACTTGTTGACGTGTTAGTGAAATCTAGTGTAGGGAGGTCAGAGGTTTCCTTGCTGTAAGTGTGCTGTGGTGTGCTAAATTTTTTTTAAAAAATTATTTATTGCATGGTCCATTTGTGTTGAAGTGGAGATGGTAATGAATACCCAAATAAGATAAAACTTGGAGCAAAATAGGTCTCTTTCCATGTGTGTAGTACTTTCCAGAATTAGTATTTCAGGGCCTGCTTTACCAATTTAACCACAAACAAACAAAACAATACAAAAATGTATTTTTACATCATGATGTAATTAACTAGACAACCCCTATGATGTCAAGAGTGTAATTTTTTTGTTATGAAGTCTAGATTATACTCAATCAGTACCGAATAAGGATTGGGAGCTATATTATGTGAAAAAAATGACCGTATGTGATAGATTTTTACAGAATAAAATTCACAGTGATACAATAGCTTACCTTTTCACAGTGACACTTATTAGAACTTATGAGAGTCATAGGAGGTAATCTCCTCCTAGAGGCACTATAACTTTGTATTTGTTTGTTAGAGCACTGTGCATTATTGGGGAGATATGTAGTCCATTTGTTTAGCTAAGACAATGCTATACTGTGGGCCCAAGTTCTTATAAACATCTTACTTATAGATATTTCATGATTTTATGGCTTCAGAAACCAAAAGTTAGATCTTTTTAAAACTTTAACAAAATGTTTATGACTATTTTTCCCCCTCTATTTTCATTACCAACCTTGTGCAGAATATGTGTGTTTTCCTTCACTGAAATTCATCATCTGCTGTTTCTTACAGGTGAAATATGAGAGTAAAAATAGTAGAATTTTTAAGGCTTTTGTGTAGACTCAAGAGAGTCTTTCTTGCAATATCTAACTGAAAAGGTAATGAAGTGTAAAATATGTTGAAATGATTGGGGATTAAAAATCTCTGGTGTGTAGTGACAGTACAATTATATTCCACAGTAAAGGTTTCTTATATTAAGTGCAATAAATAAAACTTTTTTTCCCTATGATTGGTTGTCACTACTGTAATGATAGCTTTGACCTTCTTCCTCTTCAAATGTCGTTAGCCTGTGACCAACTAGTCAGGATGGTATAGAACGAATTGGGATGGCTGTACGTGAAGCCAGCTGTTGAAACAAAGGAAAAAAAAAAAAGGAATATTTGAGCACAAAAGACTGTGTAGGAACTTTTGAATCTTTCTGCCGCTTTGTTTCCCACGCACAACTACTTTACTCACATTTCCTCTCTTGCAACATGGTAGTTTATCCTAAGGTGTCTTTAGCTACTCTAGCTATCCCTTTATCTCTAACACATCTAGGTAGCATTTTTAATGTTAGGACGTACCTACTCAGAGCATGTTGCTCCTTCTATTCAAACAAAAGTAGCCGTGTTCATCAGTTTGTGAGGACCGACTAGAAGAGTACAAAATAATTTCCAGTTTCTTTTGAAAGGTGGGACACTCAAATGGTCTACCATACAATTCCTTTTGTTAATAAATTTGAATCATGCATCACCAGGTGCAGAATGTAAGTCTCTTTTAACATTTCTAAATGTAGTCTGAAGTGTGAACTCTGTAGTAATATTGAAGTAAAGTTATCAACAAAATTATATCTCTTTTCTTTTCCTTCCCCCCTGCTTTTTCTCAGGTACTCTGTATCTGGCTGGGACATCTGCTGTCTTGGTAGCAGACCTGTTCATTTCTTCATTGTGCTGTTCCTATATGAAATGACTGGCTCTTTACTCTTTCTGGAGAGTTGAAAGCATCATTCCTACAAAAATTTTAATTTCTGTTTAGTCAAGGAGCAAGGAGTACTGCTCATGTCAGTGCTGCAGCTCTGGGATCTGAACAAGAACTTTCCTTATCAACTATCATTTTTAGAGGTAGCTGTTTGTCTAAAAGGAAACCCTACCAGGCAGCAAGGTCCATAAAAATACAATGCATTTGTACTAAGACTTTGTAAATATTATTGCTTTAACTATTTTGTGCAATGACACAGTAGTGTGTCCTTCCACTTTAATGATCTTGTAAGCAACTCTACTGGTGTCTGGAACCATCTAAATAATGATATTTCTTCTCACTTAAATGGGTATTACTCATATGACCAGCTGCAAGAAATGAGAGTTCTAAATTTGTCTGAACCTTGAGATGGGAGAACTGAAAACTCCTTCACTTTATGGGAACTTTTGATTAGGGTTTGGGTAGGTGGATAATGAAAGAGTGTAACATTGAAATGTGCCTAAATAACATGCTGTTACAAGCCTTATGATAGATTTGTGTTTGACTTAACAGCTTTTGGAACCTAATAAAAAGAACTTAATTGACAATTTCTTGAAATTGCTAAGAAAACCTAGTGATGTTGGTAGGGTATAATAAGGAGTTTTCTCATCACTGTCTTCAAGATTGAGCCTATACAAAAAAAAAGGATTTATCTCTGTGGTAACTCTAAGTAATTGATATACAGACAAGGTTTGGTTCCAATTTGCCAGCAATAAACTTGTAATAGGGTTTTCTCTGCAATTTTAGCCTTAATGTGCTCATTCCAAAGAGCGGTATTTTTCCAAGCGAACAAATAACATCAGTAAAGCTTACGATCAGTAATAGCCCCACACTGATGCTCACATTAAACTTGTTAAATCAATTCACTAGACACTTTCTAAAGTGGACTGTCTGTTTACTTTGACTTGCACCCTGTGAGGATTATCCATCAGTTACATTTATTTGAATGATCTTTACATTTGAAATATGTAATTGTTCGTGCATGATTGTGATTACAAACCTGTCTTCTCATATTTTGCAGCTTTATTTTTGTGACTTACGAGTCTTCCACAGTTGTGCGAAGGATATGGATATCTAGTGGCACACAGTAGAATGCATTGTATGTTTAGCTTCATCCAAATCCTAAATGAGCACTTTACTGCATAATTATGGTGGCTTCTCTTGGTAGATATATATTTCATATTGCTGTTTTGTTTACTGAAGGTACCAATCCACTATGTGCAGTATTGTTCTTCTAGGATAAAAAAATTAACATATAAATAATGTAGGATTACAGTATTTTGAAATAATTAGCAAAACGTGCTAAGTACTAAATGATTTATTAAAGATGTAATTTAGTGAGATTTGCTGCATAAGATATTAGAGTGCAAAGAGCCATACTGTACTCTGCAAGGAATCATTTTGTAGATGGTTAATCTACCAACTAGGCTTCATTTTTCACTCGGAACAAACCTGGTATGCTACTGCACACTGCCTTTTGTCAGTAAACACAAAGAGAAATCTGAAGTAATCAATCTTTCTTATCAGTAGCATTCAGTATGTTTACCTTTATTTTATTCTTTGGCTCAAAAAACCCAGACTAATATAAAACAAAATGCAAGCGTTTAAAAGTTTGGAGTTGTTTATCTGGTAGCTAAGTACACATTTTAAAAGATAGCATGAAAACAAAATAATGGCCTTACTACATGCATTGAGGAAACTGAAAATGTTTCGGAAAGAACTGAGGTCCTGGGGAAATAATGGGTTGTGGGTGATGGGAAGTTCCTGGATAAGGAAGCTCAATCACATGTTTGTAGTTAGAATCCGCATGGATTGTTATTATTGTCTACCATTTTCTCACACTCCCGAGGCTGAATCCACGTATGTAGGACGCTGAAGAAAAACCTGCTGTCTATGAAATGTTACAGCTGTTCCTTACATGCTTTGCTTCCCTTCCTGGTGAATATAATTCTTTACTTTCCCCTTAAGTTTAAGTAAGTTTTTATAAGGTGCATGGGATATTTTTGTTTGAAATGGTAGCCAGCTTGAGTTTCAAAATATTCAGACAAGATGCGTGGCAGAATACTTGTCATCATATCCCCTCCCAACCTCACCCTGAATTTTTTTTTAACGTTACTTCACACGTGTCCTTATTTTAGCTGTCTGTCTAATCTAACTCTATCTATTTTTATGTATTTTCAAGGAAGCAATTAGGCATAACTGGAGTGGTGATGTGGAGGGAAATGTCTGCTCTTCTCCAGAATATACCAATATTCTATAAATAAATAGTACTGCAGGATCAGAAGAAACAGGAAACATGAGAATTATCATTTGCTGTACATATAAATATTTCATCCAACCTGACCATTTTCTTCTTTTTCATTTGTTATCATTTCACATTGGAAGAAGGGATTCTTCCCTTAAGCAACTTCTCTTTGTTTTCCTTTTTTCTTCTATATGGGAAAAAACAGAGACCTCTTGACTGTTTTAGCCCCTGCTCCCTCCTCAGCCTAGAAATAATCTGATATTCACATTTTCTGCAGAACAGAAACTCCAGAAATATACTCTTCAGGAAATCAGTGCAAACCATGTGTCAGAGTTTAACCCCAGCCTGCAACTAAACACTGTGCAGACACTTGCTCACTACTCCCCAGTGGGATGGGGGGAGAAACAAAAGACTGAAAGTAAGAAAACTCATGCATTGAGATAAGACATTTTAATGGAGAGAGCAAAATCCACACATGCAAGCAAAGCCAAAGAAGGAATTCATTCACCACTTCCCATGGGCAGGCAGGTGTGTTCAGCCATCTCCAGGAGAGCAGGGCCCCATCAAGCGTAACAGTGACTTGGGAAGACAAACACCATCACTCCAAATGTTCCTCCCTTTTGCTTCTTTATATGCTGGGCATTATTTCATATGCTCTGGAATATGCCTTTGGTCAGTCGGGGTCAGCTGTCCTAGCTGTGTCCCCTCCCAACTTCTTGCACATCCCCAACCTCCTCTCTGTTGGGGCAGTGTGAAAAGCAGAAAAGGCCTTGACTCTGTGTGAGTCAATAATGCTAAGCAATAATGAAAACGTCCCTGAATTATCCAGAGTTTTCAGCACGAATGCAAAGCACAGCCTCATACCAGCTACTGTGAAGAAAGTTGACTCTCCCAGCTAAACTCAGCAAATACAAAAGCTTCTTATCACTTACTTTGACATCTTCAGTAGAAATTGAGAGTTGCGTATTCTTTGCCTGTTTAGACTTAACGAATGTTGTTGTTTCAAGTGTAGATTTGCAGGTTTTAAATAAGGAAGGTGGGGAAAAATAAGGTGATCTCTTGTCATTGTTTGATCTGACCCTTTCTACTGTACAGCTACAACTGAAGTAAATTGCAGGTGATTAGAGAAGATGTTGAAATTGTAAGAAGCTTAGTGATAGAAGATTTATATCTGACTCACAGTTTAATTAGGGTAGAAAAATAACATAATTTACATTGATTCTGTCCTCTTAGGCCACAATTGATTGACATTTGCAGTATGTTTATGCATCTTAAAGCCAGTTAAATGTTGAAATATTTCTACATACTTGAAATATCTCTTTCTTTTTGGGGTTCATTTGATGTCATGGTAGCATCATCGGTTTGGGAAATGAACTCTAGAAGAAGAGGGATATGTAGTATTTCTGCCTTAACAAATACCTCCGCCCAGTCTTGGACATGGGAATCCATACTGACCAGAAATGGAAACGCATATGACTCCATCTCTCAGATGGAATTGTAGGCAAATCCATGGTACTAGATGGCAGGCAACAGGTGGGAGAGATGCATTCTTCCTCATACTGTGCCTGGAAATGTCTGGGATTGTGGTACAAAGTAGCATGCCGCAACATTGGTGGTACAAGTTACTGTATGTCCAACAACTTAATGAGCAATAGAAATCACATGGCTGCTAATATTTTATGCAACTAATGATCTTCCTAATATTTGTGCTACTGTAGCTTCTGCCTTCCTAGTTTATGGTTCTTCATTCTAATAATTCCTGGGTATTTCATACAATATAATTATATTTTGGATGGGTTGGTAGTAGAATGGTTAAAGGGGAGACAATCATAAAGAATATTTACTGATGAGCAACTTTATTACATTAAGAAAATGAGGAATATTAGTATTGTAGGCACTCAGGCAAAGAACATTGCCCTTGACCTGGAAAATGCTTCTCATACACTAAGAGACTACTAGGAGTAGTTTCGACTACTCCTTGTTTATTTACATATTCTGCAGTTATTTGTGGCAGATCTCTGTTCAAAGTTGAAATCCATCTGATTCTTGCATATATCTTGATATATATACAGTACTCACACGCTATAAACCAAATCTTTCGAGTAGGTTTTGAATATCTCCAGTGAGGAGACTCCACAACCTCTCTGGTCAACCTGTCTCAGTGTGTGATCATGCACACAGAAAAGTCCTTCCTCATGTTCTGGTGGAACTTCCCGTGCATCAATCTCTGCCTGTTGCCTCTTATCCTATTGCTCTCCAGCAGGTCAGCCCCCAGCCTGTACTGGTGCCCGGAGTTATTCCATCCCAGGTGCAGGACCCTGCATTTGCCTTTGCTGAATTTCAGAAGGTTCCTCTCTGCCCACCCCTCCAACCTGTCGAGGCCCTTCTGAAGGGCTGCACGGCCCTCTGGGGTATGGGCCACACCTCCCAGCATCCTGTCCTCAGAGAACTTGCTGAGGAGGCATCTCCCCTTCATCCAAGTCATTCATGGATAAGTTAAACGATACTGGACTCAGTATTGAGCCTCGGGGGACATCAGTAGTGACAGGCCTCCAACTAGGCCCTGTGCCACTGTTTATGACCCTCTGGGATCTGACATTCAGCCAATTCTAAATCCACCTCAGTGTGCACTCATCCAGTGCTCACACCCTGAGTTTGCCTGTGAGGATGTTGTGAGAAACAGTGTCAGAAGCCTCGCTGAAGTCAAAGTAGACACAATCCACTGATCTGCCCTCATCCACCCAGGCAGTGGGTTCATCACAGAAGTCAGTCATGTTGGTCAAACATGGCTTACCTTTAGTGAATCCATGTTGACTACTCCTGATCACCTTCTTGGCATCCAGGTGTGTAAAGATGGCCTCCATAATGAGGTGTTCCATCAGCTTTCCAGAGATTGAGGTGAGGCTGACTGGCTGGTAGTTCCCTGAGTCCTCCTTCCTGCCCATTTTGAAGACTGGAGTGACATTTGCTTTCTTCCAGTCCTCAGGTGCCCCTCCTGATCGCTATGACCTCTCAAAGTTGAATGTGAGCAGCCTCACTATGGTGTCCACCAGCTCCTTCAACACTTGTGAATGCTTCCCATCAGGGCTCATGGACTTGTGGATGTCAAGTTTTCCTAGGTATTCTCTAACAAAGAGAAACCAAGAATAAGTCATTCCTCCAACTGTCCTTTACCCTGGTCTCCTGGGTCAGAGATTCCTGAGGGCTGGTCTTGTCAGTGAGGACTGATGCAAAGAAAGTGTTCAGTAACTCTGCCTTCTCTGTGCCCTCTGTTACCAGGGTCCCCCTCCATTTAGTAATGGGTTCACATTATCTTATGTTTTCCTTCTGTACTCTAAATAACAATTATTTTCTATGTGTCTGTTAAGAGAGAGAAGTTTTATTTGGTAGTATTTAATCAAAAATCACAGGCAAGTTATGTGTTTTTACCAGCAGATAATTTTATCTTTCAATGAAAATCTCTCTGCCCAGTCAAAGGTTCTTCCTAAACAAAAGCGGTCAACAAACTGACACACCAATCAATACACACCAATTCCATTTGTCACTGGCATATGAGGGAATGATGTAGTGATTGTCAAAGCCAATAGCTCTTGACTACCCTCCCTGGTACACTTGGTTTGAGTGGAAACAACTTGTTGCATGAATTTGGAACATGATTCAAACTGACATATCTGAGTCTTTTGTGAGATGCCTTAATTGCGCTGTCACCTTTCCCACTGTTCAGCAAGGATTAAAAATTTTAAAAGGCTTCTCCAACTTTCCTTATGACTCTCATCTTGGGTTTAGAGTACAGAATTTCTGTTTGTTGATAGTTTTTCCTCATCTCTGATTTTGTTCAGATCTTCTGTAAGGATGGGGAAGAAGATAGGCTTAATCAAATATTTTTCCAACTGATTAAATGCATCTACCTAATCGACAAGTGGAAAAGTAGAAGTATTCCTTGCACAAAATGATTCGAGATTGAAAAATCATTATTTTTAAGAAAGAAACCCTTTGATTTCCTAATAAAAGCAGATGATGTGAATAATTGCTTCCCTCTAATTTCTGATAAAACTCTTACTAAAAAAAAAAAAAATCCAGAACAAAAAGTTTTGATGGGATTTATTAAATTTTAAGTAAAAGGTATTGTAAGTGAAGATTTACATAACTATTGATTCTACAGTTAATATCTCCCCTACACCTGCCTGATTTAGCAGACCAGTGCTCAAAAGAATCCCTGGTTTTTTTCTGAGTATTACTTCATTTGTTTTTTGAATGGAAAGTTATATGGAAAATTCTTTTTAAAAATCATTATTTACCTAGTGTATATCATCCTTTTGTTGATTAATATTTAAGATATAGCATGAAAATAAAGTGTAATGTTTGGTAAGAGCAGCAGTTAATTAAAAGAATGCATTTGCTCTTGTCAGGTTTATATTTTGTTTAAGAGGCAAAAGGTTAATGAAAAAGATTATTAGGTTTAATATTGTTATGATGTACTTGGTTTAAAAGATCATAAATGCTAGCAATTCTTGATTTACACCAGGAGTAAGTTCACTACCTCACTTCAGTCATACGTGAATTCTTACATATAACCACTTTTTTTTATTATTTCCAGTCCATTCTCCAACATTTCAGAGCTATGAAGCTGTTCTTCCACAAGTGTCTGTACTGCACGCTTCTGGCATTTGCATATTTGAAGATTATTATCAGAGGCCTAATTGCTGCCTGTAACCCTTGATTGGCTAGGAAACTGATTAATCTTGCCCCTTGGTCACAATTAAAAGAAAAATATATCTAAAGACAAATGAATAACAGCAGCTGAATCATCCCTTCTGTCTTGTGTGTGTTCCGTCTTCATTAATCTGATCCTTTTTCCTTTATCTTTTTTAAAATCAAATTCTGTTAGCGCTTGTGCTGCTAATTTCTAAGGACACTGGTTCAGTGGCCATTTTCTAGACTGATATCTTCAAAGACAGCAAGGGTTGCTCAGCCACTGCAAATGTACGATATCCACAAGCCATTGATAACACGCTCTTGACTGTACCCTCGCTAAAGCAGCCACATATCAGTGTAAGAAGGCATTGTCACCTCATGTTTTATGATCTCCATGGGTGTGGAGGCCCATGACACCAGAGATGCACTGTAATGTTGTGAGGAGTTCATTGGTGAGCACAGAGAGAGGTGTTTGGAGAAATTGGGATGAAAGACCCAAAGAGCGGAAACTTCAGTATAATATCGTAGCACCTTGTGAGATGGTGAGAGCAAAGTGGGATTGGAGTATACTGCTCTGGATCTGGAATGGGAAGATCATAAAATGTAAAATAGTAGGAAGGCACAGGATTGAGTATGGAAAGCATGCAGAGGGAGAACTGAGTAAGGACAGTAACACATAAGTACACAGGAAGAGATAGGGTCAGTGTGGCAAGTGGAGGGTTTGGAAAAGGAAAGTAGAAAAATATGACAAAGAAGTGTTAGCAATAAGGAGAGATTGATGGAGGGTTGCAAAAGAGTATGGAGAGGGAGGGCGGTCACATTGGTTTGGGTCAATCTTCAGGTGTAAGTCGATATTTACTTGTAAAATATAAAAGTTAGTTGGAAAAACAGGCCAAGCAAATATTGATTTAAACCAATATTGTTGTTCCCTTTATCACTATGGCATTAGAAGCTGAACTCTTCTTTATTTACTTACAGGTGGGTGTACTGCACATAACTTTGATATAGGCTTTTAGGCTTGCCACCAGTGAGCTGAAGCTTGACCTATGAAAACTGTCCTTTCTCGGTGTCAAAAGTAATATAGTTTTAAAAAGGAGTACGGAGACTCTCCTAAGTGACCTACCAATCATGCTAAACTGAAATGTTATTTGCAGTGGGTTTGTAAGGTTGTTTAATAATTCCCAGAGGACAGAAATCAGACAGTGAAATGCATTTCACTTTAGACCTGAGGACAAACCTGTGGTGTGTGGTTCTGAAGGTGAAAGCTGGTGTTTATATCCAGTAAGACTCATGATCTAAAGCAATTCATGAACTTGGTGGAAAATCTTACTAAGGAGCTGTATGCTGCTTTGAATGTTTCTTGTTTCTTTTTCTTTCCTATGCAGACTGTTGCACAGGTGATGAATAATGTTATAGTACATGATAGAAATAGTTCTATTTCAGAAGTATTTAAAGAATGACAGAATAGATAATCACCTGATAACAAACTTACAGTGAGGAATATTTAGTATTTCACTATTCCAGTTTTCTCACCAGACAGGTAGTTGTTATATATGTCCTATACAAAACCACAATGGCTTAGTTTTTAAATTCCCCTTTTTGCTTAAGGCACTGAGTCTTTGGTAGAGAGGTACCTGACTATAAGAAGAAGTTTTAATACTTAAATTTGGTAGTGATTCATAACTCCATTTCAGAACATTTGACACTAAAAATAATTGCTAAATTTCCTGTAGGGTTCAAATTAATAGCTATATGTTGCTAGAGAAGATTCTGTTGATATACTCTCCCTACTTACTTCAAACTTTCTTTTATGTTGAGACAACTCAAAGATAAGAGCTAGATATATTTTACTTGTCAAGTAGTTCCATGGCTTTCACTTAAAAAATAACTTTTACGTAGATGAAATTTCTCAGCTTCACTTCTGGATCAGTAACATGTACAGTATTTCTGTACAGGTCTGAACTTGAGTTCAACAGAAGTAAAAGATATAACTAAGAGATCAATCAGTTGCACTCATTTTCTTATTTTCTTTTGATTCGTTACATATGCAGATGGGTTGAAGTGCAGTAAATAATAAAGCTGATTGATGGAGTTGCATGCTATTATCTGAAAGGTCATATTTGCACCTGATTCCCTTGGAATTTTCTGGATACACAACCTAAGTGATTTGAGTTGAAACCCAAGGTTATATATTTAATGAATACTATTAACATATGTTATTTAACAATCCAAATTATTAAATATGCATGTATGTGATACAAGTAATAGAAATAAAAGCACTTTTTATCACGTTGCTTTAAACTCTAATAGGAAGACAAGATTTAAATTCTAGTTAGTCTTAGTACACTTGCTCTCATGCAGTTTGACTGCAGACCCTCTCTTGAAACTACCTGGAAGCTCTGGATGCCAAGTGATCAGAGATCGTCTGTGTTGGGCCAGTTGGGTACTTTCCAGCCTTGCAATGATGTGAAGATGTTGCTGGCTGTTAGGTGTTCCTACATTGTCCTATTCTCCTTCCATCATCACACTGAGATGGCTATTGGATATATAAAGATTATGAAACAGAGCTGAAAACTTCAGAGAACGGGGCCACTTTAGTTGTTAATGGAATATTCTCACAGACTCGTCATCATTATTCTATATTACAGAATATACAGTTAAATGTTAACTTCAAAGCATTTAACTAATTTTTCAGCTTAGAAATGGTGCTTTTCCTGTCACTTCATTTTCTGCCACATAAACAGAGTAAAGAGCTCATAATCCAGAATTGCCATAAGCTCTCCCCAAATTGCTAGGGTATATCATCAATTTATTTTGTAAGTATTAAAGATTAAATACTTTGAAGATTAATTTAAAGACAAAAATGATAGCTGTATTTCATTACAATTATTTCTTTCAAGATTTGTATCAGTCAATCTTTCAGTAATTATCTACAAATATTATGGCATTCAAAAAGAGCATTTTGCTGAAATTCATGTTAGTTTTCTTCACCAACAACATGTGTGATATCCTTTCTAATTTCATTTGTAAGAGGGTAAATATTCTAGGTGATGGCCACTTGGCCTTCACTGGGGTTTGAACTCACAGTTTTAAATGAACTGCACTTGTAAAATGATTGCTTGTGGAAGACCAGTTGGCAGCTTGGACAGTGTACTCACCTGCACATCTAAATAAAACAATACTGTCCAGTAATACAGGAGTGTGGGTGCCATCTGGATGCTCTGTTTTCCTTCTTTTAGAGCAATATCTGCATAAAGGTAAACAAGGCAAGATTTGCAATTAATATCCTGTATTAGACTTAGCTGATATGGTGGGAAAATTAGATGGGCATACCAGCACTTCTTTGACTCTGTGAATGCATACACTTTGGAGGAGTTTTTTAAAAGAAAACAGTATCTTAACGTGCAATTTTTGCATGTATATGAATGTGAAACACTATTATATACATATAGTTAACCTATGTAGTCAACATTTGTAATTTAGTGTGCATATAAAATGCCAAAATTTGCTTAAATGCAATGTTTGAAATGTAGTACCTGGAGGAATGCTAAAGAAAGGCAATTGTTTTTCTCTATATTTCTATCAAAATAAAAGAAGGATAATAGCTACAACATATGGATCTTATTTTCTGACCTTGAAGGTTTCTGCAAAACAGGTTGCGCACTTATTTAAATGTCCTTCATTTATGGCTTGCAATATCCAACAGTTTAAAGTTGTTAATTAAGACTAATCATTATGAAAAAGTATGTAAGAAGATGAAAGTTTTTATTAGCTTTTTATAGTGTGCCAGCATGTCAAAACAGAGATTATCTACCACAATTCTAAAGTTCAATTTGGTCATTTAATTAATTGTTTGGAATGCTGGCTTAAGTGTTAGCCCTATGCAATCAAAGAACTTTTTGTCTCCTGCATAAACTTTTGGGTTTTGTATATTCTCAGTTGCTTATAGCCATTAGATATATCCTGAAAGCAGCACATATAGTCTGTCATGAATGCCAACCATCACACATTTTTTGCTTAAGAGCAGCACTGGGATCAGCCTACTTTTCAGTAACCAGGAAATTAGTTCTGTTTTGGGAATATCCACTAGGAAGATCAGAATCAAGGTTACTGATAAGACCATAGGTATTGGTTTTTTACCACTTTCTAGCAATGCTATAGTTGCTTACTGCTTTTGAACAAAGATATTTATTTGAAATTGCTTGATTAAAAAAATAATCCATTGTTGTTCATTCTGCCATCTGTTTTTGCATTTACAAGAGTACCATTAGCATAATTAACACTCTTTTTCTCCCAGTCTCTCTTACATTTCTATGTACTCCAGCTTAGTTACACAACTTTAAGTGAGGATACATTTTATTGTTAAATCATGGAATTGAGCTCATGTATCTTGTTAAAATTCTGTCTTAAAGTATTGTCTTCAATTTTAAATTGGGAATATGGTAGTGTTTAACTTAAAATTGTAAAAACCTATTCTTTTACAACCTTTAAAATATTGATGATATTGAGAAGGCAGGTAACTAGAGCAGTAAGCAAATCATTTTAAAGAATGCATTCATTTCAGGCACCTGTCACTTCTTAAATTTTGCCTGATATGTTTATGCAGTGGCAGCACTCAGTCCTGTAGGTCTTGTCCCTATGTAGTTTAAATAATTTTTAAATAAATCTGAAACTGCAGCAAGGATGCCAAATGAGTGGTAATAGAATGGGCATTTCCACCATTACTTTGACACAATATGACTCTGACTTGCTTTTTCACACATTTTGGATCCAGGATTTGCAAAAATCACCTCTTCCCCTATGGAATGCCTTTCAAAGAAAACAATAATTGTTGAACCACACATAGTTGATTTTCAGCAAGAACTGAAGAAAATGATGCATTCAGCTAATTAAATCCTACATTTTCAGGAATCCTTGGATATCCAAAATCTGTATTTTCAATGACTTTAACTCACAAAGGCAAGGAGTGGTTTTCCTGTTTGAAAGCTCATAAAGACCAGTCAAGTATACAAAGTTTTGTACGTGTGGTCAATGCGTACATGTATGAATGGTATTTTGCACAGGCTACCCCATTTACAATCAGGTATTTAATTTTTGTACCACTGGATTTCATTGGAAGCCAGCTGTCAAATTTCGCATAAGTCCATGAATTGTTTCAAAAAAACAAGGTAATACATTCATTCAAATCATTAAAATAATTTCTTTCTGCCTTTGCTGCTTCTTCTGATTCCATTCTTCTCCAGTCAGGTCACAGTCTTTTCATCCTCCTCAGCTTCCTGTTCAACACCTTCACCTGGGAGCATGTCTGTACAGAACAAATGCTGACTCAGCATAAGCACTAATTTTCCAGGGCAGTGTGGAACTCTGAGACGTGGTAATTAGACCACATGCATTCTTCCCTAAACTATGCAGTGTGGCTCCATCCTTAATCCCCCTCCTTCGGTCTCCTGCTCCATTCATCTGCAACTCCTGCCCTCAGCTGCCTCAGAGCTTGGGTAAAACAGTCTGTTCACCATAATGCCGGGGCAAGCAGAGAGAGACTATTTCTTACAGCATGGATGATGGAAGCCAGAAGAGGAAACCCAGGTGCTACCAGTGATTATCTGGGGTTTATGAAAGCTGGCAGAAAACCAGATCTGCATAGCAGCTTGCCAAACACTTGATGTATTCATAGGTTTTCCTTTACTGGAATCATCTTACTGCATGCTCTCTTATAAGCTTGCTGTTCTTCCTGCAGATTTTGTTCCATTTATTTTTGCTTAAATGAGGAACAGATTTTCTGGAAGGAGATCCTTTCTAGTGGTTATGGGGTTTAATAGAGTTGGGGTTTCTCTAGAACCTGCATTACTTACCTCTTAGCAGCTGCTGGAGTATGTATTCATAGGCACGTACGACAGTGAATGGAAATGAATGAAATATTCTGATGGACTGTTCCAGGAAGTTTCTGTTAAATAAGAATTTTGTCGTCATTGCATCCCTTCAGATTAACCATATAAATCTGCAATATGCCTTATGTAAAGTTAAATTTTTCACAGTATCATGTTGCCTAGTGTTTAAGACATTGACAACACATGAATCAGTACCTGTCAGCTTTGATGGCCAAAACATGGATAGTAACATGGGCAGTGAGCAAGTGATGGTGAAGGAGTAATATCAGTATACCTGTTAAAGAGTGGGATTATAGCTCTGTCTGGCAATATCTTCTTTCTTCTCCAGCACTCAATTTTGCATTGCCTTATTCCTCTGCCTAAAATTTTATAGGGAAAAACATGTTCTTGTGTAAACATCGATTCAATATAACTGCTCACTTTAAACACCGAATATGTCAGTATTTCACACAAAATTGTTTATTTAAAGAGAAATTTTGCATCAAGATTGAAAATCTAGACCATGATGAAGAATCTTGATGTCAAACTCGATCTAAAATTTCTCATTATTGGTCCAAAAATAGTATTTCTTGCAGAATTGTAATCTCTATTCTGGTCAGCACATCAAGGGAGGTGATTCTCCCCCACTACTCTGCCCTCGTGAGACCCCAGCTCAAATACTGCAGCTAAGTCTGGGGCCCCCAGCACAAGAAAGATGTGGACTTATTAGAGCGGGTCCAGAGGAGGGGGACAGAGATGATCAGAGGACTGGAGCACCTCTCCTATGAAGATAGGCTGAGAGAACTGGGGTTCTTCTGGAGAAGAGAAGACTCCAGGGCGATCCCACTGCAGCCTTTCAGAACTTAAAGGGAATGTATAAAAAAGAGGGGGAGGGATTTTTTGTATGGGTAGATAGTGATAGAACAAGGGGGAAAGTTTTAAACTTAAAGAGGAGAGATTTAGATCAGATGTTAGGAAGAAATCCTTTACTGTGAGGGTGGTGAGGCACTGGTACAGGTTGTTCAGAGAAGATGTGGGTGCCCCGTGGCTGGAAATGTTCAAGGTCAGGTTCGATGAGGTCCAGGACAATCTGGACCTCAGATGCAGTGGGTGGCATCTGTGCCCATGGAGGCAGACTTGGAACTAGATGGTTTCAGGGTCCCTTCCCACTCAAGATATTCTATGATAGTCTTGCATTCTCCTTCAAACTAGTGAGTTACTATTGAGGCTATGTACAGTGGGAGATTCTTTCTTTATTCAGGCAATCAATGTCTTTAAGCATAGAAGTACATGGCTGTAGGCGTGCTTTGAAAATCTTGTTTCTAAACACCTCTTCTTGCAGTATGATGGTTATTTCTTCAAAGTTTGCTCTTTGAATATTTATCAAGCTCTTCAGTTATCTAGACTTTTGCATTCTTATGAAATCAGTGCCAAAGGTAGTGTTGATGTCTGACACTGTGTTGCACTCCTGGGTGGGAGTTGGTGATATGTGGAAATAATAATGCGGCAAATCTATGGAGAAATGTTAGTGTCTAACCTGATAGAATTGCAACAAAGCATAACAAGCAAACAAGCAAACCCATTCTAGGTTCAGGTAATAAACATTGCAGCTGAAGGAGGAAGAAAAAAGTGGGATTAGATGGGAAAGACCATTATTGTATCAAAATGATGCATCTGCGAGCTCCTTTCATGAGTGTTTTATGACTAGGCAAACACATTTTCTTGTTGGCTTCTGCAGTAAATGTTCCTCCTTTATTACTTGATAGCCACTTAGAATTTAGCCTGGTTTTTAACAGTGCTAACATACAGTACTAGGAAAATTTATTTGAATAAAATAAAGCTACATTCTTCTAAACTGGAGTCATAATATTAATACTTAAAATACACAGCAACATGCTGGGAAAATGGGATAGTTATTTAGATATATTATAAAATGTATCCCACTACTTTGATGTGATTCACTACTATTTCACCAAACCAATTTAACAGTCTCCTGTGGAGAGGGAATAGTGCAATTAAAATTAGTAACAGAGATTTTCACATTCATATATCTAATTCAGGGATGGGTGATAATGAATTAAATACTTTTTCCTTCTTCTGAAGTCAAATCAGTATTAAATGAATCTGAGCTAGAATTCATATTTAAAGAGCATGCATGTGTGCAGTCACAGCATCTAGGGACAGATTTTCACATGAGAAATAGGTGTTCCAGCTCAGGTTTACATGTTAGGTGTCTTTTCTGTTTGGTTGCATTTTCTTACATTAGATTCTTGAAAATCAAGAAGCTCAGTTGCTAAAATAATTTAAATCATTTTGCAGTATGCTGTTCTCCCAAAAAATAAGAACTTCCTGGGAAGAGAACGGCTGTCATTAAATTTGCCTTGGTCAAAAATTAAGGAAGGTAGAGCAAAAGATTGATAGCCCTGGGAAAAATGGTCTCTAGACACTTGTTAATCAGACACTGGAAAATCCAATGGATAATTCTCCAGGGTGAAGTGGCTAAATTTGTTTGTGGACATTATGAATAAGAAGCAGTTCTCAACTCATTACAAAGCAACATAAAATATAACAAGGATATGCTGTTTTCTATGTATCACATTACTCTGAAAAAACTCTATGAAACACCAAACCCCAAGCCTCCTCCTTCCCATAACAGACAAGGAAATTAGATACCACTTTTTAAGCAGATAAGTCAGTGTAGCAAGAGTCACATTAACCCTTCACCTAACCACAGATTAAATAATAGTTGTATATTAGTAGGGGTCTGTTGGTAAGATAATATCTTTGATGACTCTTACTGCATCACTGAGTTTGAAATAAATGTGATCACTTTTGTTTCTCAATAAAAGCTTTTAAATAAGCGAATGAACAAACCAACCCATGCCCCTGTGCTGATGCACTTGCCCTTGCAGATGGTATGTAAATACCAAAAAATGTAAATTATCCATTTGTTAGAGACCTGACCAGTAATGTGCTGATGAAGAACAGGAGTCAAAGCAACTGAGAGTTTAAGACAGAAAATTTTTTTTTCTGTACAATGTTACCATGTGTGGTGGTTTGATCTTGGCTGGATGCCAGGTGACCACCAAAGCCTCTCTGCCAACTCCCCTCCTCACCTGGACATGGGGAGACAAAACATAAGGAAGGGGTCACGGATCAAGAGAAGGACAGGGAGGGATCACTCACCAATTACTGTCACAGGCAAAACAGGCTCAGCTTGGGGAAATACTTAATTAATTACTGATTAAATCAGATTAGGATAATGAGAAAAAACCCCAAATTTTAAAAACACCTTCCAAACCCCTTCCTCCTTGCAGGACTGTACTTCCCAATTCTCTACCTTCTCACCCTCAGTGATGCAGGGAGATGGGGATTGGAGAGTTTCATTCAGTTTATCACACGTTGTCTCTGCCGCTCCTTCCTCCTCAAGGGGAGGACTCCTCATATTCTTTCCTTGCTCCATTGTCGGGTCCCTCCCATGGGAGACAGTCTTCCATCAACCTCTCCAATGGCGGGTCCCTCCCATCTGCTGCGGCTCTTCACAAACTGCCCCAGTGTGGGTCCTTTCCCTGTGGTTCAGCCCTCCAGGAAGTGGCTGTTGGAGCATGGGTCCCCAGGAAACCTGCTTCAGCAGTGGCTCCTCTCTCCATGGGGCTGCTGGTCCTACCCAGAGTCTGCTCCAGCATGGGCTTTCCATGGGGTCACAGCCTCCTTTGGGCACATCCGCCTGCTCTGAAGTGAGTTCTTCCAGGGGCTGCAGGTGGATGTCTGTTCCACTGTGAACCCCCATGGGCTGCAGGGGCACATCCTCTCTCACCATGGTCTGCACCACAGGCTGCAGGGAATCTCAGCTCTGGTGCCTGGACCACCTCCTCCCCCTCCTTCTTCACTGACCTTGGTGTCTGCAGGGTTGTTTCTCTCACATCTTCTCACTCCTCTTCTCTGGCTGCAATTTGCTTCTGCTTTCCTCTTCTTAACTCTGTAATCCCAGAGGTGCTGACGCTGTCCTTGAAGGGCTTGGCCTTGGCGAGCGGCAGGTCTGCCTTGGAGCTGCTTGGCATTGGCTTCATCAGGCACGGGGACAGTTTCCAGGGGCTTCTCACAGAAGTCACTCCTGTAGTCCCCCCCTGCTGCAAAAACCTGGCCACAAAAACCCAATATATTAGGGGGTTCTTTTGAGGTATTTTACACTAGTTCCTGCATGTTGCTCATCACTTACTGACTGAACTGCAATATCTTCTGTGCACCTTAAACTTTATTACCTGCATGGAGAAGGCAATATTTCATAGGAGAAATAATTTATTGGGTTTTACTTTTGAAATATGTATTGTAAATGGATTGCAGACATGACAATGAACATTCCTTTAAATGCCTTAAAAATGGAATCTAGTACTGTACTCTGTGTATTGATTGCTAACTTTTTTAAGGTGAAAAAAGTCTGAAACATACTTATTTTAAATGTGAGGGAAGGCTTATGTCTTGTCCAGATTAGAAAAAAGTCCTAAAGATGGTTATATGTTAAATCCAAACTGATTATACTCATATGAATTCGAAAAGTATCTTTTAACTTACAATTTACTTTATAACTGTGCCTTGTGCTGTGCTGATTACTGAATGAGTGCTTTAGTTACCAAACTCATATTTGCAGAAGAGATGTGAAAACTGAGGTGTCTGTGCATTTCACTTAAGCACAAGATGCAGAAGGCTAAGTGATAGAAAAAGGATTTCTGCAGGAACTTGCTGTGAGACAATATGTTGCAAAGCAAGTATGGAAGTTAGGCAGTTGAAGTGTTTAATAGATTTTTCTGCTTTTAAAATGGAGGACCCCAGGTTTTATATGTTCCCGTGACTCAGATTTGTTTTATAGCACCAAGAAAAATCAGATGGTTGAGGTTCCACCAAGAACGTTAATCAAATGAAACAGCATGTTTTAAATTATGCAAATGAGCCAGCTAAGAAATGTGATGACATCTAGTCTCACATGCTTCCATGTACTGCATTGGCACTGTGCGAGGCCAGAATGCTTTGTAATGTTATTATTTCCCATTCACCTGCAGTGTTGCCCTGAGGTTCTGAGAACTTTTAAGTGCAGTAAGTTTTCTTTTCTCCATCCCTTTCTTTTCTTCCCATCACAAAGGTGATAAATCATAGTGACCTTCCTTGTAGTAAAGAAGAATGGTCAAGTCTTTATGCAGCTTCTGTCAATGCCATCCTTTCAGACTGCTGGAAGAGGTCACCAAGATCAAATATAGACATCTCCCACTAGAGTGGAGTATGTGACCTTGAACTTTTTCCCAGCACCTGCCAACCCATCAATAGCCAGTTTTAGGATACAGCCAGGCTGAGGTTACTGTAAGCCTTATGTGGAAGCAGAGCTTTGAGCAAATGAGTGACCATTTATGTCAGCTGGAAAAGGCTTTAAATACAATTATACTGCTATGGTTTGCAGTCAAACTTTGAATCTTGGTGAAGCCTGTGTGTTTTGTGAGAGAGCTGCTGGATCTGACTGTTGGGGACAGTTGTATAATTTGGGGACTCTTGTATGGTTTGGCTTCCTTGTCTCTGCCTGTGCAGCAGGGACAAGGTTTTCCTAGGCTCTTTTTGACCATCCTGTAGCCTTGCACAGAGGGGGAGGAAAGGATTAGCCCTAAATTCCTGTGGTCATTTGTCTCACTGACTGATCTGCAACCACACTTTTGATTCCGTTAAAAGTGCTGCAGTTTAAATGTCTGATTTTCCCTACGCACGCGTTCACCTCAGACAGGGAGCCACAAGACCCCTTCACTGCACTCATGTGATCAGCAATGCACAGAAGTGGTTCGAGGAGTGAACCAAAGTTTACATTCTGGTTCAGTAATTCATTAATTTAAGGCAGTCTATTTATTGTCTAATTTGCTTACTTCAACTATTTTCTAATTGAAGGTATCTTTCTTGTATTGTAATTTACTGACAGCAATGTCAATTTTTACATGTCTGTATTGCAGCAAAACAATTATCGTAAAGCACAATTGCATTGTGTAAACATTAATACTTAAGGCAGTCCATTTGCCTGAATACATTAGAGTCCATTAAAATGGACTATTTAAAATGGACTTTCTCCTTATTTTCTACCTTTTGATTGTCATTGTTCGCTCAGTTATAAAGTGGTTTGTTGACACCAAATATTTTAATAATTCCTTTGCAAGGTCTTATGCCTATGCCTTTGAGATGCTGCTATAGTAATTAAACTGTCTTTCAGTTGAAATGCTTGCAAAGCGTCCAGTTCTGTGCCTGGCAGCTGGTGATGCATTATAGAGACATTGAGCTAATCGATTAAAACCGCAGAGACATGGGAGTTGTCTGACAGCACTGTACTAGGATGAAATTAGTGGGAATTGCATGGTGAAATTAAGGGGAATGCAGGTGATTGCAGCCCTTCTGGGAGAATCCTGGGTGAGAGGGACACTGTGCACTGATCCCTGTGTAATTAGGACAGCCATGTTTCAACAGTATTTCTAAAGTATTAAAATGGACTGGGTAAATCAGCAGGGTTGTTTCCAGTGAACTTGGCATCCATCCACTGTGACTAAAATAACATGAAATTTTTCGGCTGCTAGGAAATGTGAAATTGGACTAATTGTCTTCTAACTAGTCTGCTAGTGTGTTAGTCTGTAGCAGGTCAGGAGTATGACTACTGTAGGCTTTCAGGTCTATCACTGGAGCTTAAGACATGCTGCTATACAGAGTTTATGGTATAATATTTTTTGGAATAAAGACAATGCGAGTGTGAACACAAGCTGAATCACAGTCCATAAGGGCAGCTTGGATGTATTAGTTTGTAAAACTGCCTGAAGGGTCTGCTTTGAAATATTCCAAATGGTACTCAAAGAGGCAGTCCTAGCCCTAGACGGTCTAAGTAGAGAGATTCCTTTTCGATTGGACCTTACTTGGAACACAGATGCTAAGGAACTTATAAAATTATTTTCCAGAAAAATCATGGTTAGCTTTTCTAGCTAAATGAATCGAAGTTCCACTCTGCCTAATATTACCCTTACAATCATTCTAAGCAGTGCTGGTTGTAAAGGAGTCCACTTTCTACTGTGATTCTACATCTCTTCATTTGAATCTGGCAATACTGTTTGGCTAAATTGTCCAGCAGAGTGGGTAGATGTGGAATGCCTGTTTTAAATACCCAAACCAACACTACGGCTGTGCATTTCGCTTTAAAGCAAGATGACAAAAGACCCATTAGATATTAGAAAAGAGGCCTCCTCCTGTCTTCTGGAGGTGCACAGAGAAAAGAGGACTGTCCTTTGAGGCCTCGGGGAGACCACACTGCACTCCCAGCTGTAGAACAAGGGTCCTTCTGCTGGAGCAATGGAAACTTCTTTCTCTCCCCTACTCTCCCACAGCCCCACTTCCCCAGAGCTGGGGGGGGCAGCAGAGGATGATGCCCTCCTAGGAATTTGGGAGCCAGGTCTGTCTGGTGGATTCCAGATGCTGCATTTCGTGGAGGGTTAATACAAAGGAAGCTGATTACACTGGAGCTAAACTTCATGGTCATAGTTTAACCCCAGCCAGCAGCCAAGCTCCATGCACCCGCTCTCTCACTCTGCCACCAGCGGAACCAGGGAGAGAATCAGAAGGGTAAAAGCTAGAAAACTCATAGGCTGAGAAAAAGACAGCTTACCAGGGAAAGCAAAAGCCATACACCGAAGCAAAGCTAAACAAGGAATTAATTCAGTGCTTCCCATAGGCAGGCAGGTGTTCAGCCATGTCCAGGAGAGCAGAGCCCCATCACATGTAACAGTGGCTTGGGAAGACAAGCACCATCACTCCAAATGCTCCCCTTCCTCCTTCTTCCCCCCAGATATACTGAGTGTGATGTAATATGATGTAGAAAATCCCTTTGGTCAGTCTGGGTCACTTTCCTGGCTGTTTCTCCTCCCAACCTCCCTCAAATTCCATGTCAGTGTGGCAGTATGAAATGCAGAAAAGGCCTTGGTTCTGTGTAAGCTTAGGAATAACAAAAACATCTCTACACTAGCAACACTATGTTCAGCACAAATCCAAAACACAGACCTGTACCGGCCACTGTGAAGAAAGTTAACTCTACCCCAGCCAAAACCAACACAACTTCCATCAAAGCATAGTAATAGATTATTATAAAGAAAGAGTTATCTCTGCTTCAGTAAGAGAGAGATTATTTGGAAGTCAAACTAATACTGTATACAAAAGCAGAAATAGTTGAATTCATCAGATGCTTAATTCAGTTGGAATCTGCCTCCTGAATAAAATAATACCAGGAACAGCAGGATGCCTTAGCAAGTACTTAGAAGCGCTCATTGGGCAGGGCCCATGATCTGCCTTGCTGTCGACCTTTGAGCACTGATTCCTGATGAGACTGGTACTCAGTTAGAGGCCAAATGCTGTGTTCAGAACCTAGGCTAGATGGGAATGTATGGGAAATGCCTCTTATTTCACTCTGGATTTGGGTGTTAGTGGACGTAGGTTTTGCTCTGTGCTTGTCTTGTACTCAGCCTAACTAGTCAGATCAAGATGCTATTGAACTCACAGTTTTCTCTTGTAATCAGTGGTATATGAACAGGTACCAGAGACTGACAAAACACAGTGACTTCTTAGAAACTATCTTCTTAATTTTGTTTTGAAAGAAACTTGTTTATGAGTTCTTTTTCATAGTGTCTTACTCTTAAGATGCCATATTAAAAAATTGTTATTTTGTTTTCCATTTCAATTCTGGCAATGTTTATTTTGGAATGAGATGCAGCTATGCAATAACATGTTTCATTCTAAATAGCCAGTACGTGCTCTCAGTCCTACTGCATTGAACATCTACTTTTTGTTGCTGTTTCGATCTGGTGTGTATGTGTGTGGGGGGGGGTGTCTGCGTGTGTGCTTATTTCTGTAGTTCCTACCTTGAAGGAAAAACAGCATTATTAAGATAATATACCTTACATTGCTTCTGGTAAAAACATACATTTATTTTTACAGCTATATTGACCACATCTGTTTTAAAAGCAGAAGCTACAGCATATTTAGGAGAATATTTATGTCAGCAAAGGGAACATACAGACTGCATTTCTCAAATGTTTTTCTTTTTAATCTCCACATTCTGCTGCACACATATGCATAGAGCACACCTCTCCACTCTCCTGTCACAATGAAATAACAATTTAATTCAGCCTGAGTTTATAATTGTCTTGCATGATGAGAAGTACCAGTAACTGGAATAGTAATTTGGCACTGGAAGGGAGGGGAATTCAGTATTATCAAGAAGTACGTCATGTGTTTTTTAACTGGTTACTTCTTAAGAACAAGTTTTGAATGCAAAAATATTTGAATGCTTAGAAACATGGCAGTTTAACAGAAGCCAGTAGAGACCTAATCAAAATAAAACTGTAAGTTTTAAACAAGGAAACATGAATAATAGTTCTTGAACTAGAGCAGTCTGAGTTGTACTCAAAAATTTCATGAAAGGCTTAATGCTAAATGAACCCAAATATGTGTGATAAGTTAATGAAATGCTAAAATGGTGATATAACATCTTTTCTTCCTGTGCCTTTGATAGTGCACAGATCAAGCACCTATTAAAATAATAAAAACAAACAAACCAAAAAAAAACCCCCATAAAATCAGTAATGAAAAAACCTTTCTAGAACTTTTTTAAGGATATTACATAAAACCACTGAACTACTATGTTGAAGCCACAATGAACACATCTTAATATATCCAAGCCAACATTCAAAGGGAGAATGTAATGCACTTTCTCTGTTAAACAGCTGTTTCATGCATGTAACGTCTGTTGCAAATATTTTGATATAATTGAAATATTTTGGATTTTTTTTTAATAAAGCTGAGAAAGATTATTGGTCTTTCACTGACCAATGTCCTTGCTTTATTGCCCTTTGTTATCTTTTAATGTGGTGTTTAAATGTTTTGTTTATACTGCTACATTCTGTCATGTAGGTTTCAATTCATATTTTTATGATAGTAAAACTCTTGCATGTAGCACATGTCCCTTGGACTCCTCAGATCTCCATTTCCACATACTTCCCAACAGTATCAGCAAATGATTAAGGCCTCTACAGCCAGCACCAAACAACAGCTTGTTGCTGTTTGAATTAACCAGCTTCTGTGCAAAATCGTGTTGTGTAGCCTTCTCTGGAGCAGCACTGTAAGTGGTTCTCCTCCCCACAGACAGTCTGGTTCTTCTGAGGTTGGATTCTGTTATCTCTTGAACATTCTGAGCTGCTTTTGGGTCATGAACTTAAACGTGGCCCCCAATAGTTGGGGTTGAATGGCAAAGCATTTAGAGGCTTTTGTGAACTTTGTGCCAAGTTGCAGCTCACACCTGCCAAACACAATACCTGGAGGATGTGCCAGGATGGGATGCTTTGCTTTTGCCTTTGTTTCATTTTCTTCTGCCTTTCTACTAACATACTTTGGTTTGGTTCTATGATGAAAGGCAGGCTGATTTCGTATAAATAAGCTGCAGTGCATGCTTTGAAAATAAGAGAAATGTTCACTTTGTTCTCCACACAATGGAACAGCAGCTATCACAGTTTTTTAACATTTTTATTTCAAAATAGGCTGACTTTATTTTTATTGGCCATTTTCTGAATTTAATTCCAGGCGTGCTCAGTTGTTGTTATTTTTAGTTACCATCTTCCTGGAAGTGACAGTTGATAGACACTACGTTTCCAAACACGTAGAAGTTGGTGAGGTTTTCTGAGGCAGGATGCATTTCTGGTTGTGTTTTCTCATCACTGCTGTCCTTTTTCTCTGTTATCTTCCATCCCAATAGTGCCAAAGTTAGAGCTGTCTGTACTGTTTTTCTAGGCAGAGTTTGCAGTGCAAAAGGAAATCCATATTCTATGTATGTCTCACCAGGGAAGAAAGCTTTTAAAGATTTCATTGTGAGATAAGGACATGCATCCAAAAGGGCTTTATAGCTGAAGGAATATGAGCTCCCAGTGGTCTACAGGCTTATTCAACCAGGGCAGTTGTCTCCTCATGAGTGGAGAGACTGATTGACTGTACCAGACTTCCCTCTGGAATCAATTCATGTTCCTATGTACCATTATAGCATGAATGTGAGGTACTCCAGCAGAAGCTAATTAGGATACTTAGATGTGCCTTAGAATCATAATTTTCTTCCATCTTAATTTTCTGTTCAGTGACTTTTAAGATCAGCTTTTTACAACCTTCTGACTGTCTTTGTAGGACTAAGACAGAAAACTAAAGAGACTATTACTAAGATATCAGCTACTGTCACCTTAGAATGTTTGCACATCCATTGAGAAATGAAGTAAATGGAAAAGAAAGTTTGCAGTGAACACCCTTTCTATTTCTGCCAGTACATCAGTAATGTTTCCTTTGATGGAAATGCATGGATTGCATTCTGAACTAAGGGATGGAGGTAAATCTGAATTTTGTTGGCTAATTGTGCAAAAAGAACAACGTAACAATAGAAGGTTTCTTAAAGGGAACTCCAAGCAAATGTGCACCTTTTTATTTCAAGGGTTAGCTATACTAATACATCGAATTATTGTGCTAATGACATAAGTAATGCAAGTCAAAAGACAAGAACGGTGCAACGCAAACTCTGTTCTTGAAAAACTTCCCATTGCAAATTTTCCTCATAAAAACATGATAGATGTTTTAAAAAAACTAATACTGATAGGTGAATTAATTAATCAGTTTTCTAGCAGTATAATTTGAAGAAACATTTTTAGTCAAATAAAATTTCCTGCTCCCAATCCCAGGCATTACTCTTACTTCTTTAAAAATAATTACCAACAATTTCTGTGGGACAGTAAGCCTTTGTATTCTGTGTTTATTTTATCATCATTTTTTCCCCCTTGAAGCAATTCCTATAGGCCTGTGGATGGAGAGGCATTTATTTCGAAACATTTCATGAAATGATTTGCCCTTCCAACATGCCTGAACTCAAGATGTTATTACAAAGGCCAAAAGGGTTTGTCTATATGGACCTAATTAATTAAAAATGGAAGTTAGAAAGGTTACGTAGTCATTTATGAGAAGATATAGAAATATAAAACCAGAGTCTATTACGTGACATTTTACTTTGTTCTCCTGGCTGAAGAATTATGAAATTAAACTTGCATTAAAAAAAAAACAAAACAAACCAGAAAAGGCAGATCACGCAAGATTAACCTGATTTCTTTCTAACCAGATAACTGACTTCCTTTTGGGGAAAGAATTGCTAACTACTAATAGTTTTTCTGGAGCTTAATTTGCTATACTGCTATTTCAAAAATTATTTATTCAACCAAAAAGTATATATGTCAGCATAAGAATTGCTGGATCATGGAGTGGGTGAGAAAGTAAGCTCAGTGCGATGGTAGTGGGGAGCTTCCTAACAGCAGAGAAGATTTTAAGGGGCTTCTCAAGATCTGAAAGAAGCTGACCAGTGAGACAAAACTAAGAGAAAGAAGCAGTCAGGGCTGAATAATTTTGAGAACTAGAGTAGCAGAAATGGAATGAAATTGCATAGCAGAAAGTGCAAAATGCTGCACCTGGGGACTAATAGTACTAAATTCTCTTAGAGTTAGGAATTCTACCAGATAGGAATGACTGAAATAGAGAAATTGATCTTAAAGAGCCTAAGAGGCACCACTGTGATGCAATGTCATAAAGTCAAATGTAATCCTAAGGCTGGAGTGATGTTTCCGGGGAAGACTGGATGGTACTGGTACTGGTGGAGCTGTAGAAGGGAATAATTTATACAAGTTATATGAAATACTGGATACCAGTGGCTAGTATCAGTGGTGCCCCCAACCAAGGGCTATTGCGCATGTTGCTCCAAGTTTCCCTCTGCCTCGAGAGTGTGGATTTATGCTCAGCACAGGAGGGAAATGAGACATGGACAGGTTTTACTGAGCGTTATAACATTCTAATGTGGAGGTATCCAACTGTTCCCAAGGAGGAGCTGCCACTGTTGGGCTGGGCATGGAGTCTCCTGTGCTAAGGAAAGGGGAATTCAAAGTGTGAAAGATACTGATAAAGACTTTGAGGATTATCAGGAGAATGGCTTGTTTATCTGGGGGTGGAAAAAATGAAAAATGCAGAAATTTTTATAAATTTGGGTGGAAATTAGATGTAACTAGCAAAAAGGAGGCTAGGAGATTAGATGATTGCTCTCCCTGGGGCATTTAAATGCCAAGGGACCCTGGAAAACACTTTAAACTGGAGGATCATGTAGTTTCAGGAAGAGTTTGGTATTAGCTGGCCACAAATAAATTTAAGATGGAAATTTAATTGAAAACATCCAGCCACTAAATGATACAGAACTTAAAAGACCTACAGCAAAAGATGTAAAACCTTAAGTCCTTTTCAGAAGGCAATCAATATGCTTTTGAAAAGATAGATGATGATTTGTGCAAATAGAGTACCAAACTCAGTTAAAAAGGAGGTCCTTCCCACTCTTCATCCCTTGATTTCAAAGACGTTGAACTATTAAAGCGAAAAAACCCTCAAACACATTCACCACCTATGAGGTTATTTCAAAGATTTTTTAAAAATCTTTGAAAAAGATTAAATTATTTAATCTTTAAAATTAAGACATTTAATTTTAAAACATTAAAAAATCCAGGTTCCCTCTGCACTCCTTCCTAAATTCCTCAATGTATTGGTTTGGCACGGACTGGTTTTTGGTCGCAGGGGGGCCACAAAGATGGCTCCTGTGAGGAAGGTGCTGGAAGCCTCCCACCATGTCCAGCAGAGCCAATGGCTGATGGCTCTGAAGATGGACATGCTGCTGGCCAAAACTGGGCCAATGAGAGAGGTTGGCAACGCCTCTGTGATAACATATTTAAGAAGAAAATCAAAACAAAGTCACAAGATCTTGGATTCTAGTCAGAGAAGAGGAGGAGGTGAGAACATGTGAGGGAAAACAACATGGCGGCACCAAGGTCAGTGGAGAAGGAGGGGGAGGAGGTGCTCCAGGTGCCGAGATGCCTCTGCAGGCCATGGTGCAGACCATGGTGAGGCAGCTGTGCCCCTGCAGCCCTTGGAGATCCACGAGGGATGCAGAGATCCACCCGCAGCCCGTGGGGAAGGTGTCCATGCCGGAGCGGGTGGGTGCCTGGAGGAGGCTGTGATCCAGTGGCAGACCCGGTGGAGAGAGAGGGCCCTTGCTTCCAGGCTGGAGCAGCCTGTCCTTGGAGGACTGCACCCCATGGTGCAGCAGTTTTGGGAGGACTGTGTGCCTGTGGGAGGGGCTCACGCTGCAGCAGGTGCGGTGTGGCTGCTGCTCGTGAGAGTGGGCCCACGCCGGGGAAGTTCACGGAGAACTGTCTCCCGTGGGAGGGACCCCACGGCCTCACAGGGGAAGGCTCCTCTCCGGGAGCAGGGGAAGAGAATGGTGGTGATGGACTGACCAAAGCCCCATGCCCTGTCTCCCTGCGCTGTCGGTGGGAAGGAGGGAGGGGCTGGGGGATGGAAGGAGTTCTAAGGGCTTATTTAACTTCTCATTATCCTCCTCTGATTCTGTTAGTAATAAATTCACTTTGCAACTTAAGTTGAGCCTGTTTTGCCCTTGAAGTATTTCTCCCGGTCCTTATCTCACTCATGAAGCATTTGTTAATTTTTTTTCCTTTTCCCTCCTCTGCCCAGCTGTGGCAGGAGAGGGTGAGCGTGCGGCTCTCGTGGGTGCCTGGCATTGGGCCAGTGTCAAACCATGACACCCTATTTCTGTACAAGTAAAGTGCAGAGCAGTTTCTAGACATGGTTTGTTGTGTCTTGTAACAGGCAGTGAGCTCTTAATATGAATTGATGTCATCTACAGGGCGAGCAGAGAACCTCCAATTGCACCCATTTCCAAGTGTTCGGGGTTTTCAAACACTAAAGCCGGAGGGGTAATGCACAGCTTCTCTGCTGAATTCGCTAGACATCTGAGCAACCAGTTTTACAGTCTAAAAGAATCTCAACTTCTGCTTAGATAACAGATGAGGATGCTGCAGGAGAGAAGCATTATTATGATATGATAGCTCAGATGCAGCCGCTGCCTGTGCTGAGATTTTTAAATTTAGTCCCTCAGACACAGTAGTACATTTCTAGGAGCAACATGTACACAGAATGAAAAATCTCAGATTTTTCAGACTTGTTATGTTTGTCAGTGTGCATGTAAAAAGTTTGCCAAACACAGAGTGGTTTAGGTGAGAGCAAATTTAAATGATCAGTATTTTAAATTTTAATAAATAAATGTATTTATCATTAAGATTAATTTTTAATACTATATATAATATTACTACTACTATTGTTGCTATATGTGTCTTGTTACTTGTTACCAATGAAGGAGGCAACATACCTCACTGCTCTTTCCTTCCTGAGATATTTAACTTTCTGTGCAGGTACTAGCTGTCAATCAAGGCTAATCAAACTGGCACAGTTAACATAATACATCATAAAATTTCACAGTAATGTCAACCTGTAATTCTGTCAATCTGGTTAAAGGAAATAGGCTAAAAACAATATTGTCATTTTGTAATAACACAGGGAAACAGAATTTTGGAATAATATTTTTACTGTCTGCTATAAATATATTGTATACAGTTTTCAGGAGCAGATGTGGCTTCCATTAGGATTGAATTGGTCAAATACACAGAGTTTTGAATCCTTATTTTTCACTTCTCTCACTCTCAGACATTTTCAATGTATCCTGAAGAGGAAATGGGGTATTGCAATTCTCCCTGTATTGTGACACTGGAGATGTCCACGGAAAAGAGAAAAAGAGGGTCGTGAGTTTCTTCTCTGCTTGTGTAACTGCAAGGAAATGTTATATGATGGAACCGGCCAGGGTTGGTTGGATGGGAACACCTAGCAAAGAAGGTTCCCAGCTCTGCCATCAGCTACATTTATATCCCTTTCATGGTAGCAGTAGAGGAAGCTCATAGCAAAATTTCAAACCAAGACAGATATAGTTTTGCTCCAGTTTATACACATGGGAACAGAAAAGTGCAGTCTGGCTATTTGCATGACACATCACGGAAATGTAGGCAGAAAATGTAAGGCTTCAGAACTTGATGTCTTTCTCCTTAGGAGACTATGATTTGCAGACCTTTACAAGTTTTTTGGTATCTATTCAAGCTCTTATCAGACAAGGTTAAGTCTGTTGAAAATAACTTGCTTTTCAACTTTGCCTTTGGCAAATCTTGTACAGAAATTGAATGCTACCAAGTTCACAGCAAGATATATCCATTTACTGCTATTACAGTGTATTCAAATGCACAAGTACCCCAAGGAAAATGAATGAGGCCTCTCATGAACGAAAATATTAATTGGGCCAAACAGGCATTACAGAAGCCTATATGGACTTAGCTTGTTCAAGAACGTTTGTAGCATATTCTTCTGTGTTGATCTCTACTTGCCTGAAGTAATTGCTCATAAGATGTTTCATGTACTGGGGAAGGAACGTCTTTGGAAGCTCAGGGAGGATTTCTCTCTCCTCTTACAAGTGGATTTTTTTCAAAATACAGAACATTGTATAATGAATTACCTAGGTTAGGTATCCTTGTCAGGTGATGACATGTATGTTTGTGAACCAGGCAAAGCTTAAAGGGAGGGTTATGTGAGATGGATGTTAAATTATCAGGAATCTTAGGTTTTAAGTGCAGAAGCTAAAGAGAAAGGATGATAAATTAATCTGAGATCTATAAATGAAACCTAGATGTTGTTGTAAAAAGGCTGGGAAAATAAAGTGAGAATATAGTCTTTGGGAAAGGCAGTATTAACAATTAGATGCCAAAAAAAAAAAGGGTTAAAGCAGATGCAAGTAATCATCATACCTGGATACAGCATCCACAGGATTGCATGAGACTAAACAGTTGTTGCAATAAGAGAAAAGCAGCAGAATGGAAACTAAATTCACTTCAGTTTCCTATGTAAAAATTCATCATTCTTTAGCAAAATAGAACAGAGAATCTGAGACAATGAGTTCTCATGGCAGATGGACAGGACTAATTAAAAAAATATCAGACAAAGGACTGAAAGCGGTGCAATACTTTGAAGGAGAAGTTTACAAATTATATCTGGAGGGAAAAGGCAAAAGCATTTCAAGCTTACTTAAGTTGCAAGCACAAACAGATCTTTAGATACCATTAGGCAGGGAACATACTGCTTTGGAAAGTGATAGCTAAATTCAGGAGCTGTTAACCCAGGAATTTAACAGAGTGGTCTTTCAACAAAGGGTTGCTTCTGAATACAGAATAAGAGCTTGGAAGTGAATGTGCAGTTGATGTTGACATGAAAACAGTGAGAGAGCTGTGTGCAGCCTCTTGGACTTTCCTTGCTATATTACCTAGTGGCAGTAGAAGATGATTTTGTAGACCTAACAATTTGGCAGCTGAGTACAGGGGTCTTGCCTGTGCCTCATAAACTCGTCAGCCAAAAGGAGCAATAACAATTTTCTCTTCCCAATATATACATGTGAAATGAATCAATAAGAGAATTGTTGCACAAGTGCCCAAGCTGTTCCCAAATTTAGGTCTCCCTGTTTCATGTCTCCTGTAGGAGAAGGAGAGTGTGTGATTGCTCTAGACTCATTGCCTTCACCCTCAACCAAGAGAAGTAAGCACTGCTTTAAATATGTAGCAAGAGGCCGCACAAGAAGGATTGCGTGTTAGTGCAAAGAAGAGAGAATACCTTAAAGGATGATGCTGGTTTGCTTCTTCCAATAAAATGCCTGCCTCAAAGTTATAAGGAAGCCCTTTTTGGTTAGTCTTTACTACTGTCACACAACAGCACTGGGAGTTGACTTCTTTTAAAACAGCAAAAGAAAGCTGGAATGAAATGTCAGAGTTAACCCAGCTCAAGGCTTTCCATATTCATTAACCCAAAAAGTGACCTGAGGGAAAGGAGCCCTTTGCCAGATCCCAAACCATGGCAAGGCTGAGCAGGCAAAGCTCTGAAGTATGGGTCAGTCCAGTGATTTATGCAATGTGTAGTGAAGTGGAAAATATTTATAAATCACTTGCCTTCTCTCAGAAAGGATATAGGAAAACCAATTATATCACTCTTAAAATGTGGAGGAGCATTTCAGTGCAAACATGAGTGTTTTGCAAAGAGGCCTGTTTTTAAGTCAAAGCATCCAGAAACAAAGAAAAAAATGTGGAATTCTTATTTAAAGAGGCTTTCTGTAAAGGAGTGAACTGCAACAGTCTATATCATTAAACAAGAAAAGTGTTTCCTTGCAACTGCAAAAAATGGTTTGAAGTAAATTTCCTGTGGGTGTGGTAATGCTAACTGGTGTAGAGTTGTGTGTAAGCCATTCAAAGTAGGAAAAGATGAGCACAAGAAGCAGGAATCCCTCCCCCAGCTTCCAATCTGTTCCTGTATGAGAAATGACAATCACCAAGCCTCAAACTTTCTGAGGCAGAAATGTGTCGGGAGTGTAGACAAGAACACAGATCAACTGGAATTTGTCTAAGTGCTTTGGGTTTTCAAACGTGAAGGCAAAAATAACACTATGAAGTAAGTTGGTTGAAGCTGGGAGGTGGAGGAGGTAGCCTGAATATGCATGGGGAACGTATATTTCCTTGGGATCTCTATCCCACTACAATATTCCAGAAAAGGTTCAGACTGTTAAGCTAGAAATCTGCAGTGTTTTTACCCATGGGAGCTGTCAGTTCTCAGGATTATAATTTGTAAAGAAGTTTTGAATGAGTTGGGTTTTGTGAACTAAAGCTCCTAGTAAAAATCACTTTTAGCAGTTCAGTACCAATGTTAGTGATACACACTGGAGACATGTTTCAAGCCTGTGTCACCACCTGCAGCTGAGTCACATCTCTTCAAGTCACACCCTGGGAAGACATAATAAGAAGAGGACAGGATTCCACTGAAGGTGTCATTGATAAGGCAGTAGTTCTGCTACCCCCAGCTTTAAAAAGGAGACAGTTTAGATGAGCAGCACATCAAGGCATGTTGCTGGTCCATTTAAGTAATATGCTGGTAATGAGCTTTAACAAATGAGTAAAGAAGGAATGTTAGTTTCCCCTGTGCAGAAGAGATTGTCTGTCTACATGGAAGCTACTAGGGCTAAAGTCTTTTTCTTGCGAAAAGCAGTGTTGACAATGCAGTATTCTTTCTGGCAAATGGTGAGCCCAACAGGAGACCGTGACCGCGCCATTCTTGGTTTTATGAGTTCCTGTTTTGGCTTGGGAGACACCTGAAAAATTTTACAAGGGAAAGTAACTTGGTAACTTATATTCTAGGAAGATTAAGAAAGAATGTAAAAACTAAACTTAGAAAGTATATTCTGTGAAAAAGCTAACTGTAGCTCTTCAGGAAAGTTGTTTAATAAAGTTTATGTAAGGATAACACAGCAATAGACATTGTGAAACACCTTATGTGGTTCTTCACGTGTGTAACAGACTTATACCTAACCAATCCTCAAAATATCACAATTATTTTAACTGCATTTCGGGTCACCTAAGATTACTAGGGTGGTTTTTTTGGTGTTTTTTGGTTTTGTTTTTTTTTTTTTTTCAAAAACTTTCTTATATCTCCTCCAGTCCTTGAAAATGGGTATAAAACCTTTCCAGAGGCTTCATAAGAGATCTATCACTTATTTGACCAAGCCAGGTAAAAAGAAAAAATGGAACAGGTAAGTTTATTAAGAAGCAAATAGATTATCTGTCCTCTCAACACTACTGGAAAATACACTCATCATTAGTATCATCTGAGCTCTCTCTTCCCACTCTGATCTCCACTGCTGGGAGGCCAACATTTTTTTTAAAATTTCCTGTTATTAAAAAAAGGAAGTGATACCCTTCAGAGAGGAAGGCAAAACCCTTTGCTGTTTCTGTCATACATGTCGTGCTCACCAGTCACTCGTAGGTCCCGGGGACTGGATGCCATTAAGGTTTGGTTCAGCAGTTTTTAACTGGGAAACAAAAAGAAAGAGAGAGTGGAGAGATAAATTGTACTTTTAAAAATTACAATGACAAATTTATTTTAACTCTTGAAAAGTTGCTCGTGAATGTTTGAATAAAGTGACGTGTAGTCTGGCAAGTAATCTGTCATTCTGCTCCCTCTTTGTCACGATCAGTACAGTTACAAAAGTAGACAGTTTTTAAGCTTTGGTGGGAACCATATGTTAGGAGTTTTTGAATTAAAGAAAGAGAGAAGTCATGCACACCTCTAGGGAAGATCGAGAAGGCAGATCAGGAAGAATTTCACAGCCAAGAAATAACTGTAATAAGAATGGAGCATCAATCACCAATGACTTCAATTATTTTGTCATTGAGTGGAATAAAAAGATACAAAGGAATAGAAAGATGACACATTTCTTAAGCACGATTGGAATGTTTTTAGACACCAGATCAACATGAAATATTGGGTGTCTATTTTTCATCAGAACTAAATCTGTTTCAAGAAATTACGTGCTAAAAATGTTTAATGTAAGTGATATGACCATAATGAATTTCAGCTCTTATCACTCTCGTTAAGGGAGAATCGATATTTTAATTAATTAGTTGTTGTTATGGTTGTGTAATTGATTGCAATAATTGTAACTCTGATTCTGTGAACTCCTGTAGACTCTCAGTCCCCGCTGGTTGCAGAGGTCCCACCATGCTTCTGCTGTCTTGTGTGTAGGTGCAGGAGCCATCCTGCAGTGGTGTAGGAGCACAGAGAGTGGAATCAATACAACACAGCACTGCCAAAGCCCCATAACACTGTGGTAAGCTATTCAAGTGAGCTCCGAAATACAACAGAAGCAAAGACATCCCTCCTTGTCCCTTCACAGATTGAAGTCTCTGGCTGTGTTCATTTCCTCACAAATGCCTAAATAGATGTACATGTTTCCTAGGCCCAGAGGCAAGAGTAGCAGCATGTTGGGATATTGATTGTAGTTTCTGTATGAGATTTTCAAATGTTCGTTGTATTTACTCTTATGACTGGCTGGACACACTTCAATGGTGTGGAGAACAACTGGCTGGTTGTTAAAGGATAGGTGAAAATACTTTATCTGTTTTTTCAGGAGTAAAATTAAGAGTAGGGAAAATATAGTGATTTTGTGTCAAATATAGAAACAGACCTTGGCTAAGAGATGGGAGCATATATATATACATTTTCAGATTATTATATATATAAAATAAATTATGATGCTTATAAATTAGCAGATTCTATATTGTAAAATCCCCCCTCCACCAAAAATAAACATCTTAGACATACAGAAATAAGAAGAGGCAGTTTAAGTAAGCATTAGCAGCCTTAAATCATGATAAACCATCAAATGTTGGCAGTTCATCAAATATAACATCAAAACCTGGAACAGTTCTGTAAGATCTCAAGATTAACAGATCAAGTTTTCTCTTGAGAACACTCAAGTATTACCTTCAGCACACCATGATGCGATATATCAAACTTCAGCATTGCTGGTGTATTGAGTGTTGGGGATGAAATTCTTAATTGCCATTACAAGGAACCCATGACTTACACTTATATACTGCTCACTAACAGACATCCAGAATTTTTTCTATTTTTCAGACATTCTAAGGTCTGTCTAACAGAAAATTAATTCATTCTTCCCATGAGCTACTTGGGTAAAGGTCAGAAATTTCTTAGGTGAGGGCCAAAAATGCATGCTATTTGGCAGAATAAAAGCATTGTATTTCAAAGCTAGAAGTCATGTTAAAACTGAGAAGGCAACAGCTTTCTACAAGAATGCAGGACAGCTCTGGAAAGTCTAAAACATTGGACTTGAAAGATATTTGGATTTTACAAGTTAAGAGTTACTCTGGTAGCTTTCAGATAAGTTTAAGTGTTTTTCTGCTCTTTCTTTACTTTCTCAGAGATTTGTATGTTGAACTTGTGCTGAGATTTTATAATTTGAAGAGTATACAATACAGTTTCTTTAAAATGTTTTAAATCTCCCTAAGAAACGACTACATTTTCAAAATAATATTCCTGTTAAATATATCATATAAAGAATGCATGAAAAATTGATGTGATATATGACTTTTATTAGATCTTGCTTATGATGGCCTGCTTTTTCATTTATATATAAGACATCTATCCAAACTTCTGCCAGTAGTACCTTTTGGCACATATATACACCAAAACTTACACCATCACATACTGCACTATCAGACTTTCACCGTTATTCTCATATCTCTCTCAGCAAATGAAATGAATAGTAATTTATTTCCTTGAATTGGCAGGGGCAGAAATATGTGCACAGAGATACATAAAACCATGTCAATCACTAACTTCTAGCTGTAAACGGTTCTGACCTCTCAGTGTTGGAAATTAAGAGCACAGAATGACCAGTAACTTGAGGAAAAATAGGAAACCCAGATATTACTACAACTGGGCTCTAAAATGCTAAAAATATTTCCGTGGAGGATATATGAATATTTTGGGGAAATACTAGAAGTATTACAATGTTTTGATTTTTCCTGTTATGTCAGGAACTTAACATTTCAATGTAAGCAGCCCATAGCATACTTCACAGTTTAAAAGAGTTTTGAAGTTCCCAAATACAGTGGCCAATTGCACAGAGGATGAAAAATACAACACATTTTAAACCTAATATTTTGACCTCAGCAGCTAGATAGGAATGACTGAACATGTACAGTTTGCAAACCGAGGAAACCTCCACCTCATTGGTTACGATAAGTCTGTATTTTCAGAATAACCATGTCCAGTAATGACCAGCAGCAACTACCTGTTATAAGGAAGAAAAGATACCTCCTTCCAGAGAAACAAGGTATCAGCCTAAAACATAGATTGGCCAAAGCGAAACCTTAGAAATAGAAGAGCTGCTGGAAAGCAGGACTGCTATATAAGGGTACCTCTTGTTTCCTTTGTGAGAATGGCAGTGATTTATCCTTTATAGGCATCTCCAAAAAAAAAGGAAATGTCTTTCCTTTCTTCCAAACAGGATACTTGTAGGGTGTATTTTTTTACTTATTGCCTTCTCAACTTTGCAGATGACTTTCCCTAAGTATTCCTTGTGCAATAACTCAACCGAAAGGAACTTTTGTGAGACAGATAGACCAGAATTCAATCAAGAGTCTAGCAGGCATCATAATTACAGAGTTTTAAATTACCATTGCTCTTAACATGCCTGGTAATGGGTAAATTAACCTCCCCTGGTTTGCCATAGAATTTTGTTAATGTAATTTTATATTCTACAATAAAAGTATTGAAAGACAATGTGAAAAGTCATGGGAGCATGTGCAGGTTTTTTAGATTGTAAGGTGGTGAGATGTCTTGCTGTCTGATCTTGCACCCAGTGTAAGGGGATAAACCTCCAACTTTACAGACCTACCACTGAAAGCCATAGTTCAGGAGAAAGTGATAACCACGTGTGAAGCTGCAGGATCAAGAATCTATCTTAGCAACTGAAAATACTCAGCATCTGCTGTTAAACTAAAAAAACCTAAAATCCCAAAGAATGTATTTTCAGATTTCTTTTAAGACATTGAGGGGTTTTCATGATCACAGCCACATGCTCTTGAGTGTTTTCATGCTCACATTATGAATTGGAGATAGACAAGGTCTATAAGTGTGTGAGCTGCCTTGAAAGGAAGCCACAGAAATGAAAGACAGAAAATTCTGGTAATTCAAGGGGTGTCTGTCCATCATGTAGTGGAATGTTAGCAAATGTAGTTGTAATACCAAATTTAATGGAAGAAGCTCTGTTGAATACTCTGTATGATCAAGGTTCTTTTAAAAAAACCCCAGAAAACCAATCTAGCAATGGCAAAGGAAATAGAGGAACTTCAGAGCAGGCATAAGGAGAGAAGACCCTGCTTTGGATTGTTTTATGACCTTTCACTGTACTTGGCAAGAAGAGCTCCTTTGATTTCATTGGGCTTTCCTGCGGTCTCTACCTACTGATGTTATTTGTGCTCTAAAATCTAAGAATCAGCATCTAAGAAACAGTATCTAAGAAAAAGAGATAGCAAAATGTTTAAGCAGCTTTAACAACCCAATTATTTAAGTGAGTTTTGGTTCTTTGCAAACCTGGGACTGAAACCTTGGAGTGTATCCGACTTTTATAAAGCCATCATGCAGATGTCACTGATGCGTGCAAAAGTCCATGTATTATATATATCTTATCTGCTTCTGGCTCTGCTTTACCATTTGTTAATTACTATGAGCTTTTATCTCAAGATAACGGATACTGTAAAAGTCCAGATTATGTGGTCATAATGCTCTAAAAACAATAACTATCGTGGCAGCTGCGTGAGTGTTCAGGATGTTAGGATATCTTAAGGTAGCTTGTAATAAACATCTTTATGGACCTCATAACAGTGTTATGAAGAATATTGTCATTGGCATACAAGGCACTAGTTATTATGAGGAAACATTATTATTATTATTATTACTATTATTGCTACTACTATTACCACTGTTATTATTATTAACTGAAATTTTAAAAAAGATATAAGAATTCTATAAAAATTAAACATTAACGGGAAGCACACAAACTACTAGTCCTGAGTAGTTAGCCAGTAAAGTAGTGTTCTTATTCAAATTCACACAGCATTTCTGCCCAAAAACCTCAAAAAATTGTGGTAATAGTAGTAGGGGTTCAAGCCATTCTATTTCATCTCTTTGGAGGTGCTTTGCTACTTGTTGCCCATGCTGTATACCATACTGTAGATTTGTAGTATTGAGATAGATTTTCAAAAAGCAGTTTAGGCCAGGAAGCTGTTATAAGCAAGTTTTTTTTTTTTTTTTTTTTTTTTTTTTTAAGG
>VZTA01002173.1:1676-48448 GCA_013398855.1 Mohoua ochrocephala | reverse complement strand
TTTTGTAGACCAGAAATCTTCTATTATTTTTTGTCTTACATATAGAAAGCATTTTCTAAAGGAACTTATTATACTGAGTTGTACTGAAATGAGAGCTGAATATGCTACTCAGTTCTTTGAAGGGGGCTTCAAAGAAGTTTTTAGTCAAATTAAGTTCCAAATAAGAAATAAAGTTTTATGACGCATCCCTTTTATTTTTGGATCCAAGTCTTCCAAAATGAGCACACCTGGTTAACTTTAAACATGTGAGTAAGCCCATTACAGGCACCAGGATATTTGCATATTTCAAGCTAGGTGTCTGTAAGATTTTTAAAGGCTATATATTTCCATCTTTTCACAAGTGTGCTTGCTTTTTCCTGCTTCCTCTGCTATTTTATTAGCCTCCAAGTCATCCACTGTGTTGGTTTTAGCTTTCCCAGTGTGAAGACTTATATTGATTTTCAGCCATTGCAAATTTATATCTTTATATGTGCACTGGACTCTAACTATAAAAATAACTTAATTATAAAAGTCTAAATAATTCCTTCTGTTTTAACAAACCTAGATTGATGCCCTTATTATGTATAAAAGAACAATAATTCGAGTACTTGTACCATTCTAGCTGTACTTGATTCTGCTTTAAGTAGAATGCCTCACAGTAAGCAATATTTGTATCACTTAAAAATCAAATCCCATTGATTTCATTTGATTATGTGTAGTAAGAGTTTCAGGAACTAAAGAGAGACTCGAAGGAAGAGTTGCACAGCTACAGAATTAGTACTTGTCCAGTTTTATTGATATTTTAACAGCTTGGATGTAGCAGAGAGTACTCTCAGATTAGTCAATGGAGTGGGGAGTAGGAGTAGCATCCTAGCATTTTTTTAAAAGTACAACAGAAAATTGTAAGTTTTTATTATGAAATTCAGGTGAAGAGTTGTGATCAAGTAAAACAAGATGAAAATGAGGCATTATAGCAATATAACACACAAAAAATACTTCAGTGGCCTTCTCCTGAAAATCTTCATTTGAAGGCCTTTTCGTGCAAATATTCTAGTTGTTATTTGTACTGTAACACCATTAGAAAATACGGAGCTCACTGCATGTGCACTGACAACCTACTTGAGAATGTATTTCACATGTATAGTAAAAAGCAGAGAAAAGAAATAATTCCAGTTGTCCAAGGGCAGAAACATTTTCCTTAGGCTCTGAATTCCATCTGAATCATCAATAGTCTTCATGTTCTTCACTTGCCTGAAAATCTGAGCAGATCCAGTTGTAAAAGCCACACTGGTTTATGACAAATTGTCACTGACCAAGAGCTAAAAAGCCCACACGTCTTCTGACTTTAGCAAAGGATGAATTCAGTAAGACTGAGGATGCTCACTGGCTAGAAGGAGCACAGGAGTCATGGCTTTCTTAGGGAACTATAAGATGATGGTATAGACTGCTGGTTGAGTAGGAATGGTTGGACAGATGTTTCTTAAGCATAATTCGTCATAGTGCTGGAAGTGGAAGACTTAAGGTATGGAATCAGTGTATGGGATAGAAGTTATTTTGACAGTTGTTATTTTGGTTAGGTTTGTAGTGATGCAGCAGGGGTCCAGAAGACTATAAAATATTTTAGTTAACATCAAAGGCTTCAGTGAAAGGAGATTTTTTTTTTTGGTCCCATGAAGTGTTTTGCCTATCATCACATTTGCATTGTTTTCTCTTGTTTGCTTTTACCAGCACTCATTTTTTCTCTCAATAATGTTGTGTTCATCCAGAGGCTGAACTTTTTTATACAGTGGACAAACAGAATAGTGCCTATGAGCAGTGTAGTAAATAATCTGAAATGGGTGTTACCTGATACCTGTGTTTTCCCAGGGTACACTTTTCTCTTTTATTGATACAGCATTTCTGTTGCTTAGGTTGGTAAATCTTCAGGGGGCAAGGGCTACGAAAGTGAGCTGTTTTTAATATGCCATTTTCCACACAAATTATTCCAGCACAAATATCAGAAAAACTGTTTGGAGCCCATCAGGAGGCTTTGTCTTGTCAGATCTTTAGGACATAGTATTTCTTTCTGACTGATGTTGCTGAAGGTTGCCAAGAGGTGTAAGAGTGTGTGACACTCTAGTAGGAGTAGTAGTTCTTTAACGTAGGTGGAGTTATCCTAAAAGTCTTTGACACGGTGATCTGTAAATAAATATCTATCTGCTTGAAGTCCACCTGAGCAGGCAGAAAACCAGGCACCTGGTGAACCAAGCTGCTAAAAGTATGGGCTCTCCTGGCTGTATCTGTTCACCTTTTGACAGGTGTGTTTGAGTTCACACAGCCAAGTGGTTTGAGCCAGTTGTATTCATGGGGTTCATAAGGGCAGACCTCAAGTGTAAGCTCATTTACAATTTGGGCCAAGTTTACAGGCCTGAAGCGGTGGTGGCTTTTCAGACTTGACCACAGTGTGGACCGCTTTGGAAGGTGATTACATACTACTGAATTACAAACTAATGTAATGACGTGATAATATATGATACAGCCTTTGAGACCCTATCCCAGGCATGTTTAGCTAGAAGGGGATTCAGAGCGTTGCGCATGGGACGTGGGGACAAAATGCAACCTTGTATGCAAGGAAAATTATGTTAGAGAATTAGGGAAAAGGAGAGTGAGTTCTTGGTAGCTGAAACCTTGACAAAGACAAGAAAGGATGACCTTGTTCCAAAGGGTAAGGAAAGATGCGATGAAGCTGGGAAAAGGGCATATTGCACTCTTAAGACTGAAACAAAGATAAGCATACCGTTGAGACAAATATATAGAAAAAAAGACAACAGATTTGTTTTAGAAGGAAGAGTAGTAGCTCGAGGGTGTAAGCATTAGACTGGAATTGAAGAGATATAACTTAGTTCCTAGTTTCTGAATGACCTTGGACAAATCTGTTAATCTGTCCTTGTCTTGGTCTCTGTCAGTAAATATGGATAATAATATTTCAGTATCCCTCAATGAAATTATGAGAATAAATTCATCTGTAGTTGAGGTACTTTGCAACTATTACTACAGGGTCATGTAAGTGCTGAGGTGGACAGGTTAACCAATCACAGAGAGAGAAATTAAACCTGCAGACTAGGATGGAAAAGATAAAAGACTCGTAGGAGAAACTTATTGCGAGTGCTGAAAAGGGTTTTTTTGAAACAACAGAACAACTCTTTTTTTACTCTTCTATTCAGCCCTTAAATTGCCTGGAATACATAAACCTTTTAACTCTCTGGGCACATCAAGGGTCATTTAAGAAGAATTTCAGCAATTTTTTCTATGACTTAAAAAGTTTTGTTTCCTTGCTTACCTCAAGGTATTCTGTCAAACTATTACTGTTGAGTATTTTGTAGGGTTTAATGATAATTTTATGTCTAGTTGACTTGCTCTGAATTTAATGCTGACCCTGCTTAGAGCAGATTGGACTAGTTGACCTCCATAGTCCCATCCAACCTGAATGACTGCTGCGATTCCATAAAGAAATGGAGAATGTCTGTTCTCTAATTGCAGTTGTCACATGCAACCATCCTGATTCACATCTCATTTGCTCTAAGGTCTGTGTGTAACTTTAACACTCTGCATTTCACATGAATTCTCATCCTGAGATTTTAGTAGCATTCCTATTGCTGATGGTGGCCCTAAGAGGAAACCAGCCTCTGATGTACAGGCTGATGTCCTGGTTGCAGAGGGAGGTTGAAGCTGAGCGCCACGTGCCCGAGGCCAGGTTGCTATTCTTTATTTCCAGGCATCACTGGGGCTGTGGTTCTGGGGGGAAGATAAGGTGAGTGCACCCCCAGAATTCCATCAGTTTGTTTCTCTGTCTTCCTCGGAGAGGTTGCTGGGATCAGCCCCTGCGTACCCCACCCTCTCTCTCTACTGCCCGTACCTTCCTGGTCCTCAGGGAACATAGCCCTGAAAGTGGCAAACACTGTCGGGTCACGAATGCAGCCCCAAGACAAGAAAAAAGTGGCGAAGGGCCTGAGCCCTTCAGAGTGCACGCCCCACTCTGAGAAAAGTGGCGGTAGTGCGCCCAAGCCCAGTGGAGTGTGTGCCCTGGAGCATCGGCAGAGAGGAGGCAGCCGCAGGGGGAACAGAGCAGTGGCAGACCCAGGCGTGAGGAGAAGAGGTGAGCTGAATGCTGCAGGCCACAGCCAAGCACAGCAGTCTGGAAAAAGGCAGTCGTCGTGACACAGACGATCTAGCTTCCAGGAGTTTGCCCATCATCGTTTTCTGTTGCCTCAGGCTGGGGAACAGGCAACACGAGCCACGGGAGCACCGCCATCTTGCCTTTTTGCCAGCGGCCATGCGGCACTAAGTCAAGGTGGCGAACGCCTTTTGTGTGTGATGCACCTCCTCTTTTTGTACACTTTTGTTATTAATACGACTCTTGTCACGGTGTGTTTCTCATTCCATTGCTGTTTGCTTTCAGTAGATCGTCATCTCAACCTGCCTTTGTCCCACTCTTGCTGGAGGGGGCAGGGGAAGGGGAGTGGCTTATTTGGACTTTGATTTTTGTCTGGTGTTCAACCACCACAGCTGAATAGATCCCTGGACTCATGTTAACCACTGTTAAGTGAGGGCATCTTTGATGTGTAGTACTAGAGGTTATGTGATTTTGTAAATGTTATTTTCCGATATTTTCTTTCCTAAATGCTATTCTCTATAGCTGTTATCAAAATCAGCAATGCATTATATTTTCTGTTCCAATATAGAATTGCCTCTCTTGAGTGATAATCTCTGCTGGATACTATCTCCTCATATATTTCCTGGGTAGTCCTCTGAACAGTCCATGAGGTATTTACAGCTTTGGGAAGGGAAGCAGAGGTCTCTACTGGTGTATCATTTTCTCCCAAAGAGAATTCTTTTTCTCTTCACAGTGCAGAAAACTTACTGAGTTGCACTGTTTCTGAAAGGAAATAGGCTAACTCCACCACACCAAGCTTTATGTAGGATTAGTAGACAAGTAAAATGCATACATTTTAAAACCAGGAAGAACTTTTATTTTAAGTGGAAAATAGGTCAGTTCTAGTGTTGAAATATTACAGATTTTAATCAAGTAAAAGCCCTATTATTTAACTTGTTTGTGAAGCAGAAGCCATCTGAAGTCCTAGCAACAAACCAGAGGTCAGCAGTTGATTGCTTCGTCATTTTCTGTTTGTTAGTTCAGTATGTCCCATTATGAAATACTGGTTTTAAGCTCTTTTCTGAGTAAACCAACATACATATGTGTGTGGGAATGATACAGTCCCCTGCTGAAGGGAAAATGTCCTATGAAACATCTCGAAAGAGCCCTGACACAGCTGAGTGGTTTCAGGAAGGTGTTCAGAAAAGTTAAAGTTGTTTAGGCAGATGCATGAGCTAAGCAGTGGGTGCCTTTGTGGACCCCAACTTACACCTACAGAATAGTTAACAGGACCTACTCTTTCCTCATATATTTTATATCTTGAGACTTTTTATGTTTTGAAACTTTTTACGTTTACTTTAAACACCTTCATATACTTATTTTTTAAAATTTAGTTTTATAAATCTACTGAAATGGTCTCATATAGATGTTCACAAAAGACAAGAAACAAATGTTTCTATAGAAAATTAAAACAAATCAGCCCAACGGAACCCCACATAAACTCATGTGCATCAGTATACCTAAACATGAAAAGCAATATTGCACATCTTTTAGCATTTTCAAAAACTGTGATATTTCAGTGAGCCCAAAATTTACACTCTTGTACTGTGAGGAACATGAGGAAATTATTGCAACTAGCTCTAGTCCTCAATATTCAGTAAAGCAGCAACTGTTTCAAATCCAATTGCTGTTCTGGGAGAACGGCCTCTGAAATTCTTTTGGTTAAGCATACAGTGTATGTATATCCTGCTCAAATCTTAGGCAAAGGTTAAAATACTATTATTCTGGTGATTTAGAGGGGAGCTCCTTTTCTTGTAGTAGCAGAGTTAGGAAACTACAGTCTAATCTAGCCATGTCTAATCTCAGCACTACAAAATTTCCTGAGACATACGGTGTTTTTCAAGATTATCTTGGTCTTTTAGGAAGCTCTGCTGATTTTGAGTGTGTGTACCTGTAATATTTATGGATAAACAGAAATCTCTTCAGCCTAAGTTTTTTTGGGGAAAACACTGTTAAAGTTCATCAGAAATATCTATCATGATGTTTCTCAGCCTTTTAAAGAAAGGTAAGGATGATGGAGTTTAGAGGGAAGGAAGGTAATTTTTATTTCTAAGACCTACTGAAAAATAGGATGGATCTGAAGGCAGATTAGACTGCAGCACGGGGCTGGAATTTGACAGGAGCCTTGGCATAAACAGGGTTGAGTTTTGTATTCAGAGTACAATGGAAATAGGAATTGATTAATATACTGAAAACAGAAAATGAAAATGGGACATAGGAATGGCTAGAGAATTGGCTTAGGACCACTTTCCTGAGAGCTGGTAAGAAGCAGTGACCAGAATGATGCAAATAGAAAAGTCTTTTAAATTTGCAGTGAAAAAGATGTAGAAAATACTTTTATTAATGTTTGTGTGAAACCCTGAATAACATTCTATGATAACAACGAACAATGCATTCATTAACATGCACATCGCTGAACAAACAGCTATTCAGAGTGAGCTCATGCTGTCACAAAGACCGTGTTCTGCATGGGAACCTCATGGTTTCAACAGCTTCCTGGGCAGCCAAGCTTGGCAGAGTTTGACTTTTTACACCTGTTTAGTTGCAGAGTTATTTGGAAATGAAAAATCTAGTGGCAAACAGCAGAAAGCTTGAGAGAGTGAAAGGGGGTGTATTTGAAAATCTGGACAACAGCTCACTGCATCTCTGTTTTATTCACTGTTCTGGAGTGTTCTCTTACTTCCTCCATAGCATTGCTATGCATTCATCTTGCAGAGTTAGAGGCATCGCGCTGGCGAATGCAGTAATCTCCTTCTCTTGCTTTTTCCTTGGACTTGCCTTACAGGGTATTTTATCATCAGTAATAGATACCGTGCTTCTACAAGCCTTGTGGTGAAGAGGACTACCCTGTCCCAAACAGAGGGCCATTAGTGTTTGTTAACCTAGCCTGGTGGGGGTTGTTTGTGTTATGCACAAAGGTAATTTGTGTTTGCCTTTCCTTTTAGCTTGGGCATCCCAACTGTAAGTGCCTGTCCTGCTGAGGCAAGCTAAATGTTTTATTTCAGGTTTCAACATAGGTATTTTTAACTTCATCTTTGCTAACTTGCAGGAATATACCAGAGAGGGTAAAGAGGAGTGCGTGGTGTGGGTCCATTCCATGTTTTAGATGGTCTGTTCAGATTAATTGCTCTCAGGCTGGCTTTACTAACAAGTTGATGCCCAGTACACTGAAGTCAATGTAAAACCCCCACTGATGGTACTGAACCCTGATCAGCCTTCTGAATCTCTTGTTTTTAAAGTTATGTGTGATAAAAGATTCAGAAATAAAACTCTGAACGCTAGTTAGGGATTCAGGACAGTGTACATTAAAATATGAAAATTGCTAGATATCCCAGCAGAAATAATATTCTGGGGGTTTTCCTGTTTTTCGAAGGACTGAGTTGCTAGGCTTACATCAACTTCGTCTTCACGATGAAAGTTTGTGGCTTCTTTTTTGCCCTGTAGAACAGTGTGGCAGCACAGAGGCTTGGATTAAGAGCTTTTATGCTCTTTCAGTGTCATTTTAAAGTGTCTCTATCTGTTCTTTTATTTTGCTATCAGAACCCCACATCATGAGAAGGATCCTGTTGCGTGTCTGTAGCTGTATCACACCTTGTCAGCTGTAGAAGAACTTTGCCGGTGAAAAGTAGAACTATGCAACAGGCTCATTGGGGAAATAGTTGTCTTCTGTGTTCATTAGCCCTAATCATTGCTCTGATTTTTGAAACTGTCAAGGCCTATAATAAATTTCATTTCATAGAAGTTTTGCTGTCTGCCAAAGTATAATTGTTTAAGGTTCCATAAGCATACGAAGCATCTTAATAATACCTGCAGAATGTAACAGCTTTCCACTTTCCTTGAAATTAGAGAATGTCATACGAATGCCCTTAAATTATGAAGTTCAATTGCCAAAATAACATTCATCCAGCTTGATGGCCAGATATTTCATTAAACTCCCACTGCACAGAGGTTATCTACTAATATCCAGAAGTGAGTACATTAGTGTCTAGGGATAGATGTAGACAAGCAAAAGACAATAAATGGATTGAAGCAAACACATGCAGTCCCCTGGAGGGCTGGAGTAGTTAACAGCTGGAGGAGGGCCTGGATACAGAGGTGGATATTGAAACATTTGATATTCAAGCAGATAAAATTAAGTTGAATCAAGTGTGCAGATGATGAAGGTGTGAGTTTCAGTGTTCGTGCCTAAATTGAATAATGTCAGAAAAGAAAGCTGTGATTTAATAAAGATTTATTTTTTAAAGTTACCTTGACACCCTCAACTACATGAGATGCATTCAGCTTGTCAGTGTAGCATGAACATTTATAAGCAATTATTATGAGATTAATGGCTGAATTTCTCCAACCGTGTCGTTGCTTTTCTGTTTAATGATAGAACAGAAGTTAATGAAAAATGCAGAGTTTTGACATATTGTGTATAAAATATGTCAGTCTGGGAGACGGGAATTAAGCACAGTTTTCCTTTGAATCTATTGTGGTTACTATTGGCAAGAACTTAGTAGCTATAGGATTGTATTAAAGAACACAGCTTGCAGTGAGATTCAGAAGTTGTGAATTTGGGAAAACTGTTCTTAATTCTGAGAGATATGCTTATGTCTTTGTCTCTACAGTGCTAAATGCTTTTTGAAATATAGGATATGCAATATGCAATTTCCTTTTCCTCTATTTTTGAAGCACTTATGTGTTCCGTATACCTCTAGGTATATAGGTACGTAGAACTTTTTCTGTAAGTGTATAGAAAAAGTTAGAATGCATAAATCCTGCATCATCATTTCTAGGAGTTACAGGAACATTTGTGAGTCTTCTTCAGGAGCATCTAGAAAGATGCCTTTGCAATTTCAGTGTGTCTCAAAGTCCAAAATCATGCTGTTTTCCACAGCTACCGCTTGAATGCTGGGGTTGGAGTGAATCCTCAGGCTCCACCTCAGAGCAAGTGACAGCACCAAGAGGCTCTTAGCTGACTTTCGTGATTCCATGTATCAGGTCTGTGGTGTGTCTTGTGCAGATGTCTCCAGTGTGGTTTGTGGGATTGCTGGTTAGACAAAACCACACACCATACATGGATTTTTCGTTTGAAGCACTTGTGCACCAGCTGTAACTTCTGCAGAAATCTGTGCTCTATTCAGAGCACAAGGAGAATGTCAAGAGTTTTATTGTTATTTTAAGTTGACCAAAAGTAGATCAGAAGCTAATTGTCACTAAGCATTTAGAGAGAATACATTTTTTTCAATTAATGTGAATTGATAAGTCTCCAGTATCTCTGAGGATTATTTCAGAAACATTTTTTCTTTTATGCTGACCTTCTGCTATTAACTAGGAGCAAAGCTTAAAATCAGTATTTAACATTTAATGGAAGGAACAAACTGATTCTGCAGTTTAACTCAACATTTGCAGTAAGATGACTTGTACCCTAATGGCTTGTAATTAATTTTTCTGAAAATCATATTTATGATAGTCTGCAGATTCAAGGCTTTATCTAATACATAATGTTCATTTTGAGCCTTTAATTGCATTTAAATTAAAATTGGCTTAGCAGGAAGATGAATTGTGGGAATGCATCAAACCACCCAGCATGTCCTGAAGATGTGAGCCTGAAAATGCAATTTGGTGGAGATGTGCAGAATCATTTGGAGTTCATTAATTTTTATTGCACAGGTAATTTTACTAAAGTAGGTTATTTTCTTTGAAATTTATATTTATGTTTATGTCAATAGCTGAATATTGTATTAAGCTATACATCTATTAGAGTTTATTAAGCCAGTCTAATGGGGGTTGTTCATATTGTGCAGAGAGGTAATTTGTATTTGCCCTTCCTTTTAATTTGGGAGCCGCATTTAGTTCAGCTGAACTACAAGTGTCCGTGCAACCCAAAGAAGTCAAACAGGTGTCACAGGAGGTTTCTGTGTATGCAGTCCTGAAGAAACCTGGGAATTTTGATCTTGTAAGCGGTTTTGCTTCTGACCTTCTAAACCTTTTTGCTGTGAATAATCTTTTTTTTTTTTTCCCTTCATGTTGCTGAGGTTCTGACCCAGCCACTGGAATGAAGGGTTATTGATGTGTAACTCAGTTTCTGGCTTAATGTGGTGCACTTTGTCCAGCCAGCTTGTAAGTGATCCTTTAAATTGCAGATGCTGCTGAGGTTATACAATTTAATTATAATGTCACTTTACAATTATAAAGAAAAAAAGGCCTTTTGCATTGCTTAATGAATACAAATTGTGCACAAGTTGGAAATACAAAAGAATAAAAATTAACATTTGTCCTTCTTGCCAAAGTATTTACATTTTTACAACCGATAAGTAGTACAATAATTCCATTACCTATATCTATTAAACATTTGTGCTTTTCAGTTTGTGATTTGTATACAGTAGTTATTAATAAAATGAAACTGTCAGCATTTGCTGCTTTTGCCCATCCTCTTCTTACCCTTTTTTATTCCACTGCAGACAGAGTAATTAGAGGTTGAAAATGCTGTGTGCAAATGTCTGTTACAAGGATTAAATTATATAATCATGGTAATGATTTTCCTTAAAACTCTTACTGCCAACTGTAACATTTTTCACTTCACCAGGTTTTTTTTGTGCCATCGTATTTTATGAGAAAGTGGAAATATTACTCCGTTCTGACAATCTGCTGCAAGTTACTAGTTTGTGGTCAGATTTGATAGAAACCCATATTCATTTAATACTCGCCAATCAGAACTTGACAGAGGTATTGCTTATTTTCTCATTTCATCACTGAAGCATGCCGGTGTAGTTTAGTCCCTAATTACTCTCAGACTGAGACGTTCCAAATATTCCCATGGTGGTAATATTTTTCTGCCTGGATGAGTCATTACGTTGTTTGGCAGACTGAAACACCAGCCTTTCCTTGTTGGAACACTACCCCTCATGTAGCACCACATCTTTCCCTCACTGCTGTCTGTTCCACGACTTTCATCCTGCTGTGACATTTCAAGCTGTACCATACGAAAGCACATTTGCCTTCCTTCTATCTGACTGATTGGACTGGTGCCAGCTCTTTCTTCAGGGCCAAGGACAGGAGACTGGGATAGTCTGAATAGAACTGCTTAATGATCTAATGAAGCAGTGCTCTCTCCTGCTGAGAGATAGGGCTTATTTGTTTGCTGGTTAGAGAAAAGGTCAGGGAAATCCTTTTCAGCAAAGGCTGTGACAGTGAGAATGTGCAATACCACACATTCCTGGGGCTTGAATAACTTCATACATCAGGTGTTCCCCTCATGTTAAAAATCCTGTTCTGTTTTCATTTCATTTTCAATATCCTGCAGATGGCAGAGAGATGAAAGTGATGAATTCTACAACTTGGTAATATAAAGCCAAATGTTGTTCCTCCTGATAGAAGGAGACTTCATACTAAGAGTTTACACAAGGGAAGGTAATGCGGACAGCTAGCAGTATTTCATAAAGGCAGCTGGTTTTCCTTGTCATTGTTGTGAAACCTACTGGGTATATGACTTTTAATGGCTTTATGCTTAACAAGGCTGTAAACATAGTTTGCATATTTTCCCACTGAGTTTGACAAGGACTGCAATTCCAGTTTGGTCAGTCAAGTTAATTTAGTCTAGACTTTTCTCAACAGCTGAGTAACGGCACAGTTCTGGGTGTGGGAAATGTATGTGCATGGTGGTGCTGCCATGGCTCCTGAAATTGCCCAGGGTTGCATCAAGTGAGGATTTGGGGCAATTTGAGGTAGACCTGTCAGGGTTTCCTCAAAGGAAGCTGAGGAAGGGGGGGCAGTGTGGCAGGCGCAGTGGAGGCTGGATCGATGCCACCAGAAGATCCCTGTGCGTGTGAGTGACCTCACTTGGCCAGTGGCGCTGGCTTCGTGCCCAGAACGGTGCAGGATGCAGCTCAGAGCAGCCCTAAAGTACCCCAAGACCTGGGCCACAGGGGTGTTTATTCCGTGCTTGAAAGTCGATGTCTGTTTAAAGGGGCACAGTAGACCTCTGAACAGGATTTTTTCCCATAAATGTCGGGGGTTTCTTTCAGTAGGGTTTTATGTAATTCCAGAGAGCACGCTAAGTGAAATAGATTAAGAAAGAAGCCATTTTCCCCTTTTGATGTATTCTCCCTGGTTTCTTTACTCTTCTCCTAGGCACTTTTTAAAGCTATTTCTGCCCAGATAGCTCTCACTATGCTTTGTTTTTCGTTTGTTTCTGTGAGGCTTTTGCACAGAAACAGGAAGGAGAGAAGCCAGTCTTAAAATAAAAGCATACGGTTTTAGAACCACAGAAATTGGCAAGTGGGTCTCAAGGTTTAGCACCTGATAGTGCTTTTTTGTTTGTTTTTGTTTTGTTTTTAATTTACTGGATTTCAAGTTGACAGTAGCTATTTTAACAAAATAACCATAGATTGTTACTTCTAATGTAGCTGAAGTTTAGCAGGAAACATTGGAGTTGGCAGTGCCATAAAAGAACATGCAGAATGTTCTGATTATAAAAGCAACATTCATAATCCACATCGAAGTTTTCAAATACATGCTTCTGCTGCCACTGCTGTGATCCCAGGAGATGGAAACCTGAACCCCTCAGGTTATTTCCTGAGTAAAGAGGATTTAAAGATAAACAAATTAATATAAAATGATTCTGATAATGTCTTCATGTAGCAGGAATAAGATGCTTGCTATAGTCTTAGACTGTCTGTCAACTTGTCAGAATTTTTATTTTTAAATAGAAAGATGAGGTGAATTTAAGTTAAACTGTGTAGCAAAATATTAAAAGTACTAAACCCCCCCCCCCCCTCACTTAGCAACAACAGGAATTAGTTAATAAAATATTTACAAGACAGTAAATAAAAGTGAGTGTGAGGAGGGAAGTAAAAGAGAAGGCAGGTCCCTCCACGTCACGGTTGAACTGCACTGGAGGTGGAATGTGGGATGCTTGCAGTCTGCTCACTCAACTGTATTTGACTAGGGCCGTCATCCCCTCAGCTTTCACAAGCACTGAATGTGTCAAAAATCTTTCAGAGAAAGTGTAAATTTTAACCAGCCTGCTTCTGGTTCATATTTAATGTGGTTTTAAATGCTTAAATCACATTGATTCAAGGTATTTCTTCATCAGGTTCCGTGAAGGTTAGCATAAATCAACAAGATAGTTCAATGTGTGAGTACATGTTAATTACGATAGGGGTACAGTGCTGATTTGTTAGAATTTGTCTCATTTAGCCCTACTTGAATTAAGAGTTTATAGTTTGTGCATGCCATGCATTTTTATATGACAATGTCTCTGTTTAAGGACAGATTTTGACGTAACTTCCAGCGCTGCCAGATTAATCTAGAGGTATCTGTGCCTATCCCAATCTTGTTGAAAGCAAACGAGGGTTTCAAAAATTCGGTCACTAGACAGTGGATAATAGTTTTTGTGTTATTGTGGTTTATTGTCCATCTAAATAATTAGTGAAGCTTTAATAATTTAATTTTTTTAATTCCTGTCATGCTGATACATGGGTTTGCGTGTGTATAATAACCAAAATTTCATCCTGAGTAGTAGTATCAAAATTCAGCGTAATCCCTTTCTGAAACAAGTAATTTTATTTTTTATCATTGTGTTATCATTACCTGCTAGTGAAAATTAAGCAGGGAGATGTTTGGTTTTAAGTATCTGGATTAAACTTTCACATGGAACAAAAATGACTGAGAAAGGCTGCGTATCTCTTCTAAAATCACCTATGCAGTGCAGGTGCAGCAGTTGTCTGCAAACAGCCAGTTGTCTTGCAGACAATAGTCTCACTGTGTGACATGCCCTAAATTTTGAATCTTCTTATTTTCAGACTGCAATGTCAGACTTCCTAGGTGACTTCTTTAAAGTTCTTTTTTTTCTTTCCCCCTTCCCCCTCCTTTAATCTAGGATAAGTGTTTCTGACTTATAATTATTAAAGAGGGTGGTAAAACTGCACATATTGAAGAACAGATTCTGTAGTAGTAGTAGTAGCTGGCAGAAATGTTAAGTGCTTTTCACAGTCAACATTCAAACAGATTATCAGATGGCATATTTCACCCTGTTGTTACTTTAAATGAAGTGACCATGAAATCAACAAATCTGCTGTCAGGTGCCTGTCACGGAGATAGTTCTCCCTGTCACACAATGCCTCACATAACAGGTAATGTGTTTTTAAGAATCAGTCCTGTGTCACCTCATCAAGTCCTTGTTAAAAGATGAAATAAGACGGATGGTGTTGTCTCCCATGGAGTTGACTGAAATTCAGTAAAAACACTGCATGTTATACAAAAAAAAATATGGGAAGTAAAATAGGTGCCAGTAAGATGCCTCTGACTGTGCCATTACTTTTTTTGTCTTGAGAATGATTACTCATTTTTTCCTGCTTATTCCTTTCGAGACTGAAAATTAATTGGGTCAAGTTTAAATTTTGTGATAAGGACAGGAACAATTAATCCTCAGTCACCAAACAAATGAGAACCGGGAGTGGTGTTCTACCAATAGCCATGCGCTCGCTTGGAATGGTTAATACCTGCTTCCGTGTCTAACAGAGATGACACTCATAATTAATTAAGTTATGAGGTGTTCCTAACAATTATTTTGTTCAGGATTCTTAAGTTTAATCATTAAATTCAGAGCCAGGGATAAACTAAAATTACCATATTCAGTTTTTCTCTATATACTTTCATAACAGTTCTCCCAAGTAAAATAGATTTTTGTCTTGTTCATGAAATTTTAATTATAGCATCATTCTCAGCTTCTCAGTGTAAGGAACTGTCAGCCAGCTTGAACTCTGCTGAGACAGATGCTGCAGGGTTTTTGGTTGTTTTTGTTTTTGTTTTTTTTTAAATTTTGTTTTGACTTTTCAGGCTCACCATTTTTGATAGAAAATAAAAATAGGGAGGGAAGTCACCTTAGTGATATATGGACATCTGTTACTGTAATTTGTTCTTTCGTGTCTAGGTTGTGACTAGCATTAGTATATTCAGGCCAGTAGGAAGAAATAACCTTTCCTTTCCTTGCCATAGCTAAATGTAGTTCAAAGATTTTTTTCTACAAGTAAAGGACTGGTCTAGAGATGTTGCTTACAGAAGCAAGAATCGGGCAGGAGGTACAAAGATTAGCCTGCTTCCTCTATGCTGGCCAGCCAAGCTAGTTGACTATCAAGGGCTTGCAGCACCCACACTCCCAGCAGTGTGAAAAGGGAGGGGAGGGGACCATCCTTCTGAGATGTGACTGAGGCACTCGAGGCTATATTTTAGCTAGGGCATAGATCACAATTTCAGGATGAATTTGAATTGGATGCATAACAGTAAAGAACCACAGCTCTAAGAAAATTGGTACTGAAGCCAGTGAAAGGAATGATTCAGTGAGATCCACAGACAGGCAAATGGCACTGCTTGAAACTTGTGTCTTGTGAGGCAAAACTTTATCTGGTTTGATCTAAGCCAGTTCTTTCAGTTCTTTCTGACCATGCTGTTTGTCTTACTCTCATGACTCCACTGCAAAGTGTGTATTTGATCAGATGTTTGAACTAATCATGTGGTTGACATTTTTACTTTCCTACAAATTACCTGGATACATTTTAAATGCATTTTGGGAGTTATTTCTTTTTCAAAAATGCACTTGTGTTTGAGACACTGAAGATACTGAGGTGCTATTTCAGAGCAACTTCAAAGAATCATGGGCTGTGATCACAGGGAGAAACTGCAGATGAGTTGCAGGAAAGCAAAGACTAGGAGAAACACATATAAAACCTTTAGGTAGGTTGATACTTGGCAACACTTTTTAGTGCATTTCTCTTCTCTGCCCACTTAGGCTTTTGCCATGGTGTAAGAATGGAGAAAGGATGCCTTTTGGATTAGAAGCAGAGATGGTGCAGAAAGAGCAAAAAGCGTTAATGATGTTTTAAGTACTGGCTTCTCTTAAGCGCCATATGGAGAAATGCTGCCACTTGCTATATTAAATTGGAGGCAGAACCCAGGCAAGTCTTGCCTCATGATCATTAATTTTGCTTCTTGTCAAAGCCAAAAGGAGGTTAGAACTGTTAGATACCTTTACAGTAGTGACACAAATTATTTTACCCAAATATTTTATCATTGTTGTTCTTGTTTTGTTAATGAATTAAGCACCATTAATTAGCTGCATGTGAAAATCAGCATACATTTGAACAAGAATACTAAGTCTGGGACCAGGTTGAACCTAGTCCTTGGTCAAACTCCTGTTTTTCAAATGCATGAAAGGAGATAATGAGAGGAAATAATTAGAGGACAATTTCATGGACACTGAGAGTGAATCCTATGGACTACTGTGAGCACACAGAAATATGTGCAGAAATGGAGTGAAACCCATAACTTCCCCACCCCACCTGAGAGTACGTTAGAATCCTCTAGACTTCATACAGGTATCAAATACCTCCGTGTATTTTACAAATCATGACAGAATTTTACAGCTCTCCCCCATATAACTGTCCCTGGATACCAGATATAACAGAGAAGATAGTGGTGAGGCTGGAAAAGTCTTCCACTCATCTAAATATGTCAAATCAAGGAATTTGGTTCTAAAGTTTAAGCAGCAGGAATACGGAATCTAATCCTAGGAAAAGTCATGTAACTGGTAGGGCGATTGTTTCTGGATGTGATTCAGTAGCCCCTTCATATGTTTCTGAAATGTGTTACTAAATATAATATAAACCATTCCAAGCTCCTCTATTTCTGCTTGCCACCGAAGAATACTGGAATATTTAATACTTTCTTGTTTCTGATGGGAGGACTTCTGAGATCTCCAGAAAGTTCCTGGACAGTAACACTGGGATCTCTTAGCTAAAGACCTAAATCCCACTGACTCCACCTGCAGTTAGAGAGGGTGGGTGATCTCACTCTCCACTTTGTTCTTGTTTCTGGCTTCTTTGCTGTGCTATTGTGAGAGTATGATGGCATGGCTAGCAGATCAGCTAACCAGTCCAGCTGAAGGCTAACTCAGAGAGAATTGCTGCCCCCTTAATTCCCCAGCATGGCACACTGTGCTTGTGTGCTGGTGTTGACAAAGGTGGGAGGTAGAAGCAGAGTCCAGATGTGGACGGGATGGTGAGTCTTCCTTTTTCAGCAGTTTTAAAGTACTGACAGCTGTATCTGTGTAAGGGAAAAAAAGACAGAGCTGAGGAGCACTGGATCTTATTGTGCCTTTGTTTTCCCCATAATTTTTCCAAACATATCGTGTGCTTAGCCCTCTGAGTGATTGCTCCACAGGAAAAATTGAGAAACACATTCAGTAGGATTTTAATTTAGTTCAAGCATTCAAGAAGCATGCTAAGGAACACGGACAAAAATTTTTTTTTTGCACTTCTCCCACAAAATGTACTATAAGTCTCCCATGCTGAAAGCCTATTACTAAGAACCAATACATAAGTATCACTAATTATTTCCAAAACTGCAGGGCAGAATATTAATGTAGGTGATTTAAAGCCTAAAACAATTTCTAACTCTTAGAATCTAGGCTAACGCGGAGCGTTATGTCTGCAGGATTACTCACCATTTCCTGCTCTGGAAATTTTGTATATGAATCATCTTGTGTTGCCTAAGGACAGGATCCAGGATACTAAGATGGATATTCTGTTTCACCGCATCAGTCCCAAAGTTGGCCCAAACATAAGGCATAAGTTCAGAGAACCTGCACACATCAAGTTGTGTTTCTTAGACACTGTTAGGCAGGTATTCATGTTAATTTAGGCACAGTACTTCATAAGGGTCTACTAGGAGGACCAGCAGTCTTTTAGGAAAATGTGGTTTAAGGAAATATCTAGTTAAATTTATTGCTCTCACACAGGGGTTGTGAGAAACTCTTACCTTTAGCATACGTTGTGGCAGCTACCACTCTGAAGCTAGTACCAGGCCAAAGTTTTATTGTTTGAATAGAAATTTGGTTTGAACTTCCACAGGTTTCTCAAGAGACCTCCCATGGTGTATGTTTCAGCTGCTTTTCCTTTGTGCACCTACACAGACTCCAGGGCAAGAGACAAAGAGCATGTCTACACTGGACATGAGTGTACAGTGAGCTCCTCAGCTGGCCTTAGACTTCTCCCAAAGCTCTGAAACCAGCTTGGGTAACTCATCAGTGTAGAACTGATGGGTATAGAACATACACATCAGCATAGAACTGTGGTATCAGAGATGTCTGGACTGAGATTATTTGGCACTAGTTGCTAATATAAACAATGTGGTCCTTGGATAACAATTGGTGTGAAACTTCTGTCTCCAAAGTGATATTTGGAGTCCCAATGCCCACAGTTTCCACACCTTAAACTAGCAGTTCTGTGTGTGGAAGTCGATAATCATTCCCCAGTGGCTGAGATGCTTTTCAGTACAGCGAATTGCTTTCTTACAAAGGCTGTTCTTGATGCAGTAGTAAAGTCTTATAATGCACGGAGATCAGATTAAATACATATGAATTAATATCTCTGTCGGATTTATTTCTCAAAGTCAAAGTACTCATTCTCCTCTTATGCAAAATATTCTTGACTGAAGAAACTCAGACCCAGAAACAATCTATCATTTGAATCCTGATTATGATACAGATTGATATTCAACTTCTTGCACAGTTCAAGCTACAGGACATGGGTTTATTGAATAAACAGCACTGCCTAAACTGATGTTCTGAAAGCAAAATTCAGTTGGAATAATCTCATAGATACAAAACTATTTATTAACAGTTTTCCACCTAGTTTTATTTTAGTGAACTGCTTGGAATTACTTAAGCTTCATAGGCTGCTTTGTCCTACAGGGTTAGGATTTACAGAGGACGCTAAAAATGTTCCATTTTTTTTTTTAAATGATTAGACTTTTTTTCTCTTGTATTAAGAAGGTATTCTGCATTCAACAACTTTCAGTTCTAGAAAACTGAAATGGCTATCAGAGATTTGATTCTGAAACTGATCTAGTAATATTATATTTACTTTAGTATGTCCTTAGGTCACACTTGATGCTTCTTGTGCAGTATGCATCCTTTCACCTTCGACTCTCACATGTAGTTTCCTGAACTCTTATGCAAAATCTGAAATCTATGGGGATGATAAAGTTTCCAATGTGTAGCCCTAGGAGCATCTGTTTTATTTTGCTGATTTAAGATTTTTTTTTGTCCTGCCTCTTCTTTCTCACACTTTCAAGTTCAAAAGAAGTATGTGCGTGCTTTCAGACTGTATGATGTTATTCTAAATGAGTTAGATTTACAAGAGACCACTAGCAGAAAAGTGAGTAGTGTAGCAATAATAGTATTAGCTAGAGACAACTTGCTTCGGGAAAAGTCAGTTCTGTGCAGATATGTTTCACATATGAAAGTGTCAAAAGTTAGCGCCTGTCAGGATTTTCAAATCATACATTTGTTTTTGAAACTTTGTTGGAATCGTGTTCTCTATTTTTAGTCTCCTCATTTCCTCTAAAAATTTGGTTTAATTGTGTGCTCTTGTGAAATTATGCAAAGTGATTTAAGTGACAGAAATAATCTACCTCATCACACTCAAATGCTTGCTGTTTTTCCTTCATGTGTTGGAACCAGTTAGAGATCCATCTTTTCATATAGATATGGCTGCAATAGGGCAAGTAAAGGATTTAGGATGGTCCCAATTATTTTATGGGGCATTGGATGAAGTCCATAGTTTTAAATATTTAGCAGAGCTTTATAAACAGTTTTGGCTTGATTTAGGGCCAATCCTTAAAAGCTTTAGAAGTCAAGTTCAGTTCAAATAGTTGTTTTCTACCAAAGCATGAAATTCCTTCTTCTTATTTCAACATAGCAGTGTTTCATTCCTGGTTGTTCTGTGCTCCAGAGCACTTTCTTCATTCACACTTAAGATCATATGGATGAAAAAATAACATTGTGAATACTAAACGCAATTGTTTTTACCATGTCTGTTGAAGGCATTGTGAGAATTATGTTTTAATTCTGAAAAGAATTAAGCAGCCTTCTAAAATGTTATTGCATGATTGAATTCTGTTTCTATCTGGACACATTCTTTCACAGAATGCATGGTTAGGAACTTGCGGTGACATCATAGAATTGAGTCAAAGGCTACAGCTGTCTTACATAACAAGAAAAGGTATTCAGATTCCTAAAGCTGTGATAATAATACCTATATATCAAATTAGCAACCATGCAAAAAAAAATTCATCACTTTGGAAGATGTACATAAATACAGGTTTTCACTAAACTTAATTTTTGTCAGAATACTATAGCTAGTGTTATCTACCTCATAATTACTTATCTTGGATTTCTCCTATTTCTCTGGAGCATCTCCTGTTGGCCCACGATGTCCACAGGCGGATTACAGAGCACGTTCATCTAATCCAATATGAGCTTTCTTTGCTGTTACTGTGCCATGAATTTTGTTCATTTTCACTTACATTTTTACTAACAGTACACCAAAAGGGCAATTTTCTGCATTTTTTTTCCTACTTCCATTTTCCTTTTCTTTAAAACAGTCATATCTATTTAAACTTGATTTAAGTGAAACATTCCACAGCTCTCCCTCGGCAAGTATTCAACCCAAAAGCAAACATTTACAGATGCTCTGATGTAATATCCCCCCCCCAAGTACATAAGGGGGATACTGTTCAAGCGCTATCCTGCAGGCACCAGTGAACTGCACAGTGCATGTATTCACTGCAGGGGCTCTGATCTGCATATGCAATAGTTTCTGTATGCTGTTTCTATTGACACAGGGAAAAAATTCGAGGGAAAAAAAATGAGGGAGGCCTTCAAGTGTGAGGTTATTTAGCCTCTCTCTTTTAGAGAAGACCCTCCTAACCTGTTTTGCTTTTTTTTCCTCTTTTTAAAAAGACTTTTTAAAAATTCTTAAATTAAGTGACTGATCATGTCTGCTGGAGGAAGGAGAGCAAGACCTGTGAAAATGAAAACGATGTTTTGGGGTTTTCCCCTGAAAAGCATTAATATAGACACAGCAGTTTGGTAAGAGCCAAGAGCAGCATCAGATTAAAGACCTTAAAGGACAGTAGCTGAGGGAGGGAGGCGATCACCAACTGCACTAAGAAAAACTGAATAGCTATCTCTGAAAACAGGCTAGGCTTTGGGCTTTGATCTGCCCACCTCCTTGTATATAAATGTAATCTTGGATCTTGATTGAATATTCCCACTCTGATTTTGTAATTAAAACATCATTTATACTGAGAATAATTAAGACAACTGTACATTTGATTTTAAAATCAGTTTTGAGTATTGTGCCTTGTCAAGCTACAAGAATGGTTCCTGCAGCTTTACAACTAAGCATTAAGAGGCAGACAGTGACCGCAGGCACCTGAGTGGAAGGTTTGACAGTTTGATAAATTAGGAATGACACTTGCCAAAATGGCTGTCCTTCCCTCAGCCTGCCAGTGGAGCATTTACACACTGTTAATTGAATTGGCAATTTGTGTAACAGTACCTGCCCCTGAGCTTTTGTAATGCTGGAGCTGCCATTTAGCTCTGATAATCCAGGACTTGGGAATAAGGACGAAAAGCTTCACATGATATTATTGCAGATTTAAAATGACAGTTGGGGACCTTGTTGCCAATTTCCCATTAAATGAGAAATAATTAACAATAGCAATAACAAAGTCTTATAAAGCTGGAAAGTTAAATTGACTTTTCACCAGTAGTATGGTTTGAAATTGCTTCTAGTGTGATTATCAGATTGCCCTTTCAGTATTATATACCCTAAATAGTATCATCTCATGGTCTGAATAGGCAATAGTGTCAAAGCTACCCTGTTTTATTAGTGTGAGGCTCTTCTGATTTATCTGTGGGGTTTTTTTTAATTTCTTCATGCCATGTAAAAATTGAGTTATGTTATAATATTTCATACAGATAAAAAACTTAATGAAATATTAGACATTCTGATTTCCATGGTTATCAGTAATTGAGTGACAGTAGAAACAAAATTTTCAGTCATAGATGAATATTGTTAATTATGAGGTTCTTTTTTATAGTTGAACTTGCAATTGATAACTTCACCGTCCCTAAATTTCTCCAGTGTACCTAGTGCCACTGTCTGAAATTACAATTTATCAGCAAACTATTGTTTTTCTCTCAAGCTTCTTATGTTTAGATAATCCTTGTGAATGCTTCCTAATGATTTGATGTCCAAATACCAGAGTAACCAAAACCCATATAAGAATTAGCCACCAAAGACCAGAGTCTTTGCTATTTTTAGGGATTAAAAACAAAATCAGATGCTTCAAAACTGGCACATTTGCTAAAAGGTTAACTTCTCCATGCAGATGTGCAGCTCATATTCTTTGTCCAAGGTTTAGACTTTGAAACTTCAAGTGATGTATGGAAGAGCAGGTGGAGATCCCAAGAGCTGATGGGTCTTTCCCATCAGGAGAATACTTATGGATTCATAAGATGCCACACTGACTAGATGAAGCACACGAGTCTGATCCGTTTCCTACCTAGTAAATGTTCTAAGACAGTATAGGTTTAATAACTTACGGGCTTGAATATGTCTTTTCATCTCATTGCTGTGATCTTAGAGTGGGATGCAGAACAGAATGATCCCAGTCAGCAGGCCTGTACTAGCATCAAGTAACATTTGCATTTTAATATTATACTGCAGTATTATAGTGGTTGTAGTATTATATAAGTGATGAAAAGCGAAAGAGGGCAAACAAGAGGAGAGGTGAGCAAAGATAAGCTGATGTGGAGTAACTGAGCAGAAAGATCCATGCTGAAGCTTACAGTTCAAATATTTGTGCAGGACATTTCACAGAATCATAGAATGTCAAGGTGTTGGAATGAAAGATCATCTAATCCCAAACCCCGCTGCCATATGCAGGGACACCTCCCACTAGACCAGGTTTCTGAAGGCCTTATCCACCCTGGCCTTGAACACTGCTGGGGTTGGGGCATCCACAACCTCCCTGGACAATCTGTTCCAGTGTCTCACCCCCCTCACAGTAAAAAATTTCTTCCTAATATCTAACCTAAATTCCCCCTCCTCCAATTTGTACCCATTCTTCCTTGTCCTATCACTACAGTTCCTGATGAAGAGTCCCTCTCTGGCTTCCGTGGAAGCCCTCTTCAGATACTGGAAGGTTGCTGGGAGGTCTCCATGCAACCTTCTCTTCTCCAGGCTGAACAGCCCCAGCTTTCTCAGCCTGTCTCCATAGGGGAGGTGCTTCAGTCCTCTTATCAACTTCATGGCCCTCCCCTGGACTTGCTCCAGCCATTCCATGTCCTTCTTATGTTGGGGACACCAGAACTATATGCAGTATTCCTTCTGTAGTGAGTGAATGCAATTAATAATCTTAGAGAATTCTGTTCTGGAGAAGGAATTCAGTGAGAGGTAAACCCAACTAAAATTTTGGATGGTTTCCAGCTTAAAAGGACAGCGTAAAAGTCAGGTACTGGGGGAGATATGGAGGAGCTACAAAAAAGCACAAGTTACCACTGGATTGGGAGCACGATGCCGTGCAGCCCACTGCTCTAGCCAGTGCTCAGAGAGAAATGGCCAACACTTCCAGCCCCAGCGGCAAACTCATGCTGTGCACAGCACACTCTACAGAGGAGAGGTGGGCTTGGCAGAGAACAGGCAAGGGAATGAACTAAAAAAGGAAATTACAGGGAACAGGAGTTACTGCATAGTCTTGTACGTGCTGTTGAGATGGAAGAAAGAAATTAATTTCTGTTGAATTGAAGGCAAAGTCAGGATAGGAAGTTATGAACCTGAATGAGGAATGTATGTAGAAAATAGATTTCTTACCAAGACAACCTTTAACTGATGACTCTTCTTCTTTTAGCAAGGCCTTCTACCTTGATGCAAGGAAGGAAGGAAGGAAAGAAGGAAATGATCATGGCTAGACTGTAAGGCGTGAGATTTTTTATTTTTTTGTTTCTTCAGGCACCTGCAGATCCCATAGTATTTGTGGGAAACTGCTTCCAACAATTCAAGGCTTCATAGAGTAGTAGTTTATGCAGTCCAGAAATTCTGGATCTGTAATGTTTTAAAATTAATTTTCCCATGACTAAATACAATGCCTTTCTGGAGGGGAAAGAAAAATCATCTGGTGATTTGGTTTGACACATGATACTGGAAGATTTTGCTATCTGTCTTCTGACAAATTCTTTGTGTGATTCAGTTGGGTTACACCTCAGGATTTGTATTTCTAGTACACAAAAATGAATATTATGTCTTCGAAAGTCTTGTGACATTTAATTCCTTCAGAGTTTTAGAAACATAGTTTTATATATATATATGTTTGCAAAACCTTTTTTTCTTATATATTAACCTTTTTATATTAGGGTGTTGCATTTTTACATAGATCATTATCCAAACTGAAAATAAATTTTAAATACAAAATAGCGCTGTTCAAAAATCACTTGATTAAATGTTATCAAGTTGTGAATTTAGAAATGAATGTAAAAGGATGTAAATTTTCGAGGTCCTTCATGGCATGTGGAACTCTTGCAGATTTACACATGTAGCAGAGAAGGAAAAGCAGGTATACTGGATAAAACTAATTGGCTTGTCTGTAATTTGGAAAGTTAGCATGTTCCTGTTAAATTAAAACACAAATAGTGAAGTGTCTATCACTACCATCTTTTTTTTCGCTTATAAAGGAGAGGGAAACAGGGAGAACCCTACTGTGACAGACACCATGTTCCAGAAACATGGTGTAATCTTTGTAATACTTTTAAGTGTATTCCCAGAACAACCAGGTTACTGTGCTGCCTGTGTACCCATTTGTCCTAGAGGATTTTAAGGCCTTTCCAAGTCTGCTTCTGGAATTTCTTTCCTTATTACATACTGGTTTTCAATTTATACTATATAGCTATTATCCTTAGGATAATTATACTAAATAAAGGCAGAGCTGAAAAAAGCAATATATGTGTTGATGAGGAATTTTCTTTCATTGAAGCCCTAAAGATCAAAATTGCCTCTTATCTCAGGGGAAAGCTCAGTAGATAAATAAGTTGTAGAGGGCAGCCAAAAGGTCAGCAAATTAGACCGTGTTGATCCATGCTGAATCCATTTGGGGAATGGCTATCTCCTCCTGGATTCTCTTTCTTCCGTTAGCTGCCAGCTGAGTGTTTTGTGCACTCCTTTACTGCAAGGTAAGAGTTGGAAAGAAGTGTGCTCCAAGAAGTAAAGTACATGCTATAAAGCACTGCCTAGGCAAAAACTGAAGTGCCTTGCATAGCATTGAAAACTGATGCAGAATTATTTCTCTGCCTGCAGAAAAGCCTCCTAAGGAACTGCCAGCTGTATTCCACAATAGCTTCAATTTTCTGCTTTTCTTCTAAGGTTTATTAAAGTTTTAAGTGTCCACTGTCAAAACATCAGAAAGTCTGAAGATTATTGCTGTGCTTAGTCTCTTTTTTTCTAGAACTGGTCTCTTTCTTCCTCTTTAGTGGCATTCTGTCCTCTGATTTCGATCTAAAATCTCTCACCCGCTCAAAAGCAACAGCACGTGGGACATTTATGTTGCAGCTATGCCCCCCACTCCAGAATCATCTTTGGTTTTTCCATTACTTATCTTGTCTTATCTTAGTCACTTCCTCCTGGCTTTTCAGAGTTGAGTAGAAAGCAGTTCACTTTGTGTTGTCTTTGTATCTTTCCAAAATTTACTTCAGAACCTCTTCTCTTTACTCTCATTATAGGGTTTCAAAAACATCTGGATGGAACCTGTTAATTTATTTTTTTTTCTGATTAGTTTTCAATTATGACTCAGAAAAACACAAAAACGTTAATACTTATAATTTAATGCTTGGACAGATAGTTTCATATTTTCCCAGTCTGAACTGAAAAAGACAGAAAATCTCCCCGTACTCTATTTTCACCATACTTGTTTATATCTCCCTTGTATGAGGCTGGAGGCTCCCCAGGGAAGCCAGCTTCACAGTTTGAGCTTCATACACTTATGACTGCCTCTTACCCTATGAAGTGTGGTATAAAACATGGAAGGAGTCCATATATACATTATTTATTGTGTAAGAATAATTGGTGAAGGTGTATGCAAGACAAAGAGGATTGCAGAAGTTCTGAACAGATTTAGATCCATGTGTTCATGTGATTTTGTGAACAGTCTAATAAGTGTTCCTTTGGTGAAAATATTGAATATATCTGTTTAGGATTCACTGTTCTGTACTTACTTTCATTTTTATATCACTTAATGAGAGAACATGATAGTCTTGCTAAATAAAGAGCAATTAAAAAAATTTTCCTGCTCTTCAGTTCTGCAATGTAATTGCTGCTGATATTCGGTGTCTAGAGAAATCGTCCACCGTGTGGTTACAGGAGTTTATAACGGAATTTATAACACCAATTGTTATTTTATCCCCACTTTTTCTTGCAGAACTATGTATGTAATAAGCAATATGGATAAGAAAGAGCTGAGAAGATCTTTGTAAGAGTATTTTTATAAGTCCTCTGAAACAGTCTGTTTTAGTACCCCCAAAACATTTTGCAAATAAGCAATTTTGCATCAGGTAGCCAAATGAATTTGCATGCAAGTTTCTGCTCCTCTCGGGTAAGTGGCCTGCATATAAGCTCAAAGAGACTTCCTCTTAGAATCTTTGTTTTGGAGATATTCTGTTCCGTAAGAAACAGGTTCAGAGTCGTTGAGACACTGAGCAAGAATAAGAACATTTTTTGAAATCCTGAGAGTGAAGGCAGCTTGTCAGGATATGGGAATCCTTGCTCCCTGTGTTCGGTTATTTATACATAATCCAATAGTGTCAACAGGAGAAGTAGATACTGCCTGAACTCAGAATAGTTCACAGCTTGAGTTCAGATTCTCCCAAGAGAGAAGTGAAAAATTTTTTTTCATCTGAACTGGGATAGCTTTTTATTTTTCTGTGATAAGGGGTTGCAGCAATTGGAGACTGAAGCAAGAAAATTATTCATATAGCTTTGTGCATAAATTCTGATGATTTTTTTACTTACCCTTGCAATGGAGGCACATTTAGAAGGGATGAAACTTTACTGTAGCCATATATCTGAACCACCTTTGATGTCAAATTTTGAACATAATCTGAAATTTACAGTTTTAGCCTACACTAAAATATGATCACAGATCTTCCAAGAATCACAAGCAGTTTAATTTTCTATAAATGCTATCAATCTGAATTGCACAGGGTTTCTTTCTGCTTTATATCACTCTGTTTCAACCCTTACAGAGGGATCAGAACAGTTGGATGCTACCCAGTCCAGTGTTGGGGAATTTTGGTTCTTAATCCAAACTTTAGATCTCATGTTTGGCAATTTCAACATATGCCGCTAAATTTTGATTTAGAAGAAAGACATCCAGAATGAGGTGTTTACTGTGACTTTTTGTGGCTAAAGTTTGAAGAAAATTTAACTTTGTTTGTGTTTGGTTTTGTTATTTTAATTGTGCATCTAGAAAACAATAAAAAGAGATTTTGCTCACTTCATGAAGTGAAATTAGTTGCATTTGCTGCAGAAAGAAAAAGGTGTTTTGCTGAATATGTATTCTTAAAGGGCATATGGTGAAAAAACAAAAATTCCATTTACATATGAGAGATCTAATAGACCACAGTAAGAAACTAGAATACTACCAGTTCTTCAAAATGATGGGTGTTAAGGATTGCTGGCTCTGTGTTGAAAAGTGTGTGGGTTTGATGTTGTTTTTTTTTTATTTTGCTTTTCTTTGTTTGGTTTTTTTTTGTTTTGTTTTGGGGGTTTTTGGTGGGGTTTTGTGGTTGTTGTTGTTTGTACTGCATAATAATCACATTGAGATCTTGTTTTTAACCAGGCTTCTAAAATATTTCTCTAAATCATACTGTTAATTTTCAGGCCTTAAAGCCCTAAGAACTTGTAACGAGCAATCTTAGCTCTATTGTTTTGTATTTTTATGGCTCGGTTTCCTAGTGGAACATGAAAGCTGCTTACAGTACTTGTAACTCCTTCAATTTCAGGTAATCAGAGTCTTGAAGGAGGCTGCATTTAAACTCACATTTTTCTGTAATGAAGACTGTATATTCTTTCCCCCTTGGCACAAGACTTGTCTGAAGTTTAGAATAAAATATCTAAAAAAATCAGTTTACAATATTACTTACTTTCAGTGATGCTTCAACTTCAGTCCCGAATCTTCAAATATTATATTTAGATCCCTACAATCTACTGATTCTGGTAAGAGGAGGTACTTTTTGTGACTCTCCAGTTAATAGTTCCTTTACTTTGGAAAGTTAGATTCAGGCTACTGAATTATTTAATCACTTTTGAGCACCTTCCTGTTTGCTACTGTCAATAAACATTTTGTACTTTTGATGCTGCTGCTCTTTGCTCTAAACAATGAAAGTAATCTCTTTGTACGTCTATAATCACTGAGTATTGAGCAGCAGTATTAAAATATGAGAAATTTCCAACATACGGAATTTCATAATGTCAATTCAGTAGCAGTGTACATTTCAGTAGCATTTATGTTAAATCATTTTATTGATTAATAGTTTTGAATGATTTTTTGTTTTCTAATTTGTAGAAAGAGTCATTTTTCCAATTGAGAAAGTTAACGCTTCAGAGCCTGCTGGAAAAATAGGGCTTTAAGTGGGATTTTGGTACTACTGTAGCCCTGATAAGAAATGACTCCCCCTTGTTATATGGAATCTCAGTATTAAAATGATTTTCTGGATGAACATTTGGGGATGCAAAACAAATAACTTACACAAAAGAATGTTCTGTATTTCTTTAATACTGTATGCAAGTAAAACACACAGAAAGTGCATTGGATATTTCACAACATAGTTTAATTCCAAAATGTCAGGTGGGAATTAATTTGGAATAGTGTTTTGAAGATACGGGTATATAGCTAGGACCCAAAATGCCTTTTGTGCCAAGAAAGCTATTTTTTGTATTTTAAAATTAATCTAGCCAAAATCTGGATTAGCTGTGTCACATCCCCTTAACCACAGGCATGTAAACTTCAGGATAGACAGCTGTTTGGATGTTTCAGGCTGGGCCTCCTGCCCTCAGCAAACATATTTGATTCTCCTACATGGTCACTTGGCCGCGTGTACTCGTGTCCATATGCTTGGATGGCATTGTGCCTGCTCACTAGTTGGTCAGACTGTTCCATTAGGGCTGAGACGCCAAGATAACAGGTTGAGCTGGGCACCATCTACAGCAGCCTGCCTTCTCCCACATCTGAAGGAATCTTTCTGGGAGGGACAAGAGGCCATGCCGCGTAACTTGCCTTCTTTCCTTCATCCTTCGTGACGTTTAGGTGTTCCAAACACCCCGAAAGGAAGAAAGGAGGAAAAGACAGACTGAGGAGAAATGTTTTGCTTTCAAAGAAGCAATTGTCATTGTAGCTGTGGCATAAACTTATGAAGTTCACAAGGGATTTAGAAATGCATGCAAACTGCATAGTGTACAAGCCCTCAGGCAATCTGCATTAATTCAAGCTTAAATCAGACAACAACACAAGTGGGCAAAGTGTAAAAGAAGTAGAAGAGTCACTGAAACATTTTGCAGTTTGCCTTAGATAGCTGGAAAAGGCTATTGTAATAGTCTCAATGTTGCTTTATGTTTACAACAGCTGATAAATTGGGGAGAAAAAATTATCATGCTTTCAGGTTCAGTGTCATCTTCCTACAAACTTTGCTTTGCTTTTATTCTTAGACTAGTGTAGCTACATAAACACACTTAACTATGTGAAAATAAGTGCAGTATTATTGAGACATAAAGCCAGTAAGGGCAGTTTTAGGAAGAGTCATCAAAATGTGAGAAAATTCATTGCTTCTCATACATCATCAGAAACCAAGTTATTAGAAATTATCATTACTATCAAAATGAGAAGTGGATTTTTTTACTGTTGAACATATTAATTACATTTTTCTTTTCCCTATTTTCTGTCCACAAGGCCTGCTGCATTGGACTTTGAGACACATTCTTGGCTGATATGTTGTTTCGTTTAAAATAATTTTGGAGAGCTCCCATTAAATGAAAGAAAAGAAAAAGTTGTGAGAGTTCGAGAAGCATATACTGCTTTAAATGTGTTGTAAAACCTCAATGCTGTGTCGGTTCTAATTAATATAGATTTATTTATACTGGCATGACTTCTTTCACTATTTTCATTGAAGCAACTGAGAATGAATCAGAAAAGCAGCAGATGAAGGAGTTTTAAGCAGTTTAGCGACCTAAATTACTTGTTAGTCCCTGTCTCTTCTTGGATAGGTTACACAGTTTATATTTTTTTCTACTAAAAAAAATTATTTGAATAATGATAGAAAAAAATTACGATCACACAATTACTTTGAATTAACTTATAAGACTGATATTTTTGTTACTGTGTGCATAGACAGGACAGATACTACCCTCTCAAAATTAGAAGCTCCATTTGAAATTGTTCTGCTATTTGGTACTTGTGTAATACATACCATTAAGTAAGGTTTCCCACTTTATGTCTTAATTCTCATGTTGCTTGATGTAATCTCCATTACTTGTTGTGTTGTTAATATATATATATTTGCTACTTTGCCAGTGCTGGTCTTGTACAGATTGCAAGAGGTGAGCATTGGGTTTGGTTGGGGTTTTTTTGTTTGTTTGTTTTTCCTTTGGGTAAAATCAATCTAACATTATTTAAAAGAAAAGTTCAGGAGGTCTCTTGGACTTAAATTGCTGTCTTTAGCTGTTGTAGGATTTTTTTGGATTACACTAGACACTGAGTAATAGACTGGAAGTGTTGACAAAGCATGAGTATACGAGCCAGGAACAGATCTTCGATCTTGACACTAGAGCTGTCTCTCAGCAAGACTTGTCTAACCCTCAACATGGAAAATTTCATGAGTTTGTGATCTTTCAGAATTAGTCATCTCTCTGTACCTTAGTTTATTCATGTGTGAAATATATTAATTATGCATAACTAGTTTTCTAGTAATCTATGAAATTCCTGGATGATAAACACTGCAAGAATGCAGGGTACTGTTCTGTGTAACAACACAATCTGCTTTGCAGCAACTACGGGAAGTCCTTACAAGGATGAGAAATTAGTTCATATTTTCATAGTAAGCTGTCCTTCCTCTCTGTTTCGGGTTTTGTGCACTTTAGCACTGCGTGAGTAAATTCTCATGGTCAGCAGCATTTAGGAGTTAGTCTCAGCAGAGTATCCAGAGCCTGCTTTCTGATTTAAACCTATTCTATGGTAAACTACCTGAGCTGAGCCATTGTGAGCTATGACTTTTCTATAGGCTTATGGAAAATATCATTGAATGATTGTGGCTAATGAGGGTATAGAACATAACATATCAATGCACAGTTTTTAACATTTGAGGCATATTCGATGCTGGTTTCTGGATTAGTTTGGGGTTTTTTTCCAGTAGACTTAAAATACATATGAATATTTTGTCGTCCAAATTGTTGCAGCCTTTAAAATTACTTCCTTTTTGTTGTGACTGCAAGAGTAGTGAGCACAACGGGCCAGGCTGTTCTTAATTTCGGAAAAAAAAAATTTAATGTTTGTTAGGAACATAATCCAAAGACAAGTGGGTTAAAAAAAAGTTATAACTTCTGTTCTGATACAAACCAGAAACATTATAAAACAATTCTTGGTCTTTTGCTATGAAAGCTCTCCATTATCTCTTATAGATACATAACTTGGTTAAAAATTGCTGTTATTTTTTACTTACTAGCCCCAGATAAGATATTAACTCAGATTAAATAATAAGCCATCTATAAAAGCTCTCAAAATGGGGCAGGCAAATTCTCTGTGGTAAAGATGTGGAAACTGAGGCACAAGGACATCAAAAAAAATTATCAGAGACTTTCCACTAGGCAACTAATATATTTAACAAAAGGAGTGTTTCTCACCGGGCTAATGCTCTGTCCTTTAATTTTGCATGTAAATATATGTTTCTGCTTCTCAATAAACAATAGAGAAATGGAAAATTAAACTGAAATATTTTAGAATAAGAAATAACCTCTAAGGGTGCAGAGGGCCAACATTCATTTATTGTCAACAGAATGAAGTAGCTACTTTGCAGAGGAAATACATTTGGGCTGTGGCTCAGTGAACACTGGTACTTAATTATTAATATCAGCAAAGTACCATAGATTTGTATTAATTTAGGCATGGATGCACAATCACATTTTTGTTGGATTAGTCAAAGGCTCTTCAGAAGGTTAATGCTTTATCCTTTTATACAAACTTCATGCTGGCTGGAGGAAGACAGGACATTCCTGAATAAAATCTGAGGGTTTAAAGTAAGTGTTCAAAAGCTTTGTCAACAGAGGTCACTCTGCAGAGGGAGTCTGTACCAATGTAATTCCTTCTGTCACGTGGATGCAGTGTGTTGGTAGAACTGATAGACTTGGATTTACCAAAACCAAGCCTCACCAGCATAGCAGCAAACGCTAAACAGTCCTGATACAGCAGAATATTGAATGCTTAAACCACTCCTGTTTAGCAAAACATTCTGTTTGTGCTTAGCTATTGCACAGTGCTTTATAGGTAACTCTTTTCAAGTGAAGTAACCTTAAGTGAATATCTGAAGGTAAATGCACGTTTAAGCAACAAGCAAGGAGCCCTTAAGCCTTATAAGAACTGAGTGATTCAGACTAATGATGGTTTTGAGCTGACAAATTGTATCTCTGGAGGAATACTTAAAGTTTACCATTCATCAAACCCCATAATATTGTGTGTACTAATGATTTTATTATATTCTGAAGTATCTTTGTGTTCCTTCAAATAGCAATCTCATTGATAAAAGATTTCTGTGCTTATTCTTCCCTTAATATTAGTGCATCAATGTCTGCATCTGGTAACTTATGCGTGTTCTTGAAGGAAATGGAATTAATAAGAAAGAAATTGCATATTTTAAATGAAAATGAACATGTGATAATGTTTAGCTAGCAGATTCTCCTAGTCTACATACTTCTACCCTAATCTTTAGGCTTTGTATTAAGCCGGAGGCTACTTTTTCTCAAAATCCCCTGTGGCAATCACTCTCTCTTCAGCCTTCCCATGGCACATCAAAGACAAACTCAGGGAGAGAAAGGTAATAAGAAGGACTTTATTAACCTATCCATTTTGTGTAGGCTACCTCTCTTTCTGTATTAACATGTTCATTATGCGACCTAGATGGATTTGCCTGAACAGCAGTGATAATCCTGGCGCTCGTGTCGATGTTGTTTTTTCCAGGATACTGCATGTATCTGGAGATGAGGGCCTAGGATGTGTCTCTCTGGCTCACGTTACATTAGCTCGATGCTAATGCCCCTCCCTGTGTGAAGGCCTGGGTTTCCAACAGTTCATTCTCCTCTTGGGGAACAGGCAGCTGAGCACATCCTGCGTAAAGCTGCAGTTTCTAGCCTGATTCTTTCAGACTTAAATTTTGCATGTTTACTTTAAAATAGCCGGCTCCGAAGTGTGGGAGTGCAGGTGCTGCTGAGCAAGTGTCTCAGCTGTCACTTGTACAGGTGAAGGCAGCAACCTCAGGTTCTGTGTTAGTCTGGGCTTCTCCTGTTGCAGATCCGACCTCTCAAACAGTGTCCTGACTGCTGCTGGGTCGGGTGGTGCTAGACCTGAAGGAAGCTCTGAGGGCAGCGGTCACATAGTATGGCCAGGCAAGCTCTCCTGCAGAGCCCGCTGCCTGCTCCTGACAGAAACCACCCTCCAAAGTGAAGCTTTGGAAAGGTTTTTCATGTCCCTTTGAAGAACAAGCTGCTTGAAGAAGAATGAGCAGCATCTCCCCAGGCCTCTTCAACTAGTGATTGGTTTGTTTACTGGGAGACTGGAGATGGCTCCCACTCTCTCACTGGGAACACTGAAGTTTCTTTCCCTTACTGGAAGACTGTGTCCTCCCCACTTTCCCCAGCCTACAGACTGACCTTGGATTTGGAGGGACGCTTTCTGCTATGAATCCTGCCCTCTGGTAATTTTGATGATCTGCTAGAAGGAGCCACGCTTCCATTCTTTCCTCTGAGGACTGCTTATATAGGTTATTGAGTAATCATTTTGATGGTAGTTTTAAAAATTTATTTGTTTGTTTGTTTGTTTGTTTGTTTTAAAAAAGGCAGCCAGCTGCCACTTATTATCAGTACCTAAACCAGAAGGCATAACCTGAGTGTATCACTTCTAGCAGGCAGCCATGGGCTTTGTGTGAAATGGGCACTGAGCTTCACTTGGTGATGTGGAAACATGGAGAGGCAAAAAACGAGGTATGTAGATATGTCAAGTGGCAACTAACGTAGCTCTTGAGGATCAAGACTCTTGGATTAAGATGTCCCAAATACTGTTCTGAATCTGTTCCTAAATCCCTTTAAAATATATTGAAATTTTACTAATGTATTAGTCAGGAAGCCACTGAAACACATGTTTATGTTGTAAATTCCTGAGTAGTTCCATCTAATTTAGCCTGCTTCATTTCAAGAAAAGTTTGTACTTACAAGCTTTGATTGGCTGGAACCTAAAGATGACCACTTAGACCAGTGCATGCAAAAAATTGAAAGCAGAGTTATTTCACCTGCACATGCAAGTTTTCATGCAAATATTTTAAAATGCAGTAACAATCATTTGCATGTGAACAATCTCTACATCTGTAACTGAAAGTTGTGAGTGGAAAACCATGTGCCAACTTTTTAAACTTCAGACTTTGAAATCAATGTTGGATTTAATATAAAGATCGTCTTTTATTTGTTTAAAATCTAGTCATAGAATTTCTCAATTCAGTCAGGAAGATACAGCAAAATTCAGTTAAAATGTGGTAGTAAAGCTGCACCAGGTCATGGAGAGGTGCAGAGGAGTTACTCTGAAATAAAGGAGTGTGGGAATTTGTATAGCATCAGATGACTCACAGGAAAAGTCCAGGTGTACCCTTTTCCCCCAGTAAATGTCATGCAGTTAGGACTACCTTTTATTGAAAGAGAAACTGTTCTGTGGCTTTGCAGTGAGTGTGTGCATGGGAGCTACCAAACAGCAAGTGAAGTTTGTGTTTGCTTTATGCTAAAGGTACTGATTCACACAGCTGAACCCTTGTTCAGGATTATTAATTTTTATTACTTTTTTAAAATTCATTTTTCTTCCTAAATCAATTAGATATAAAAGCACCAAAACTATTTGACTTCTGAATGAGATTGTCCGGAGAGCAGAGTTTAATGCAACTTGACAAGTTCTCACAATTAGTTGATGTGGATTCATTTTCTTGAGTACTTCTAAGCAGTTACACTCTCAAGCCTGAAAGATTAAGAATACATATGTTTAACTAAAGAATACAAGCATTTTTACCACTTTTTTGAAAGAGTACATATTCTTTTAAAAGAACTTGGCTGAATCTTGAAGTTATTATGGAACTGAAGACTCTAACATTGGAGTATATTAAAATACCACACACACTATTGAGAGGTGCTTAACCAACTTGCTCTGGCAGGGGTTTCATTTTCTGATCACTATTCACAGAATGTGCAATGGAAGTGGTTTTTTTTATTTTAGCCAAATGGAAAATGTATCAATAGGATAATTGTGTAAACTATAAAATATGTACGTGTGTGTTCATTCCAAATTACTTCTGGCTTGTAAGCATTTTGTTTGAACTATAATACCCATAGCAAGTTAAAATTAGGAAAAAACCTCACTTTGATTAGAACCCACTTTTGAAACTAAGGAAATAGTATAAAAACACAAACTGTATATATTACTATGGCACATGCTGTTTTTCAGGTGTTTATAACATAGCCATAAAAATTCACTCCAGGCTGAAACTTGGTATTTAAAAGTCTCAGCTCAGCAGGATTTTAAAATCAGATTTGGTTTAAATTAGTTTGACTCTGTTTCAGTTATAAAAAAGGAGGGTGTATGAAAGAAATTTTTATGTGTCAAATATAATTTTATTCATTCCTCTACCTGAAAAACAGTTTTGCTTTACAAAGATATAATTTCCAGGTTTTTAGTCCATAACATGGAGTAGGGATTCAGGGTGTCAAAGGGGAAAAAGAGAGAGAGAAAGAATTACCATCCAAGAATTTGGTATTTGCAGATGCTTAATGTCTTATGTGAGAACATTTACCATGGATCCTTACAGAGTCTTCATAAAACTGTATCCGGGATATACAGCATTTTTTTAATTGAAAAAACATGCTTTCATTCAGTAAAGTCAGTAATTCATAGTTTAAGGCCTTTTTTGTCATATGTCAATGACTGGTGGATGAATTATGTTCAAATATAATTGATTTAATACTTTGTAACAGTGACATGAAAGAATCTGAAGCAATCTGGGGCCTCAGCTTGCTCTGTGTTTTACTGAAAGCTAGGCACCTATAATCTGCCTGGCTCATCTGAAACATTCTTCATCCTTCTGTGGTGTTCAGTGCATATAAAAAAAAACCCCAAACAATTTTAATTAACCGAGGATCAAATGGAAAGATTGGCATCGTTTACATGTACAGTGCACTGCCATTTCTACATTGCTTATATGTACATGCATATGTACACACTGGCATCTCTGCTTATAAAGACCATCAGATGCAGCAGAACCCAGTAGAGGGATGGGCTGAAATTCTCCAAAGTTGCCAGTGGCTCTGGATGCCTCTTTGGGCCACGTTTTCGTCTGTTCTGATAAAACACATCTCCAGATGAAGCCTGTAAAATCTGTGGCTGACAAACATTATTGTAAATCAAGCTTTTGGGGTGCAAACAACTGACAAAGCCAAAACTGGAGAAGAAATTTATTTAAACTTAGCTAGCAAAGACTCAAAGTGGCTGGTATTGATTTCTTTTAACAAAATATATTGTGTGGTATTCCTCCTTATTTTTAACTCTGTTATACAATGGAACGCGTTACTATAGAGTTCCCTTCTCCCATCTGTTCCTCGGAAAGAAAAAAAAAGATATGTAACTTTACAAAAGGGATCTTGGAAATTTTTATGCAAAGTACTACTTTTCCTCACTAAATCAAACCTAGAGACAAGCTAGCTGAGAAAGTGTTTTCTTTCCCATATAGGGGCTATGCATACTTTTGCTTTATCGATCAATCCTGAAATGTGGACATTTTCACTTTCACTTCATCTTGGGGTACATAACTCAAGAGACGTGCCTGATGTTCTATGAGTGATTAGCATTTAGTGATGTTTCTCTCATTGTGAGATATTGCCAAGCCACAATTTGCAAGTACTGGATGTCCTGGACTGCAATAGTATAATTTTGATACTTCAGCCTTGGCATTATCTCAGGTTTTGCTTTAAATTTAATTCTCATGTCTGTCCTAATGTGGCTATTTTACCAATAAACCAGACACATTTATTGTTTCTTTCCTTTTTTTTTCCCCTCCTATTGTTCATGCTTTGACAGTTCCATAAAGTTTATTTCTCCCTGCTGCTTAGTGTCTTTTTATTCTGTTTGTTTTTCACTACTTCCAGCTGGGATATAGTTTAATGAATTATTTTTCAGTGTGTGTGATATGGCTTTTATGGCCTGCCTTTGGAGATTGCGATTAATACAATTTTCTTTTATTCTTTACCATGACCTGGTTCCCAGTGCTCAGTGTAGTTATCATCATTGTATTAAGAATATTGAGATATTACCCATCTTAAGCCTGGAACATATTTCCATTCATTCTAATTTTTTTATTCTTCTGCCTGGATTTTTATTTTCAGTTTCAACCCTGAAATTTTTATTTCTGTGCCAACATTTACTTTGTGTTGCAGTTGGATAAGTAAGATCTCAGCTGTTAGTGAGCTACCCTACACAGTCATCAAATCTATATCTTCCCTGAATAAGTTTTTCAAGTGATTTGGCATCCAGGTTTGTGTAGAGTTTGTTTGTTTGTTTGTTTGTTTGTTGGGTTTGGTTGGATGCTTTTTTAGTTTGGTTTTGGTGTTTTGGTTTTTTGGGAGGATAGTGTGGTTCTGAGCTTATGTGGAAATTAACATAAATCATTTGACATTTCAGTGAAGTATGTACTCACCTCCCCAGCCATGACCAGGTACACACAAACTTTGCATAACAGTCTTAATGGGGAGGAGAGAAAGGCATGAAAGAAGAGATGAAGAGACTACATTCGCCTTCTGGTAAATACACACCTGCTGACTTGGATTTTTCAACATGCTTGCTAGCCTCCTGACAGCTTTTCATTCAGCCAGTCTGAAAATATTTTCTTCTTATTTGTTTTACTGTTTTATTTTATTTTACTTCTTACGAAAGCATGTTAGGTAAACTGTTCCTTAACAGCTAAGCTACCTTTTACAAGGGAAAAAATGTGTAGAATCAGAATAGACAGTTCTAACAAGCTCTTTCCTTCATTATTTCAGAGACATGTTCAAACCTGGCAATGAAGTATCAGTGGTTTGATAGTTTGACTTCCAAGATTGGTCAGTTTTCCTTGCCTTGTTGTAGGAATCAGTGTAGAGCACCCTGTAGTTGATATATGCTTGTCTGCTGAGAGCTGGTCTGAGACCACCAACTCGTGTCAAAGTTCTCAAGCAGAAATATGAGCTCAATTCAAACTCCAGCTTGGTGTAAAAAGGTTTTGCCACGTCTCCAGTTCCTGGCTCCACTCAACATCTAGTTTCCTACAGTTTGTGAATACAGTAGTAGCAATCCTTGCTGACTTAGTTAAAATATGTTTCCCTTTCTTCTCAGAAAATAATTGCAGTTCCATCTTTCATGTTTTATATTTTTAAATGCCTGTTTATTCTTCCTTGGTAAATTAGTTTTATTATTCTACCTGCCAGTGCTCTCTGAGACCTAACTGTTCAGGTTTCCCAAAGGGACACTGAGTTATCTGGCCTTCCTACTGGCTTTCAAGGTTGTGGTTGTCACTAGCTGTACTGCTCTTCAAATTCTACACCTTCCATCTTGAGAGCTTTTTTGATATCCTTAGTGTGCCATGACATCTCCAAGCTGACATGAGATTATGGAGAGACTTCTTTCTTTGTATTTTTGAATTTTCTTCAACAGTTTGCAAACACTAAACAATTTCCCAGAGAATCACTTTTGTTGTTATTACTTTCCTGGTAACATCAAGATGAGATGTTTTTAGGTATCTTTAGACAAACTAAATCATCATTTCTTGGTTTAATGGCAGAGGTGGTAATTCCTTACCTTAGATACACTTCAGTTTCGAGTCCCATTGTTTCAGTTTTAGTTATTACTCTTTACAAAAACTTGTACCATTAATACCTACATTTCCTAGGCTTTATTATTATTATTTTGTCAACACTGTCCACACCACTGTGGTTATTTCAGCAGTAATTATAGTGTTTTACTGAACAGTAGCTAAACTTTTTTCAGAATTACATCATAGGATATGTAAATACAGTATAAAAAGATACGTTCTCTAATGTGTGATCATAGGCACTAGTAGGAAACATGAGTGTCAATTAAATAATCTCCTGGTATAACATGATCATCTGTTCTCTGCAGTCTACTTAAGCCTATGTAAATAAAGTTACTTTCTTGTGATACTGAAGTGATGGTTGCAGAATTATGCTACTGTGAAGTATGCTGTAAATAAAAAGATCTGAAGCCAGCAGCAAAACAGTCTTGGTGGAGGCACAGCCCCTGTGTGTGAGGTCCAGCAAACAGAGGGGACAGGAAAGAGAGAACAGCCAATGATACATTGAAAATGTCTCCACAGCCCAGAATATAGCACTGGATAACTAGAACATCAGGAATAGATGTATTCATATGCTTTGTGAGCAGGGAAAATGCATGTGTTTTAATTTTTCTATGTATTTCTGAGAGTAATGAGATCTACTGTCAAAATAAGTTTTCTCTTTCTACACACTGTTGATTATTTCCGAGTCCATATATAGGGCTTTCAGCCAGAGTTGACTTGGAAACTGCCAGCAGTCTAGTCCACAAATAACAGGTGTAGGAGGTTTTTGGTTTGTGGTGTTATCCATGTCCCTTTACACCTGAAATCAACTTTAAAGATAAGCAATATATGGTTAGTGTGTATTTTTTACTAGAAAAGGGAAATGTAAAACAAAATCTGGTCTACTTAATTTATCCATTATTGGGAGAAGTTACATTGAGATTCTGAGGTTTTTCTTATTGGTTTTGTATTTACAGGACTTATGCACTGGAAATTGGGAATTGTTTTTATTTCACTATATAGAAATCTGTTTCTCTTGTGCAGAGCACAAAATCATAACTTTTTTCTATCTTCAGCACTCATGAAAGGGTTTTTTTATATTCAATGTGTACAAAATGAATTACTATGATATCTGCAAGCCATGCATAATCAAGGACTTTTGTGCTTTCAAATTTTGCCATAAAGCCAGGTTGTAAGCCACTTACTGTCTGTGAATCAGAAGGCCCACTCACATGAATTAACTGAACTTTTCTGCCAAAGTAAATAATTGAGTTAAATACATGAAAATAAGGTTCAAGACTAGAAACAAACAAAACAAAAAGAGATTAGTCTCATATAGAAAAATTTAGTCACTAGTTGCTTCATGAGAGGTCAGTAGACTTCTGTCAGAAATTAGTCAGGAGAGGTTGGTTGTCTTCTGTCTTTAACATAGTGTTTCTTCTTTCGTTTCAAACAAGGATTGATTTAATTCCCAGGGATGATAATTTAGTTATCAAGATAATTCCATACTTAACAGTTGCAGAGCTTCTATAATCAACAGTCCAGTTGTGATGTGACTTGGTTTATTTTAAACAAAATATTTTTATTTAAAATAAAATATTATTTCCTGTCACAAAAATATTCTTTCTTTTTCCTTTCTGTCATTTGAAAGTAAACTTTGTTAGTTAAGAAACCAGATCATTCTGTGTATTATATGAATCACTTACTATTAATATCACTTTTTCTGGAATTGAATTTGCTTGTTTTCTTCACTGGTGGAAATATGAGTTTATTGTTTTGGACTCCTGCTCAAAGAGAGAGGGGGATGCTAGTGGCATAACTGGAGGGAATATTTTTTTAATCCTCCTTTAGTCTACCTTTTGGGATTGTTGAAGGACAGAAGTTGGTTTTTTTCCCCCAACGGCGCATGCCGTTTCTTTTTTTTTTTTTTCCTTCCCTAGCAGTGGCAATCTCACACTTCTGGAACTTCGACACATCACTGACTGTTAGAGAACATGGATTCCCTGTTTAATGCTGGTTCTTGGGTCTTAAACAGTCCTCCACTGCTTTTATTATACCATTAATTGCACTTAATGCAGCTGCATTTCTAGTACGCTTGGCTAAGCTCTGAAAATTAAGTAGAGAGCACTTTGTTATAAAATGCACTGTAATGAGCTCTGGTGGGACAGGGTCTGTTAAGTTTGAAATTACCTCAGGCCATTTCCAAAGGTCTTCTTAAAATATTTCACATCTATAAAAGTTTGCAACTAGATAAATAGCCAAAGGTAGGGTTGAGAAGAAAAAAACTACAGCCCTGAAATACGCACTGGATGAAATATGAACTTTTTCAATACCAAATTGTTAAATTTATTTTAAACATTTATTATCTCACGTAATTTGTTAAACAGAAAGTTTTCAAGCTGAGAGTGTGTAAATTTTAGGTGCTTGGTTTACACAGTTGGTTTTGTGCATACTCTTCTTGCTTTTGGTTTCTTAATCCAGACCATGCATTCATGAAACTGCAATAAATTTAGGACTCCCTCTGGATTTACATAAATTGGTTCAAGAAGGGGTCACACCTCTCAGTACAAAAACTGTTTAAGAACTGCTGCAACTATTAGCCAATTAACTTAATGTTACAACTAACATCCTGTACTGGGTACTGATCTCTGGTATCTGCCTAAATAAACGACTAATATGCCTTCAATTCCCTCAGTGTTCTTCAGCTATATGACCACTGTAATGCTTTGCGGCTAATAAAATTTGAGATTGACTAATTTATTGGGTAGCTTTACCAAAACATCCAAGTAATCTTTTATATACTCATTAGAAACGGGTCCAAAATGAATTCTCTGAGGACTAAGTGGAAAGTCTCCCTGGGATCAGCTTCGCTGAGCTTTAGATACATTGGCACAAATCACGTGGAGGATCTTCTGTGGTTTTAGTGCAGCAATTTGTCTACGTTTTGTAGTTAAACTTTAAGCATGAAGTAATTAGAGGTCCCCAAGCTTGAAATCCATACTCCTTTTTTTTTTTATATTCCTTAAATCGACTGTATACAAGCCTGGCAAGCTAAGTGTTTGACAAATGTGAGTTGTATGTTTAAGTTCTATACCAAACTTCCAGATAGGGTAAGAACTGTTTGGTTTTGGTTTGAGAGGTTTTGAAGGTAGAAATGCGTAGGAAGTCTGTCTGTTGCTGAGGGTCATTCTGCAGCCTCTTGTGCTGTGCAGAAATATTCACTCGCCAATAATCGAGTACACTCCGGCCATTAAGTACTGCACCTGTTGTCCAGATGGGCTAACAATAAACATGACACAGTCAATCATGCTTGCAGAATAGGGTGGACAGAAGGCTTTGGGGGATGTTTCCAGGGTCTTCCTCTGTTTATGTAGACCTTTACATCCATACTATTATGTGGTTGGGCGTATCTGAGTTAGTGCATTTTAATTCTGGAATCACTCTGGGAAGTGATTCCAGGGGGTTCCGTGGAGTTTTGTGTTTCTTTTAAGTTTTAAACTGAAATGGCAGCTCTCTTTTTAACTAAGAGGTTTATTATTTGACAAAGAATGGAACAACAAATTTGTACATGTTAGGAAACGTTAAATACCATCAACATTGTTCTAAATTTAAATGCAAATAAAGCTTATTCTCTCTGCTAAACTTCATCTATAACAGGATATTTTTAGAGCTATGAATCATTTATTAGTTTTGGTAATTTTATATTATGACAAGTTATTGAACACACAATTATGTGCAGTATTGCAATATGAAACATAGAATCAAAACTCACTTTCATTGAATAGCTCCTTTATAAAAGGGTTTGGAGCAAAAGTTCTTCAAATGTCAGAAAAGCCCATATCCCATTTCTCTTCTAAGAACATCCTTTATTGGATGAGCAATTCAGAGAAAGGAGAGATTTAGAGATTTTACTTGAACTTGAACAGGCACCTACCCTGCACACTATTTAATAATACTCCTTTTTTGCTTCAGTATTTAAAATATTGTGGTTAGTTTACCAACATGCTTAAATTTAAAATGAAACGGTATTTTTTGGATTGAGGTTGGACATACTGTGGGCATTGTTAAAGATCCACTTCAGTCACAGTTTTTGGGAAATAGTTTTTAAATATTTATTTGTTTTTTGGAAGTAAGTGATTAGAGAAAATGTATTGTGTTAAGTCATCTCCAAAGGTCCTCTTCTGTTTCATACTTAAAAATCATAAAGCCAAATAATTTTAATTCAGGAAACTGAAGGACAAAATTCAGAAACAATAAATCAGTTTAAATATTTTCAGGAGTTGCCAAAAAGGCTTGGTGCCAGACAGTCGTTTTTTAAGTTTAATGCAATATGATATTAACTGGGAGTATCATACAAGAGCTGGCATGGAATGAGTAAGAAAGCAGTTTCAAACTGGATAGTTAACAGATGCAAAAGTATATGATTAGCAATTGCTGGTATTTGGTCCCTTGTCTGTTGATAATTACAGGCAAGAATGTCCAAATTAAGCATATTGCCTCTGCAGCGTTACTTGGAGTGGTGCTCTGATGCCACTTCCCATCATTCATGTGATTCCAGAGGAAGAAATAAGCATAAATACTGATGAGTGGCACCACGTGAACCTCATGAAGTTCGGCAAAGCCAAACGCAAGGTCCTGCACCTGGGCTACAAAAATTCCCGATTACCAGTACCTACTGGAGAAACGGATCGAGAACCGCCCTGTGAAGGCCTTGAGGGCACTGATGGATGAACAGTTTGGTATAAGTCAGCAATGTGCACTTGCAGCCCAGAGAGCCAGTCGTCTCCTGGGCTGCATCTAAAGGAACATGGACAGCAGGTCAAGAGGTTATTTTCCTACTCTATTCTGGCTCTCATGAGACCCCACCTGGAGTATTGCATCCAGCTCTGGGGTCCCCAGCACAGGAAAGACATTGACCTGTTAGAGTGGGTCCAGAGGAAGGCCATGAAAATTATCAGAGGGCTGGAACACCTCTCCTGTGAAAAAAGACTGACAAATTTGAGGTGGCTCAGCCTGAAGAAGAAAAAGCTGTAGGAGACCTTACTGCAGCCTTTCAGTAAAGGGAGTTTATAAAAAAGACAGGGGAAGATTTTTTTACCAGGGTCTGTAGTGACAGGATTGTCATAGAATAAGTTTGATTAACTATTCTTCTCTCTGAATGGTCTCAGTTAGCATTAGGAGTGCTAAGCTCAAGCTGTAACCTGAGAAATAATAGAAGAGGATTTGGAAACCTTTACTTGGACTTTTTGTGAGATCCTAAGGTGGAGCCTGTTATAGTAGCAAGGGTGCATAAATCCATAACAGGACAAGGGGCAATAGTTTTAAACTGAAAGAGGGTAGATTTAGATTGGGCGTAAGGAATAAAACTTTTGTGAAAAGGGTTGTGAGACAACAGGCTAGGCAAAGATGTTTAGGATGTGTTCTAACTTAAGTTGGACAGGGTTTTGGGCAACCTGATCTGAGTGAAGGATAGTCCTGCCCATAGCAGGGGATTTAATCTAAATTATCTTTGATGGTCCATTCCAACTCAAACCATTATATGATTCTATGGAAAAATTTGTGGATGGTTTTGTCCACAAGCTAGCCTGGTTTGTGGGTTCAGTGTCACACTACGAAGAGAACTGGAACTCATAAGATGGCATTTTGTCATGAGTGATGTTTGAACATCATAAAAATATCTGGTTCTATTTCCTGATTGATAAAAGTCAGTTATTGTGGACTTCCTGAAAATTGTGTCTGGTGTTTACCAATGGACAAAAATACACTCTTATGTTAAGTCCAAACCATTATTATTGTCAGCGTGAGACAATAAAATATAGTAACCAGAATAAAAAATTGGTGGGAGATATTATGTTTTCATTAACTGTTATACATTTCCTGCATTAATAATATGGATTCTAAGGAATTAGAATTTAAAAGCTGATATTGCGAGTTGTATTGCGACACTCGATTTGCTGTTCTTTGATGATACATGGAGTAGTATAAATTCACTTTCCTTTCTGGTAAGCACTATTTGAGGAAGAGTTTAAATATATTGCTTTCCCCAGTGCAGAGAAATTATTATGTTTTAGGCAATTAACCTGCAAATAAGGGTAGGTTGCAACACTTAGTAGCTCCAGTATCAATAACAAACAGGCAAGAGGTTACCTCTCCTTTGATGGTAAGTTCTTGAATCTTTGGTGAAGTGAATAATAACTTCTCTGAGCTATGATTTTAACTTTGATTTTTTTTAATTCCCTTCTCTAAAAGATAGGGCTTTTTGGAATAGCATCCAAGGGTTTGGGGATGGGAGTGTGTGTTTAGTGAGTGAATTTAAATTGTTCGGCTATTTCAACTTAAAAGGTATTTGCTTCAGTATTTTCATTCCCAGCTATGTTGCCTTCTGGAGCTTCAGATGCCTGAGAAAGTGATCCATTTCACCTCCCACAGCACAGCTTTGGGTCCTCTGATCATAATGAACTTCTTTCTCATAAGAAATATGTGTGGTTGAAAGTGCCAATTCAAGTAAGCTAATGTGAAATAGGAAAATTAAGGGAAGACAAAAGAAAAGTGTGGAAAGACAAGATGAGTTGAGGTAGTGTAAAAGTGGAAAATATGAGATGGAAAAAGAGTGTGCTCAGACCTTTCCAGGATTTTTTTTGTACAGTGGGTTTTTGTTCATTAACTATTAACAAGTTAATTAGGGATTAACTAAAAAATCTTCTTTAGACAAAATATGTTTACACAGCAGCATAAGCTAGTTTAAGAACTGGAAGCAGCCCAGCTGTAGTAAAACAGAGATGAAAAAGTTACTTTATCTTTCTTCTTGGGAAGGTTTCATGGCCTTTTTAGCCCAGCTCGACCTTATCGGTGGCCACATTAACCCATTTACAGCTAGTTCATGTTTGCCTTCGTTGTGACTATAAAGACATGCCCTTAGCTCAGCTCAGAGTATTATGTGCCAGTAGTCAAAAGAATATTTGAACCCCACAAAACAAATGGATTAGCAGCGCTTGGGTTGTGTATGCAACCAGAGCGGCTCAGTCCCTGTTGCCTGGTTAGCTCTGGTATCAGAGATATTCAAGTGGTCATAATAAGTTTCAACTAATTAGTGAACATAAACAGGACACAGCTTTAAAATTCTGTTTTGATTATCCCTAATTCTTAGTTTCAGTTCATATTCCTCAAAATATGATTTCCTTTATTACAAGTGTTTTGATTTTCAGTCTATTTCTGCCATTCACTTTTCCTTTTAGTCATAATTTTTTTTCTGAAGTCATCATTCACCAAAATAAGCCTTTCTCTTCAGAAGACATTTGTCCATGAGCTGTCACAGCACAGATGTGTCTCTTCCTCTTCCAGCCATGTAGGTGCCTCTTCATTTGTCAGATCCCTCCTCTCCTGTAGAAAATAGACTCAATATTATGACAGAACTATTCTCAGAGAACTTTGAAACAGAATTTTTCAGTGATACTTTTGAGAAATTTGAGGCAGTTTTGGTCAATAGTTAATTTTTTCTCCATATTATTTGTAGAGAGAAGTAGAATATACCTTGCAACAATATTGCATTTGTAAGGCAAAGCCTTTGCATTGAAAGACTTGTTTGTCAATATTCACAGAAAACTTGCTGCA
>VZTA01002171.1:0-189458 GCA_013398855.1 Mohoua ochrocephala | reverse complement strand
CCTCTTCGGCTCCCTCTGCCCTCGTCCCCCGCGCTGCCGGGCGGGCAGAGCCGCCCCGCCGAGGTAGGTTCTGTGTCTGCTCCGCACACAAAGGCGCTGGCGCGGAGGGACGGGATATCCCAGCCCGGGGGGGCCGAGGGACGGTGGCTCCCGGGGAGGAGAGGGGGGAGCGGCGGGGGGCGGCCGGGGGGGGGGCCNGCCTTCCTTCGTGAAGGGAAACGCGGGGAGTTCGTCGTGGCTCTGCATAAATTAAAGGGGGAGCAAGCAGAAGGGTGCCCGGGGTGTGCGGGGCTCCGGCGCTGCTGCCGGTCCCGCCGCCCCCTGCGGGTGTCCCCGGCTCGCCGGCCTTTGGAGCCGGTGGGTGTTCGGTGTGTCCGCGGTGTGTCCGGCGCGTTCTTGGGGGCACCTTTGATCCTTTGGTGACTCTTGCAGCCGTGGGAGCACCCCCATAGTCCCGCGGGGTCCGTGGGTGCAGGCTGGCAGGACTGGGGGAATGGGTAGTGGTGGATGGGTACAGGAGTTAGAAAAGCAAATAAAAATTATAAATATTTTATTTCCTACCCGTGGTGCCCTGTAAAATGAGCATTCAGAGCAGCTGAACTTCTGATGTGGGCAGTGGATGTCTCCTTGCAGATCTTTAAAACAAGTAGAAGCTGGGAGCGGGACAAGTCCCGAGGAGCTGCTTCTCCTCTGCTCCCACCGCTCCCACCTGGGTCTGTCAAAGTTTCCCTCGAGGACCCCGAGAATCCAAATGTCCAGGTTTTCCTATGCATTGAGTTGAAAGGCTGCGCAGCTGGCCAGGGAAACTGCATGGATTAACGTGTTTTGGGGTGCATAAGGGGAAGGGGTGCAGTACAGGAGCTCTGTGTGCCTGAACTACTTGTTTGCTTCAGCCACTGAATTTTTTCATAGCTTAATGAGTTCTGGCATAAATCGATACTGTGCAAATGTGGCGTACGGCCGTGGCTGGCGTCGGAGCAGAGTCTGGCCCTGTAAGTCCAGGGCACGCTTGTGGCAAACTCGAGAGAGCGGCAGGAACATGTGAACTTGTGGGATTTCGTCGGGAATTCTCATGGTCAAACAAAAATGCAACAAAAGGAGGAGAAGATGCTTCTGTGTGAGCACAGTGTGGTCGCAGTGTATAGTTTGTGGTGGGAGTATTGTTGAATAACTCTGGCAGCGGAGCTGCTCAGCCTTGTTGTGCGTCTGTGTGTGCGCTGAGTCCTGTAGCACCAGTCAGGACATTTAACTTTCACTGACTTGGCAGAGAAGTAGGAGTGTGGAACGACGTTGCTGAAAATGAGAATGATTGCTTGTGGATCTGGAAGGCAATTTGGGAGGCATTTAAACTGTCTTTAATTTCCTCGTGATATGAACAGGACACTGGGAATCTGTTGCTTTATTGATGGATGTTTTCCTAGCAATATATGGACAGACAGTGTGTTCTATGAATGTGATGGCTGCTGGTTTGGTGTCAGTGATATTTGCTCAGGGATAATAAACAATTGTTTGCCGAGCTTTATTATAAAGAACCAGAAATGCTCTATATCTCCTGAAACAAAGCCTTTATTGTCTTAATGCAACTGTGGGCCAATTTCATGCTTGGTGTAGTTCCACTGGTGATGGTGGAGTTTTGCCAGGGATGATTTTGGCAGGTGAAATGTCACTTCTGCGTCCATAATGCTCAAGAGTAGTGTCGCTATATTGTCTCCACCACTTGAGTACTGTTAATTAAAATGGCATGCTGAAGCTTCCCAAAAGTTAGAAGTGGGAGAATTCTCTCATCAGGTCCTCACAATACTTTCCCGCTTGCTTTCTCCTTTCTGCTTCAGATCTCATCTCCCTTAATTTACTCTCTTCCTTCTTTTTCAGTCTTAGCATCTCTTTTCTCTCTTCAAAATTAAGAAGTTTCTCTGAAGTCCAGTTCACCTCCAAGCATTTAAAGGTTTTGAGACTGTGTTGAAGGCTGCACCACCCCTGCATGACTGGGTAAGTGAGGAGCTGTGTGGCAGCCGCAGTTGGGAGATCTTTCTCGCACACGCTCTCCTTCACAATCTGATTTGCGTGGTGGCTCTGGTCAGTGTTTTTGCTGAAGTGGCAGATTGTTTGTCAGAGTCACGCAGTGGAACAGCCTGGCTTGAGAGAGAGCGATAGACTGGGCTGGGGGTGGGGGAGTCACTCAGTTTTTACACACTGCCCATGCTCAGGACGTTGAGAAACAACTGGTTTTGAGAACACTCCTTCATGACATCAGTAAGGACAGGGAAATTACCTAAAAATTGGAACAGAAGGAAAAATGGGGAAAGGGAGAAGGAAATAATCATGTTTGCTAGCTGTGGGAAGAAGAGTGGAACTGTTTAACCAGTAATTGGCTCTAACAGAACTTTGGCTCTATCAAAGTTTCAAAGAAAATATTTTATTGAATAAAGCTATATTATCTTTGTACGCGGTTAACAGCATTAAATACATGTGGCCAACTCTTAATCTGTTCTGGGACTGTGGTAGTTGTAAACAGAGCCCGTTTCAATGCTCAGCTTCTGCTGAGCCGTTTTGTATCTGACATCTCTGCGCTCTACAACTTTGGATCTATTTGTATCTCATACGAACACAAAAAGAGCGTGTCTGACACAGCTTAGGGCTGATACTGTTCTGACACAGTATCAAAGAGCAAGATACATGCACCGTCTCACTGCCAAGGGGAAGAAAATGTGCTTAATGCTTCTTCAACTCAATTATTAGTCTAAAGTTTGTTCTGGTTTGGCCAGACCTGGTGTGTTTTTGACTGTCAGTGAAGTATGGTTTGCAGCACAACATAATATTGCAAAGAGCCTGCAACTCTTCTGTGTTTACTTAAAAAGCATGTAAGTTGGGGTTTTGATGTTTCATTTTGACATAAGACAGTGGAAGGATTCAGCTGTGGAAAGAGATGTGTTCACATGCTAACCTGAACGTAAAGCTGCAAATTTGGCAGGAAAAACATTCTTTTAGGAGAAAGATAAATTATCTGTTTAGAACTACATTTATCAGTGATGCTTCCACTTCCATGTCTTGCATGCTCTTGCCAGGCTTATCTCTTTGAACGCTTTATTTATATTAATCCTTCTAAAACCACACTGTAGTGGAAAGGTACCACATCATCCCATTGTGGGGAAGACACCTTCCCTTTGCAGATGGGGAATAAAAGCACAAGAAAATGAGTTGTCTCTGACCTCACAGGAACTGTGTAGTGGCGCAAGAACGTGTACTCGTGTGTCCTGAGCTGTTGGCAAGCGTTGAAATGAAAGTACTGCCCCTGCCAGAAGGAGTGGGAGAAGAGGCACAGCCCAAAGGGCACAGCGTGAAAACTGGTTGGGTTACCCGGCTGTGATGCACTCAGTGGTCGACTGCTCTTCTATCACCACTGTGCATCTCGGTCTTTGTTAGACTGTGGGACACAGAAGGGTTTGTAGTGATAAGTACTTAGACAAAGACACTCGGCATACACAGGAGAGAAGAAAAAAAAGAAAGGGACATTTTTCTTCTTTCTATACCTGCCTACAAATAGTGAGTGCTGTTTTTACAGATGGGTCTCTGGCTGGATCTTTGGGGAGGTCCTTCATCTGTCCCACTGTGCAGTTGTGTGTGAGCAGGTGCCAGCAGGAGGGCAGAGAAGGCTTTGCAGAGCCAGGCGGGTCATGGCAAGACCAGGACTGCCTTTCTGTGACCCCAGCAGCTGGGTGAGGTGGTTTGAGTGCAGATCCCCACCCTGAGAGACCAGGCTTGTGCTCTTTTTTTTGCAAAGCTGTTTCTAAAGGGGTGGCTGCGCTTCCTGTGCTATGCAGACACTCATGTGGCTGCTCTTCTCACCTGGCTGCTCTTCTGCTTTGGGGTGTTGGTGTGAAGGGCTGTGGGTGTTGCATGACAGCAGGGAGCGGCCTGTGGCAATTTTCCTGTGGCAGAAATCTTATCGGGGTTATATGAGCAGGGAGCACCAGTGTCTGCAAAAAGAGGAAGGACGTGGTCTTTTCTTCCCTTTTCTATGTAACTCGAAGCACTGGAGGTTACCTGCTACCTCTGTGCTCTATCACTTAGGGAAAACTGAAGTAATGCTTTTCCTTACAGCTCTGTGTTTGGTGCCTGACAGTTATAATTGTGAAGTCAGTCCTGTTTGTAACTTTGCTTTCAAAACATCTTTTGTGCTGACAGCCTACTTCTTGTGCTTAGGCCAGTGCTGTTAAGTTTTGTGCAATGAAGGGTGGGACTCTCACAGGTGGGAGAGCAGGGTTTGCAACTGTGTCTACAAAAGAGTAAGTCACAAAGATTTTGGAGCATTTGTGTGCAGTGCTGTCTGCTGGTCTGTATCATATTTTAAAATAACTTTTGAAATCAGTATTTCCTCCACTGGTTTAGCCTGGGTGTGTATCTGAAAGGGCAGGTTTTGTGGCAAGTTTGCTTGTAGCATAGATGTAGTTTGCGGTGGAGTTTGAGTCTTTAGCACGTCATCAGCTTGCTTAGGTGGGACAAGGATCCTAGTTTCATGATGTCAGCAGGGAGCACAAATGCAATAACCTTTGCCTTGTTTAGCTTTATTTACCCTAGAAGCAAAACTCTTGGATTTGCTTACATTATAAAAATCTCTTTGACAACATGAAGGCAGAAGGTTGCCTTTTGTGCACGTACGTGCTCCTCTTCAAGGAAAGAAGTAGTGCATTCATTTAGGAACAGAGGGACAAATCCCTTCCATTTAGATGAGCTCAATTTCTTTATTTTTACACTTACTTTGCAATTTTTGGCAGCATGTGTGCTTTCAGGATGAACTGTAAAACCTCTGTGCTGTCCTTTGTCAAATCTCAGCCGTTTACATTTACAGCCTCTCCGTGTGAGCTGCGTTAGAGTCCTGTAGAGAGCTTGTGATGACGAAGGGTGAAAAGTGCTGCTGCTATGAGGGGTATTTTAATATCCTGGAGAGCAGCCTTGCTGCTTGTTGTGGAGGGATCGGTCTTATTTTTTACCTTGTACTGGGGACTTACTTACCTTTCTTGTAAGCTGGAAACCTAGGAATGCTTCTGAAGGAGAAACTGCCCTCGTGTTTGGCTTCATTTGAAGCAGTCTCTCTCCTTTGTAGTCTAGTGTATTTTAGGGAGGGGAAACTAAGTCTTGAAAATGGTATTGTGTAGAGGGGAACTCACTTTGAGCTGCTTCTCTGTACTCGAATATCGAGAGTTCTTCTGTGCCCCTTGAAGGATGTCCAGTTCACCACGCTTGTGCCCACTGGTGCTAACTAACTCAGTCAGCAGTGTCTGCTCTGAAGGGGAGGCAAACACTGCCTGTCAAAGGTATTTCAATAGTCATGGCATTCAGTGGGTTGGCGAGAGGAGGATGATGATGGCAAATAATAGAACAATTCCTTTCATTCCTTGCCTGTGCAGTGAGTGGGCATTTGTCAGACCTCATGTACATACACAGGCTTTTTTTTGTTCTGGTGCTAATAATAAATAGAGTTCACAGCTCTGAGTAGCCAGGACGATGTGACAAGAAGTGGGTCAAGACCATTCGTGTGTGCATAACTGCATTCCTAATCTAGGCCAGTGCTTGTGCTGGATGCTTCTAAACAAGCTGAAAAGATTTCAGGGAAACTGGAGTTTATGCTGTCCAGCTGGGTGAAGTGCACCTCTAGCTGAGTGGAGCACTTAAGGACAGGGCTCAGAGTGAATGGTCTGGAGTAGCTTTGCCTGTTAGAAGGGCCATAGAGGTACAGCTTTACTGTTGAGTACCTCTGACGAGCAAGGATTTTAAGTCAAAGCAAACTTTCTTCCTCCTGGCAGGATGACTAGCTGAGCAGCCCTTCAAACATGTACACTGCTCTGCTATTTCACTGAAATATGTCTCTGCTGCCTCAGTTTCCTCTGAAGTGTCACTGAGGACGAAGATGACTTGCTGAGTGTCACATTGCATTGCTGCCATGTCCTTCAGACTTGCTGCAATGATTGAGCTCCTTGGTGCCCTTCAAGGAAGAGTGGGTGCTTGGCCTCACCCTGAGATGCAGTTTGGGGCTTGGCTGCTGGAAGAAAGCCAATTTTTATCTGAAGCCACTGGGATTTGTGGAGTTTACTTTTGGAGAGAACAGGGAGGAGGAGTTTCATTGGGTTATGATTTCTTTCATGGTTCTATGGTTGAGTTTGGTTTTTTTTCGTCCTAGGGCTTTTCGAGGTTACTTGTCCGTGAAGAAGATCTATGGCATATGAGGCAAGCAGTAATACACTTGTTTAACTCTCATAATACCTGGCACATCAGTGCTGCTCCCTAAAAAAGAGTCTGTCAGAAATTCATAACCCAGTTCAGGTGAGAATGGAGGAAAGGATATGGAGAGAATTGCGGTAGTTTGGGGATTTTGGCTGGAAGGTGATGGTTTGGTATTTCTAAAAGTAAACCAGTCTTTTCTTTCAAGCCTCAAGTACATTTGAGGCCATCCGTGTCTAATGTGCAGAAGCAAGGAAGTGCTGGGGGTTGTACCCAGCATGTCAGGGGGGTGGGCAGTGGCTTTGCCACACAAAGAGGTGACCTTTGGAAGGTGAGCATGGCTTGCCTTGGCACTGTCCCACCATTCTCCTGTGTCCTTTGTCATAGTGAGCAGCGCAGTGACACAGTACCTGATCAGAAGTGCTCAGGCACAGGGAGTCTAGTGTGTTCTGGAAGGGAGCCCTGGCTATGCAAGGGTTGTTCTGTGAGTGGTTTGTTACCACAGATGGCAACTGTGGGAGCTGGTGACTCTCCAAAGCCAATGTTAGCCTGCCCATTACTCTTCATTTATCTCTTTGTTCTTTCAAGTACAAGAAGGCTGAGCAAGTCATAAACTTCTTACACAAAATATGTGCAAACATATTCTTCCTTTTTCAGAAAATACCTTGAAAGCAAGCTTAGAATTCAAGAAAATTAATGTCTCTGACGAGCAGAAAGCATTTATCTCTTGGTGTGAAACGAAATCCTTCCTGTTGAAAAGATTTAAAAAAATATTTTTCTGAAATCCAGCAACTAGAAAGCCAGCCTTGAAGCTTGTCATGAAGACTAACTAGAGTTTGTGAATGGCTGTGCCTGTCGGTCTTAGGTGGAGGATTTAGTTTTAAAGCACACGTTACAGATGCCATTGCATCAAAACTCTCTTTTGGGGAAGCTCCAATCTGAGTTCTTGGGCCTGTCTTGCTTTGTCTGCAGTTAATGACTGATTCAACTGGCCACAAAGAGGGAGAGGTTGGAGGCATCACCTGGCCATGTTATATGCTACATCCTTTTCCTAATTCGGCAAAAGTGCCGTACCTTCAAAGTTTCCTCTGTAAATCTAATTTACTGAATGTGCAATGACTGGTTTGGTTTTGGTTTGTTGGTTGGTTTTCTTTTTCAGTGTAGTATGTAAGCCAAATAAAATAAATTTACATGCTCGAGGATTTGAGGACAAGTTAGCACAAGAAGTTAGAAAATAAGTGTGCCAACTATTGTTTTGTTTTCCAGTGGCCTGAGGGCCCTTCCCGCTTATCACTGCTGTAAAGAGACAGTCTCTGCCCTGAAGAACTTACAGTTTAAGTAGGGAAGAGTGTGAGAATGGATATTAGAGACACAAAAAGGTGAAGCACGTTGGTGTGAGGGTTGAAGTAGAAAATTTTTTCTTGCACTGAATGCAGCTGCCTTGATGGAGAGACAGATTTTTACTTAAACCTCCAGTGTATGTATCTATATAAAGCTGCTTCATTGCTCATGTTTATTGCACTACAGGAGGAAATTTTAACACTGTAAGCTGCCCCAGAGGGGTCTATATAATTTCCAGCTAGTTAGGGCCTACTTTTTCTCTACAGAAGCACTAAAAAAGCATCTCCTCAACTTTGGTACCTATTTCCAGGTAACTAATAGGATTAACAGATCCAAAACAATGTGTTCTTTAGCTAAATGTAATCCATTTGCCAGCTTCAGCCAAAAATATTGCAGGGAGGAGAAACACCGGTCTATATAGTAAATCTAATTTTCAAAGAAATCAGGGCTTAATACAAGTTACGCCAGTGCTTTTTTCTAGCAAATTTCTGAAACTGGTGTCACTTTAATTGTGCAATTTTAGAGCAGATGACTCTAAAACTGGGGGCCAGCTCAAAATGCAGTCAGGGGTCGGTCAGGTCAGTGATACTGAGATACCTTTTTCAAGGAACTGGGAGAAGAACTTCAGGATGGGGAAGTATTTGAGTCCTGGGAGACTTCTTGTATGCTGTGGCAGTGGGCCATATGGATACCTAAGTAGCTAAACTTTTTGCTTAAATTGTAATTCCTGTGTCTGTCTAGTCTCTTCCTAATCCACTGCCATGATTTCCCGTGGCTAAGTAGTTCTTCCTTCTCCCAAAGCTGTCCCAGTGTTGTTAACATGGGATGACTGCAGGCAGCATCTGCCAGGGAGAGGCTCTAATTTCTGTGGTACCGAGGTTGTGGTGGGCTCAGTGCGTGATGTGCAACAGCTTTGCCCCAGAAGGATGCCCAGGTTTATATCGCTGTTCTAATTGAGATCTCGGTGTCTGGTGTAGAAAATTCTTAATCGCTGAAGCATCCTCATATCAGCTTTCAGTAAAGTTGTTTTCCAAAGCATTTTAGTTTTCATTTCCCACCGCAGAATTATGAAGGAGACTTGTTGCTGAAGAACAAGTAGCGTCACCTGTTCTGCTTTCCTGTGGATTCTTTTTTGTATTGATGGAAGGCTTTGTTTTAATGCTTAATTCTTTTGACTGCCAGCATCTGGTGGCATACAGAGGGAGTGCTGCATGTGGAATGCCTGTTCTGTGCACTGAAGGCAAGAGTTTAGAATGAGCTTTAAAGTAGAGGAGTGTGTGTTTTCAAAGACTTTATTCCTTCTACCACTGAAATTGAATTAATGAATCAAACTGGGCATGGCATGCATTGATAAAGTGGTGCTTTGTTAAATGACTGCTCTAAGGGATTGTTTCAACCCCTTCCTCCCATTTTAGTATTGGATCTTAATCTCTTTATTGCAAGTAACATCAGCACTAGTAGAATCAGGAATTAACATTTGAGCCAGTGGTGAGTTCATTTATTCCTGTTTATCTCTAGTGATGAGGAAGCGTCAGCTGATTTCCTGCTCAGGTTTGATGCTTCACAAGGCTTGAGGTTCATCTTTATTTTATCTCCAGAATCTCACTCTGGTTTAGGGTACTTTTTCTCCCTAATAGGAAGCTGATTAATTGACTGGTAAAACAGGCACAGATGTAGTTAATTTACTTTGTAAGTGCAGATGTTTCACGTGCGAGGAAGTCAGGCAAAGATTGGATTTAGAAAGGACCAGATTACAGACACTAGTCAACAAAACATTGAATATCACAGAAAACTTATTGCTGTAAAAGCAATGATATAAGGAGCTCTTACTCCTGTGTATTTTCCTCCCAGGAAGAGGAGTGGAAAAAGATTCTGTATTGTGATATACAGTCATTCAGATTCCTAAGATTGAATGTCTCTGTAATCAACGCACTCTTTCTTTTCTTTTTATTTTTTATTTATTTATTTTTAAACTGTAATAGTTAGGATGCCGTGAACTCAGCTCAGGGTAGCACGGTTTGCTTTTTATTTTGCTTTTGAAATGTACTGTAGGAAATGGTCTCCTTGAGCAAGGAAAGAATAGGGAGTGCCACAGGCCATTTGCAAAAATTACAACCATTCCAGTAAATGTGGGTAAACTGGGTAATTTTTGCATAGAATTTTACAGAATGGTGTGTTTGAAAAACTGACTGTGTCAGGGTAACACATCTTTCCAATATCTATTTAAAGTACATAAATATTTATTATTGTCCTTCTTTTACAGATTAAGAAACAAAGGCTGAATTGACTTGCCTAAAGCTATAACTAATTAATGCAAGGATAGAATGTGAACTTGGGACTTTGAACCAAGAGAACAACAAACAAGATGAAACATTGCAAATAGAAGCATAATGAAAAGATAATATAAACTTTATATTTCAAGCATAAACTCACTACCCTAATATAGAAATCATCTTCCCATAAATGCCTTTAGGCAAGTAAGCAGCCTAAAAAGATGCTTCCTACTGAAAACAGAATCTGTTTAGACCAGATCATTTCTTTACTTGCCAATTTTGTGCATCCAGCATTACCCCCATTAAGCTTGTTGCTGCTGAGAAAACTCCTAAAGACAAATTGGAATTTAAATTAAATTTTCAAATAATTTCAGTTCAAATGAAGAGAACCAGGCAAATTTACACATCATCATGAAAAGCTGCAGCAAAATCATGCTAGAAATTTCCTTTACCTATCTCCCAGGTAGATGACTGGTGTGAGTCTGCCAGAGCACATGTGAGAATGGAGCTGATTCAATGACAAGTGATTGGCATCGTTTTATGGGATGTCACCAACTGCAGCTTCATTAAATGTCATTTTTCCCTCCATCTTGGTCAAATGTTAATTTTCATTGCAATTTTGGCTGAGCATAGCATAATTTTTTTTTTTTCTGTTGGTAAATTCCCTGGATCACAAGGGCCACCCATGATTGCTATTTTTTTTAATGGAAAGGACAGTGATCTCCAAGCGCAATTCTTACTTCCCTAAATTGCGTGCTCTTGGGGAGGTAGCACACACGTGGTCACTGCACCACTCCAGTGTTTGTGCATCTTGGAAGAACAGTGTAGTCCTGCAACAGGGTTTGGGATTTCTCTCCTCCTTTTCTGGATATTAATTTGGAAGGAATTTTGGAAAGAATTCATTGCAGTATTTATTCATTGCGGTGTTTTCGGTCAATGCCTTTGTGTCACTGGTGAAAATTGAGAGATAGGGAGTTTTTAGTGGCATTTCTGTATAACTTGAAGCAATTTCAGACTTCTGTAATGATAATTTTTTGTTTCTAAATATGCAAAGTTAAAAGCACAGCAAACATTTCATGGTTTTCTGGTCTTCTAAATGCCTCCCATACTGGATGTTGTTTGAATTGTGTTCCTCTGCCTGAACTGTCCTGTTTGTTCTGGTGTTTGTGATTCATTTGAATGTGCACTAGCCAGCAGTTGAATAATGGAAAACCTAAAGTAAATAAATGATAGTGCCTGCTAGAGAATCAAAAGGTTCTACAGTGAGCCGTGGTGCTCTTTGAAATAATTTAAATATCTTTCTGTAAACAAAGTGTTGAATGAAGAGTGGTTGAATGGAAGTTGAAAAGCTTGAATCATTCAAGTTTGGGACATTGACAGTCTAGACTGGATTTAAGTGTTATTACTTAAATGTTCTTAGAAAAGACTAGAAGAGCATTCTGAGAAGGGCTTTCTTTACCTTTGCCTAGGGTTTAGAATTTAATCTAGGGTTTGGAGGATTAAACTGGGTTTATTCTCATTGCATCAGACTTACAATTTTTTAAAGGTTAGTAGGGTTTTTTTTTTTTCCTTGAAGTGAAAGATGCTTTAGATTGTAGATGCCAATTCTGTAATTAACAATGGGAAATTTGTAAAATGACTGAAAGTGGTTCTTGAAAGACTCTGAAATTTTAATCGTGTTCATCACATTGATGGTGTGTTTTTCCTTAAAGAAGAGGTATTTGTATTTTAAACTGGAATAATTTTGGCTTCTGGGGCTTTTTTTGTTTGTTTGTTTGTGGTGGGGTCTTTTGTTTTGTTTTGGGTTGGGTTTTTTAGGGTGTTTTTTTGGGTTTTGTTTTCTTTTGTGGTTTTTGTGTGTGTGTGGTTGGTTTTGGTTTTTTTCCTTAAATGTGCCCCAGATGGCAGAACTGTCTTACAGGACACCTACTTCCAGAAAGAATGAGGCGGGTAGGTATGTTAGAGTTGATCCTTTCATCATGTTTGATAAATTTTGAAGGAAAATGGGTCAGACTGTAATATGAGACTGTAAAGAAAGTGAAATATGAAGTAACTAAGGAAAAAGGGTATATCTGTTTGTACTGTATGTATTTCTGCTACAGCCCAAGGCTGTACACTTTCTATCTGAGCTGCATGAGATAAGCTTGTGTGAATCTTTCACTCCATCGTCACAAACTTGACCTCTTCTGTGTTGCATAAGTGTTGTCATACAGTTCACATGTGGTCAGTGTGGGGATCCTCCAGTTTTGCCTTCCATAAACCTTGGTTTTGTTTTTCTGACAATTCATTTCCTGTTGATTCAAATTCTTTGTTTGTTGTTGTTTTTAACATTCTGCCAAAGGCTGGTACTTGCAATTGCTGTCTGGCAGCACTGGACTGAAGCCTGTCAGAGCCTGGACTCCTGGCATCTTTCATTGCTCAGCCACCAGTTTACATGAAGTCTAGGGGAGTTTCATGGAGGCTTCAAACCCCTTAAAATTTGGCTGAAACTGGCCAAAAGTTATGGGGCGAGTTGCATGTGCACCCTTACATGATCACACAAGAAATCTAAGAAGGTTGTTTAACTTAAATTCCTGACCTGGCCCTATATTTGCTTCTTGGTTATGGAACAATCTCCCTGGATGTGTTTTTGCAGCCTAGCTTTGTACCCAGGGAACTCTCTGTGGTGGCTCTGGTTTTGCTAGAGCCATACTGATTTCATTGAGATGTGGGCATCAGAATGGCATCCCAGAGTCGTCCTACCTCATGTGTAAATGCTTTACTACATGGTTGCTAACTCTTGAGAAAGACTGTTGTGCAAGCAAACCACACCAATTTCCTTCAGCATTAACTGGCAGTTCGTGGGTAGCTAGTGGGGAACAGCAGATAATGCTTTTGTTCTTGCTGACTTTCTGACTGATGAACCGCATGAAATTCTGTAAAGCTGGAGGCGGGGGAAAAAAACCAATGTATTTCAGTCCCGTTATTTGGTTACAGCTGTAGAGGGTAACGTTCGTTTATCACTTCCTTCTAGAAGCTTTCTGTAACTGCATGAGCTGTTCCTGTAATTCAATGACATGTGCATCACAAAGGCTTGAAAATTGGAATGGATCGGAAACTCCTGTTATTTCAAATTACGTAGTTGTAAACTGGCTGCAGGCCTTTGGGTTGAAAGACTAAGCATTGATTTCAACATACTGCTGGGTTGTATCACAGAGAGATAAAAGTTGATTTTACATGAAGTGGAAACTTAGACATGCTAGTACTGAACTCAGTAAGCCCACAGTGAATGTATGTTGGCTGCTCACAGATCATATCATAAAGCAATTTATTTGTATCAGTGGCCTGTCACATCATGTAGGATCAATCTTTGCTTAAATAGAGAATACTTATTAAGGAAAGCTACTGCAGACCTGGGCTTGCATTCTAGCTGTGATATCTCTGTGGGCCAATAACCACATGTTTTATCTGGTTTTCTTCCCAGTGCACGAACATGCCTGGTGAGTAACACATGAAAACCAAATATAACAGGGGCTGATGCCTTTGGCCAACTTGCAGAGTATAAGGAGCTCATTATTTTTTCCTACTTCCTGCCTTTGTTTTTTTTTATTTGAAATGTATCTATCTAATTTCTCTTTAGCAGCTTAGGCAAGGTTCTTTCCCATTTCATCTGCAAATTAGTCTTTTTATGGGTATGGCTATGTTGAATGATGAATTCGGTTGTTATTTATTTATTTTTGTGGTAGCTTTTTTACTTGGCTCTTGCAGGAAGTGACATAGTTTTTTTTTCTTATTTTCTTTTCTTTGTACATCAAGGAAGGTGAGGGTCACGTTCTACAGGGGAGGAAAAAAGAAGGATGTCAGAAATGTACCACTTACTACTATCAAAAAAACTTTAATTGTGGGGTCTTTCTGTCTGGCTTCTTGCCCATGTAATATATAAAAATCAGAGAGATTCTCCTAAGTCATTATTACTGGTTATCAAAAATACTTATGTTTCCATTTACAGTGAAGCCTGAAGAAGAACTGGCTGGCAAGTCTCAATAGGCAAAGAAATCTCGGTTATTCAGGTTGTGCATTTCCCTACATTTGCATGTTTGCTCTGGCATACTAAAGAGTCACCTTTATCAGGCCAATCCATATTTAAAATTGCCTTCGTATTTGTGAAGTATGAGTCCCATAGCAGGATTCCTGTTGATATTCTTGTAAGGTATGCTCAGGGTTTGTAGCATCACAGACTGGTTTGGGCTGGAAGGGACCTTAAAGATCATCGGGTTGCAACCCCCTTACCACGGGCAGGGACACCTCCCACTAGAGCAGGTTGCTCCGTGCCCCATCCAGTCTGGCCTTGAGCACTTCCAGCATTGTCTGGATGTGCTGCAGTATGCTGGATGCCGTCTGCAGAATTCCTGGGAGAGGAGAGCTCCTGCTGAGCAAAGCCTGTGCCTTGCCTCCTCCTGTACCATTAACCTGGTTTCTCTTGATGCGACGTCTTGCTGCAAGTGCTGTTCACCACTCAGTCAGGATTTAAACTGTCTGAGCAGGAATTGGGCAGCTGGGCTGCCGCTGCAGATGGCGACTCATCTTGCCTTCCCCAGGAGGAACGAACCTCCCTGCTCCAAACTTCTGTGAGGTTTTTAATAATTCCCAACTTTTTCTGCTGGAGAGTAGTAACAGCCTGCTCACCTCTCTAGAAGGGATTGAACCAGTATCAATTCTGCCTGCAAGTGGATGTCCTTTGGCTGCATTTACAGTCATGTGTTGCGAGGAGGGAAACAACTCTGACTGCCTTGCTTTACTTTTTATCCCTGAATCTTCTGGCTTTTGTCTCTAATCTTCAGGTTCAGACAATAAATGGGGTTTAACTGCAGATCCTAACACTGAGCTGATTATGTGCAGATCCGTGGATCAAACATTAAGCTCTCAGAAGGGAGACTTGCCGTGCTGCCCAAGATGAAGTGGTGTCTTGTTAGATCCCCATCAGACAAACCATGTCATTGTGTCCTTCCAGAGCCCAGTGGTTCTGGGTGCCATCCTGGGTGTACCACAGAGGGGAGAATGCAGGGGCAGCATCTGCACCATCATAAGCGCAGCCCTGGCACCAGGCAGGAGCTGAGACTCCGGTCAGCTGCAGATTTGGTGTGACTCTCCCCCAGCCACCCTCTTGTGAGCTGATGATGTGGGACTGTGGGCCCCTCTTTCCAAAGGGTCACCTGCATCACCTGTTGCAGGAACTGGTGGGAATGTGCTCAGGTTGCCCTTGTGCTGTGCAGACAGGGATGAACTCCAGGCAGCATTACCCACCACTGAGCCTCCCCACAACGGCTCCTTGATTGCCCATTTCCCGTAAATTGCAGATGCTGTCAGAGAGTCTCCCGGCTCTTTTCTTGGCAGTATTGTTGCAAGAAAGCATTTTTAGTAGCTGCTTTTCACCATCAAAATGATTATTCTGCCACGAATCAGAGCTGACTTAAATCCAAGTGAAGGACAACTCCTTAAGGTGTCTCTGCCCAGACCCCAAAAGCAGTTGAGCTTTCTGCCCATGAGCTGTCCTGAGCTGCCTTACATCATCTCCATGTCCCAGAGCAGGATTTGCCACAGCTGATAGCAGCCTCTCCTGACAGCCTGCAAAGGGTGGGGGAAAGGAAACACCATCCTGAAATCCTGCTCCCTACAAATGGAGAGCCCTGGTAACCATGATTATTATCTCTTGAGAGCCAGGACTTCCCAAGGCTTCTCCTTGGGGCATAGGAAAACTCATCATATTTTTCCAGCCCATTTTTTTCATTCCCTGGTTCACCATTGACGTAAATTTCCTTTTAAGTGGTGTTTACGTTTGCAGCTTTAAAAATGTGGGAAAGGCTCTGTCAGGGCAGGCTGTAATACAGTGCAAGTAACTATTTCAGAGCTGGCTTTGCATTGCCTCTTGCCCTCTCATCTGTCATCAGCTCCCTCCTGTGTTTTGTGAAGTTTTTGCTTCACTGCTGACAGTGGCACAGCAAAAAGTGAGCTCATACAGAGCTCAAATTACTGTTGAACCAGTTCAGATCTGTTTAATGGAAACCTTCCTTCTCCAAACCCTTTGGCACTCCTTTTACTTAAGTCATAAAACTTCTTCTGTTTGAACTTTGTGAAAACAAACCCCAAACCCTTTCTGTGCTAGTTACAAAACACTTTGATTCCTTTCCCTGGTTTTGTTTCGCATTATTTACTGAACTCCTGCTGGAGTAGCGTCTTGGGGTAAAAAGACACTGCTTCTTAGCCGAACAATTTAAATTTTTCATCAAGGGAGATGTATAACCAAACTCTTTGTGAAATGAGTTAGCCATCCATTCTAGCTCCAGCTCTAAGTAGGAAGTGTGGGTAATTTCAGAACCCAGGAGAATTCAGACACGATATGGTCTGTATGTATGCAATAGTACTTCATCGGCTGTGGACATAGAGGAAACCTTCTGACTGGTTCTGGCAAAAGCTGCCATAAATGTATGACTTCGGGGGTATGTGTGTGCATCTGAGCTCACGAGACAAGGGTGAATTTTTGCATGGTACACTGAGTGGTGGTGTGTGACCATCAACCCATATTTACAAAACTCTGTGGTAAGTGTCTTTTCCATTTTTAAAATTTTTTCCTGAGGCAGAGATGTGCCAGGATCTATTGTTGACCTTGTTAAGTAAATTCCATCTCTCCTTTTGTGTTCTAGTTTTGCTTTTTGGGTTTCTGTGCTATTGGCTAATCTGTTAGTGATGCTTAAGTTTAAGGGGATCTCAGTTGCACAGTCATTCATGTGAAGAAAAAAATAAATTGTATTTACTTCTGAGTTTTTTCTCTGAACTCCTTATGTTGCTCTTGGTTTTTTGAGATGGGTGATACTAAGTTACTATGGCAGGGTGTGGACAGCTTTTTAAAATTATCAGTCTTGCATTTATGCAGGAAAACCTTTGCTATCTTCTGCATTCAGAATTTCAGCAAACCCACTATCACTGCAGAATCATTTGGGCGTGGATTCTCTCCGCTTGCTGTGTTTGACTTTCACAAGGATCTGTACATGTCTAAAAACATTTAATGAGAACTAGTAGGATATTTTAGCCCTGCAGACTTGTTTCTCTGTAAGCATTCAGCAAACATTATTGAGATCAATGGTTTCCTGTGTTTTATTAGCACAGCAGTTTCAGCTGGTCCTGTAATCTCACATTTCTTTTTATAACTATTTTATAAGGAGAAGGACCCAGTTAAACCAGTTCAGGTTTCTCTGTTGCAGTGCTCTAATCCTTGCTCTCCTTGTACCAAGTCTGTCTTGGCTGTCCATCTGCTGTGCTTCCCAAGCCTCTGCTGTGTCTCTCTGGCACACCTGCATTTGTGCCAAAAGCTCTGCAGTCACTTAGGCAGCAGCATCTTTTTGACCATCTTTGCCTCCTTGTATCGAGATGGGTACACAAAAGTGCACAATCCGATGTTTGCTTGGTATTTTTGAGCCAACACAGGCTGAGATTACAAGGTGGTTCCACCTCTCTGCGCAGGACTGCTCCAGGCACTGGAACCTCCTGAGCCGGAGCTGTGGGTCCCTCACATCCTGGGGACAGAGCAGGGCTGGTGCAGGGACACAGAAAAGAGAGCGCAGTGGGAGAGGGGGGTGGCAGCTGCTGCAGGGTGATTAGGACAGCTTGTGCTATCTGATATAGGGAGCCAGGTGGTTTCTGTTGTTGCCAGCAAGGGTGAGGATAAAAGGCAGGAAAGAGGGGCTGTCCTATACCTGTATCCATTGCTCCAGGGCAGGCATAATGGCTTTAGCAAGAAGAGGAGGAAGACTTTAGCTCCTGGGGCCTTGTGCCTCAAATATTTGTTTTCTCCTTCTCCAGAGCAAAAAATGCAGGTGAGGAGAGCTTGAAGGCTTTCTTCAAGACCTAAGGCTGAGGTGACTCTGATCCTGCTCTGGCTGCCTGGTGAGTGGTAAAGCTGTGCTGCTGTGGTCTTCTCTGCTCTGCTGCTGAACTGGTGGCTCCAGGGGGTGCATGAGAGCACCCACTACATTTGTGGCTTTGTCTCCATACAGGAATCCTGGCATTATTGTGGTACAGGAGTGAGGTCAGGGGAGGGTTCTTTAGGTTCTCAGTTGGAGTGATAAGACTCAAATGCTAACTGTAAATTCAGGATTGGCAAAAACCTCTTGTAGGGTGGAATAGCTTGGTCTGTCCATGTTATGACAACTTCCAAGTATTTTGTTGAATGTATAAATGGGGATAAGTCTTTAGGATTGTGCAGGTCAAAATATTATTTTAACTGGACTAGAAATTTATAGAAGTAATGGTGAAAAATCTTATTCGTAAATCAGTTTTAAATAAATGCATAGTTTAGCCATAATGAAATAATTCAGTCTAGCAGCCTTCCTTACCCGCCCCGTTCTAAGCACCTTCAGGCTTCCCCCTTTATGACCTGTTGAAATTTACTGGTTAAGAGGTCAGGAGCAGGGGTTTTTTTAGAAACAAGCAAAATGTCTGACTAATCTTTTAGAGGTACTTTCTTGATATTTATTACATTCGAGGAAGTCAGCAGCTAGCTATTTCAATTCAATAAATAGTTATTCCAAAGCTGAGAAAGTGATGAAAAGTCAGGAATGTGATTAAGACAGAAAAAGACAGCTCTAGTAGTTCTAAAATCTGGAATCGGGACCAAAAATAATCAATTTGTGAACTTGAGATAATAATTACTTTCATAAATTTTATCTATAAACAAGATGTCTGTTCCACTTTGTGCCCAGCCTGCTTCAGGGGGTTTTATCTAAGTAAATAAAATCAGTTTCGCTTTGATGGTTTTGTGAACCTACTCTGCCTTCACTTACCTCTCTTAATGCAACGTTGATAGGAATATCAGTTGAAAGTGTGTTCATTTAGAGCATTAGAACTGAGTCATTTGCCATGTGCAATAAAGAATTTGGGTAAGTGTGTGTTATATGTGACTAATTAGTGGTGCAGTTTATCTGCCTCTTCAGCAAACAAAAGGCTCATGTTACAGCAACCCTTCTGCAGAGAATAGCAATCAAGATTTCTGCTTAAATAATTTTCCTTTTTAGCATCTGTTCACTTCTAGAATACAAATCAATACCAGTGCATTCTCCTCCGATTTGTTTTGTTTGAATCCTTTTTAGCTGAAGACAAAAAATGGAGGCATGACATTATTTTGAGCCTGCATGTGCTTTGCTCTTGATGTAAAACAGTGAAACCCACAGACTGCAAGCTTTCGATACGCAGACGTTGCCCCTGGCTGTGCAAGAAGATATTTAGATGTGCAGATCATGAAGAAAATTTGTGGTCTTCTAAGGAAAGATTACACTGGATAAAAATGAGTTTGAAAATTGAAGCTTGCTATGATTTCTTTCTTAAATCTAATAGATGCCTGGATAAAGGGAATTACTCATAAGAAGGAAGTCATAAAACTAGTTCGAATTAGATTTCAAAGGCGAGGGTTATGTTGGTCATTTAAAGCCTTGGATTTCTCACCACCACCAGAGTCAATAAATAGCAATCTAACACGAGGTTCTGGCAAAGTACGGTCTGCTACGTAAAGGGCCTTTTGCAAGTTAAAACCGAGTGGCTTTGGGATCATATTTAGCATCTGTGGCTTGTGCTGGAGTAGCACATGGGAGATGACTTGTTCTAACCAGCACGGGATGCTTGGACATCCCGCTGAAACGGAGCCATTGTTTTATTTACGCATGTTTTGACTTGGCCTTGAACTCCGAGTTGGAGAATGTAGGTCAGCTGCACCAGTGAGGCTCTGGGTTCTGAAAGAAGATTGCCAGTCCTGTCCCAGTGCTTCTTTCCAGTACCCTTTGGGCTTCATTAACAGTCTGCTTCCTGGCTCCCTTCGGCACAGAGACTATTAGCCATCTGACACTCGTTTGCCCAGGGGCAGCATGTTTGCTCAGTAAATGAAGGAAATGGGTACTGAGTGTGTTACATCTTCCCAAAGCTGTTACAATTTCCCTACCACCACCATCTTTACTGTTAATCTGAATATTTGATATCAACAAAATCACAGTAGACTAAATAGCATTTTCAATTCCAACTGGATGTGATTGCTTCCAGGATACTGCCAGGCAGTATCTGAAGACATTTCTATCTGAAGACATTTCTATCTGAACACAAAACCTGACCGATGGGAAAGGGAAGAAGAGACTGCTAATGCGATTATGAAGTAAAATATTGGCAAACAACATTCTCTCTCATGCAGACCGGGAAAGGAGGAGAACAATTTATGCAAAATAAATAGAGACCTTTTTTTTAACATATTAATTATGGATTAAAATTTGTAGTTTAAGCAGCGGGATTTAATTTCTTAGCTGAATCGGGGTTTTATAGTTAAAGTCTGTGGAATAGACTGCATTCGGGATAAATACTCAAAACATAATTATTACAAGAATTTAAACCAGAAGTGGGAAGGGGGAGAAGTAGGAAGCAACTCTCTTTAAGGCTCTGGGACTAAGACTTGTGTATTCAATGGAGGGTTTTGTTTTGGTGTTGTTGGTTTTTTTCAGTCAGTAGTACACACACCTTCTCTTCTGAGAAGTCAAGGATCTCTGACAGACAACTTAACCAGGGTTACCAAATGAAAACATATCATCTGTGGCACCCACCTTCTATTAAATTGTTTCAACATCAAAGGGCTTTCACTGAGGATAAGTTTTCCTGTGTTTTCCATGGTCTACATTTCATTTTGGTTCTTGAATTCTTCATAAGGCTGTCTACTATGAAGCCATTTATTGCCTTGGTAAAGAGCGGGGGCTTTTTGCTTAGAAAACATTTGCACAGTGGTGGTGCCTATTAAACATAAAATGCTTCTGAGATATCCACTGGAAAGAATATCCATGAATAAAAAATGAACCACTTAAATCAATACTATTACTTTTCATTCTCTGCTTTCCTAATCTTGCCTGTTGCTTTTATTCTCTTTATTAGATTTCCATGATGGTGAAGTTTTCTTTTCAAAAGAGGCAATATGGCCCTGTTATTCTCCATTGCTTTGTTTCATCTGCAGCTCACACAGTAATGTGATAGGGACGTTGGGAGTTATAATTTCAGAACTATGCATGCAGGTAGTTTGTCTTTAAAATGTAATTATTTTTCCTCCCCCTTGCTACTACCTGGGGTCTTTTGCCATATCATCTCTTATTTTACTGCTTTTTATTATTTCATTTTATGGTATCTCACATAGTCTGTGAACACAAAGTAAATTGATGGCTTCTGAATCAAAGGCTATTACAGCATTTTCCTGATTAGCTGAGGTCTCCTTGCTCTTACTCAGATAAATCTTAAATAATCCAAAGCACTTTAGGTGGAAGTATAGTTTTAATAAAACTTACCCTGTGTTAAATTCCTGGAGATTTTTGTCTTTCTAACAGCAGTCCTTGTCAGGGTTATTAATGTAGAGTTATTAACTTTCAAATGTTCACTAAGGCCAAGCCTCATTCACTTCCCTTCAGTTTTCTTTCAGTGTTTTAATAAAATAGCATCATTATATCTCTGTCACATCTGGACTTGTCTCTTATGTGCAGAGGATAGAGGTGATTTACTGTCTTAATTTCAAAAGTCCCAAATTTTATGCTAAATACTGTGGCCAGTGTTCATTGCAGCTGATAGACCTTCCCCGGAGGAAGGCTGGTTTGGTAATAACAGAGGAGTGAGGATGATAACGAGAGTCACTGGGCCGGAGGAATGGGTAGGTGTTAATGCTGGGCAAAGAATAGCAAAGCGAATGATGGCCAGGTAGCAAGAGTAACCCTCCACTGCTGACTTCTGTTCAGACAAATTCAGTTCCCTTATTCTTTTCATGGTCACAAAACTAGATTCTAATTTAGTGCGTTCTCTTTCCCTTCCATGTTAGGGTGGAGGTGGTCACAGCTGGTGGTGGCAATGGGCCCTCGTACTGTACAAAGTCAGGGGAGGCTGTGCTTTATTGCTGCCGTACCCAGGCCCATTTAATAAAGTTTGAGAGCATGCAGCAGCAGTGTGTGCATTTTACGGTGATGACAGAGCCTCTTAGGCTTTAAATGCACTTTCTTTCCAGTACTGTGACAGGGTTTTCATGCAGCTTGATGCTGTGTCTAAGGTTACCTCAGCATTTCCATTATAAGCCCCTAATTTCCAGCTATGGTGCTGTGCAGCAGCCTGGTTACAGAGGACTTAGTGGGAAAGGATTTTGTCAAGATTAAGAAAGGGAAAATTTTCAACCCCTTCCAAAGGTATGTAGAGTAAAAAGATTGAAAAGGAAGAAAGCCTCCGTGTGTGTGTGATTAAAGTGGTCTTAGGTTTGAGGTGTTTGGAATAAGAGGCATGTCCTTAGCAGGGTGGGAGCATGGAGGGGGTTAAAGGTAGACTGGGACAGCACTTTTCATTAGGTCAGGACTGTGAAGTTGTTGGCATTGACCTGGAGTAGTAAACACAAATGTTAGGAGGGCTCCTGCAGTGAGCAGGGGCTGCAGTGACTGTAATGCTGTTCTGCTGGAGTTCATCACCCCCGTGTGCCTGGAGCTGTTCCAGCCACAGGATCTGCCTGCAGAGCTGTTTCTCTGCATCGCCGTTTCCATTAGGTGGGATTGCTGATGACCTCTGGCTCACTTTATCTGGCTTTGATGCTGGAATGGCGTCTTTTGTTTTGTTGGGAATTGTCTCTAATTTGGAAGGGAAACCTTGGGTTTCTCCTGGTGGCATATTTGTGACTCAATAAACTTTTCTGTGACTGTGAACCATGTGCTTGACTAAAATGTAAGAGGAAACTAGTGGGACATCTGGCTTTTTTAAGGGTCAGACTTTCATTTTTACTTTCTTGACTAGAGTTTCATGAATTCTAAGTTAATCTGAGTTGAGTGACCTTTTTGACTAGGGTAAAGCACTATCTTGCCTTTCTTTTTCTCTTCCTGATTTAAAAAGGTTTCATGTGCTGGATCGGTGAAATTGTAATTCTGCGTGGTGTGTAAGATGGTCATTCCTTGCTCGTACGCTCAGATCTAAACGCACAATAGTTGGAGACAGTTTGTGGTATTAATTAGTGGAAAAGGAAGACTTGAATTAATCAGCTCTTAGTTAATGAAATCTTAATGGTTGTATCGACAGACTTCCAGTGCTGACCTTGTGGACTGTTGTAGGAATTCAGCAGCATGCAGTAATATTCACTTTGAAAATGAAAGTCTATTAAAAAAGAACTACTGTCTTAGCATGACTTCAATTTTAAATCATCTGTATTCATTTTTAATTTCATATTTTTTATTGTAAATTAAATGAATAGTTGATTTAGAACTAATAAAGTAAATGATATGTCAGATTTTTAGAGTGAGAAGGGATTTCTGGCATTAATGCTAAACAGGCTTACGTGTTATTCAGCCTCCAACTTTAGTCTGCCAATCAGACTTTGTTTTTCACATACTTTCTTAATAGTTTGCACATTTGGGGAATGCTTTTTACAAGAAACACTGTAAAAATATCAACTAGAGGTGATTCATCAAGATCTGTTCTGATTATTAACAAAGGCAGTATGTGTGCCTATATATGTGCATATGTGTCTGTGTGTTCCTGTGTGTTTTAAACCAGCAGCCTTACCCACACACAGAATGTAATCACATTGTGTTTTCTTGGCCACATTTGTAGCCAAGAAATGGATTGTTTATTCTCCTTTCAAGTCCACAAATGGACTTAAAAGCAAAACAAATAGATGTAAGCGAGATTGACACTTGGGATTGTAAGGAATTCTAATACTTTCTGCCAGAGTTAGGGTCATCTTTTTCCAGTGATGTAAAATTCATGAGTCTTCTGTTCCAGTTTAAGGAGGCAGGATTTGAAATTACTGCACATCTAGAAGTGTAAGAGTTGGTTAAATGCAGAAGGGCTTATTTTACAGGACTCGCTTGGGACTTATATGGTCCACCTTGAGTTTCCTGTTCTGCCTTAATTCATCAAGTAAGTTGATTTCTGATTGGGATTTTTAATTTTTGTTTTTTAATGTTCACCTTCTTACAAAATAAGGAAGCTTGATCTCAGCTCTCCAGAGTGCCATGAAGGTAAATTGGAACGTGTTAGTGGATGAACAGCATGCTTCTGCTCCTGACTTTAGTGCTGGGCTACCATGATAACCAGTCAGGTGGGGAGAAACACGTCCAGAAAGCGACACCTTTTGTAGATATATTTCCATATTGCTACCAGCTATAACAAGAAAGTGTTTTAAACCCCAATTTTTGAACCCATGTTGTGTGGTGTGTAGGCTTGCAAGGAGAGCCCTCCTGCAAGCTGACTACCAGCACAGGTGCATGCTCCTACATACACAGTGCAAAGCACTGCAAAAAAGCTCTGGAAACTTGAAAAAATGCTGGTGTCTAATGAGAAGTCTCGTGCTGATTTAAACCTATATTTGATTTTGAATTTATTTAGATATCTGTGAGAGCATGTGCTACCAAAGCCACTTTTCTCAAGACCTAATTGCTTTTAAGTCTTGAAGAACTCATCTTGTGCATGCACGTCTGCAATTCTAAACAGCTTTAAGATAAATGTAGATTAATGAAATGTCTTGAGAGTACTTGCCTATACATGCACTTAACCTAAATGGATGAATAACTGATTATATGAATGTTTCATTACAGAGAGACAGAGGAGAGTCTAAAGTTGTTAATTTCAATGAAGAAGGCTGGAACTGACTTTCATACGTGTCCAAATTGTATTCACGTGTCTCCTTGCTAGGAGTCTGCCACTCATTTACAGTCTGATCTCATCCCTCTCCAACAGGAGCAGATGGGGATTCTTGAACTTGGCCCAAATTCCTAGAAAGTCTCTGCACTGACATTCTGTAAAGGTGTGAGAGAAAGTGGGAATTTGGATGGCAGAGGGTGCAGTAACAGCAAATGGTACAAGGATGAAGCAGCAGCGCTTTCCTTCACGTCATTCAACACTGTGGCGATGACTGTGAATACAGAATATCTCAGTGTGGCAGAATAAATCCTCCTCTCTTGCCATCTAGGTGACATATGACATGGATATTATTTGCTTGATTGTTATGTCCCCATTCCCCCCCGCCCCCATTTAATTAGCTCAGAATTATCATTCTTAATGACGTTTCCAAATTGGAACATCCTGATACTTTAGTCTTTCTCTCCCTCCTCTCTTGTTCAGATTTATATGGGAATTTTGGCTCTCTTGTGGATATTTTGAGGCCTGAGCCGAAGACGGGTCTGAAAGCCACACACAGCTATTTCCTATTCCTCTCCTCCTGGCACGTGCCTGCCTACTTCCCTGTGGTCCTGGCACTGCTGCTCTCCTCTGGGAGAAGCTGGGAAGGAGGGCTCAAATCCCAGGGGATTTTGGACAAGAACATGACTGGTTCTGCTACCTGTTGTTGTCTAATGGAACAAGCAGAGATGAGTGTGTGTATTACTGGAAATAAAATAGAGGGGGAAAATTTGAGATGTTATATTTAGTTATAATAACTTTAACATTTTCCACATGGAAACATGATTCTGCCTTTTTTTACCAGGCAATTCTCACTTGCAAGTCAGACTGGTAATCCCGTTTGCCCACAGCTTTTCTGATTGAGTTCTTGTTTGGTTCTTCGGGGGTTGGAGATTCTGTGAGCATATGATTATTATGTTTATTCATAATTTAAAGCAAAACATTAAAGATAACAGTGCGTGCTTCTGGTGGAGTAACTTCTAAATACAAAATCCTCTTGCTTCTCTCAAAACATTAAATATTCACACCAGGGAAAGTCTGGAAGCTTTGCTTGAAAATGTGTGACTTCAGCCTCCATGCCAGCAAGATTTGTGTCAGAATGAAATTCCCATATTGTGTCTGACTACACTGATTTATCTATTTATTAGGTGTCTACTTGCGTGGTAGGCTTTTCAAAGGCAAGCTGAGCACATCTTTTGTTCATTAGTAGCATTTAATTAGTAGCATTATTTTAATATGTGGAAAACCTGTGTGTCTGCATGTGTGTAAAATTGCACGCGAAGCTGAATTACTGCTTTGCAAATAATTTTCAGTTCTTGAACTTTAAATTTGTTGTCCTTTTTCTTAATGTTTCAATTTATCAGTTATTTGCTCCACTGTTCCAACACAAAAGTCAGATATTGTTAATTCATATATTTTAAGTCTCTGGGACCGGGTGACAGCGTGTAACAGAAGATTGAAGCAGGAAAGGGAATTACTGCTTGTGAGTGATTAGATGGCTGCTGCTTTTCAGTACCTAGCAAGAAAACTGGCAGATGTGTCGGCTGGGAACCCGGTATCTGTTTAATGCAGGCCGTTGGAGTTATTATCTGTCATACCCAGCTCTGACTAGCATGGCCCACGGTGTGCATCTCTCGGCGTAGGAGTCCTTCGCTGTCTCTCACTGCTTCCTTCCTTCTTTGTCTTTCTCTGTGACAAAATAGCCAGCACTGAGAATGAATCATGTCAGCCACCCTGCCGATACAAACACACCGAGCCATCGTCCTCAGAAATTCCGTAACAGCTTCCAGGCCTCCCTGGCATCAGTGCAGTGCTGTGGTCCCCCCTTCAGGGTGCCCTATAAACCATGTGCAGTTTGTACCCAGCCCAAAGGCGCTCCGGTCCCGCAGGAAGCGCGGTGCCATTTGGCACTGCTGCGCAGCTGAAAGCCACACCAGAGAAAATGCAAGGAGTAGTCTGCCTTTCAAGCTAAATATTCAAGCAGCTGCTTTTGAGCAGCAAGCCTGCCAGTTCTCTGGATGCAATGGATAATAGTATCCCTTGCTGTTCAGTCTCCTTCTGTGCAAGGAACAGACCTCAGCTGACATTTCTCCTCAAGCTTTTTACCCCCATTTTCAGGCCTGCACATGTGTTTGTGGTTTCCTTTTAAACTGTATGATACAGTTCCTATAGTGAATCTTAATTTACTTCTTGTCTGACAAAGGTCCTCTTGTCTGTTTTACAAGAAGCATATGCTGACATCCACTCAAATCTTTTCATCAAGTATTTGGCAGTGTAATTATGTATGAAGAGCTGTTCAGACCATATACCTGCTGAAAGATCTGGCCCACAGGATGTGTTTTTCCCTAGGTTTTGATTTACTCAGCACTTCGAAGATAATACAAATATGGGTGAGGCATAAGAATCAGTATTCAAAGTGTGCAGTTTTTTATTTCATTCTTAACTATTGGGTTTATATTTCGTTTACTTTCTGAAAATAAAAAAACTATAACCCGCCCTTGCTAATGCACAGATTGTTTAAAGAATGTAGAAAGGCATAAAAAATTTCATGTTCTAAATGAAACTTCAGGTTTTTGGTGACTGTGAGGTTAATTGCTCACTACTGAAAGCTTTCTGTCCCTCTTGGAGGGACTGGGCCTTAAGGGATCTCTGGAATAAAGGAGACTCCTTGGATCCTTGTCTTGTTGCTTTCTTCAGTGGTAAGTTGTGATCTAATAAGAAGAAATCACCTGGTATTTTCTTAGCCTCTCATGGAGCATAGGTTTTAGTAGTAGCTGATGAGTTGTTAAATTTTCCCGACTCAGTCCTGGAAATCTCACACTCGGCTGGCCACGGGCATTTTATCCAAGATTCAGGTAATGTGGCAGCTAGCGATTGTGCAGTTCTTGTACCCCCACTCCTGCCTATGCTATATGGGATTCAGCCTAAATGGGTTTGTGTGCAAAAGTCCTGGATCCCATATGGTGTCACTTGCTTTTCGTGAGCCAGTTCTGCAGTAGGCATCGCTGTCTGTCTGTCTGTCTGGTTACCTTGTGAGGGAACGACATTCGTGCCATCTTTCACAGTGAATACGCCCAGAGAGTTTCTCTGGTCAGTGACCTGTTTTATTGTCTGAGCTCTGCACATCTGTGAGACTCGGCTTTTTTCTCTCCCCATTAACACAGATGTGGAACAGGCGGATGTTTTTATGAAATGGACGTGACATCTGTGTAGGTGGTTGTGAGCCTACAGAGTCTTTGGTGCTGTGTCCATCCTTGCTGTAGTCACAGTCTGTGTTTCACAGCACGTGGATGAGCAACAGGCAGCAATGGGAATGGTACTGGAGCAGCCTTCTGACAGGATCGGCCAGCACGTTTTGTATGTGATACAGCCACTTCTAGAGATACAGAGGTGGAAGAGCTCAGTGTTATTCCAGCTTCTACATCCTTTTTTCCCCCTCCATTTGAACTTTTTAAGGAATAAGTGACTGATGCACCAAATAAACCCAATAGATAGGGATGAACTCTCAAATGAAATTAGAGGCAAGTCTTCTGTAACCAATATATAACCATTGCCGTTTCCCCTTTCCATCATCTGGGACAGAGCTGGCTGTTGCAGCAACTGGATGCTCCATGTAGATGTGGAGCAGGTGTTTTTATAGCAGCTGCCAGAGTGAGACCAGTTGGGTTTTTGGGAGGGCATGAACTGGTGCAGGACACGTCCGGCTTAACTGGGACAACTGTGCTTGTCGCCTTTCCAAAAACAAGGGGAAGCATGTTGGGGAAGAGTGGGAAGGCCCTGCGCATGGGCAGCTGTGAGAGAATTGGAGCTCTGGGACTGAAATCTGCCACTGCAGCTCCTGACCACAGTGGGTACAACGTCTAATATGGGTCACGGGAGATCCCCTGCCTGTCACTTGTACAGAAGGTGACGGAGCTACTACAGATGCTTCTTGTTCAGTACTATCGCCTTTTCTTGGTGAATATGCAATTTGCTCGGGATTTTTAATGCTAACATCCAAATTGTTTAATTTAGTGATTCTTTGGTTTCTAAGAAAACACTTTGCAGGTCTCCATCTCATTAAAGCCTTTATTCAGAGTGGTGATCCAAGCAGGAGGCTAAGACTAGAATTTAACACTGTTGCTTTTGATTTGAGAACTGCATGAAGAATGGTGTCAAATTAAAATACTTAGTGTTTTGTGTGTTGGTCTTTGTAGTCTGAACCCTTTTTGTGACAAGCGGCATTAATTTTCTACAAGTCTGGGAGAAAGCAAATGGCTATCTATTTCTAATTGCTACTGGTTGAGAATGTGATATGTGTGTAATGCAAGAGAGATTGATTAGACTCATTAATGACATGGAATGAAAATGTCAGAGTATAAAAATAAGCAAGAGAGTCGTTGCATTTTTTATTACACTTTTGCCTTGAGTTTTGCATAATTGAAAAAGGATCATACACACGGAAAGGAATCTTTCTCTGAAAAACAGAACATGTGAGAAGAAAAAAGCCCTCTCAATTCTTGCAATAAACTGAGTCCCAGAAGATCGGGGAGTATGATTTGTTTGAATAATTGCATGCAAAAAAAAATATATACGGGAAAAAATAGAAGCAATATATATTCTGGTTTAGAATCACAATGAGCAAACTGGGTTGCATCTCTTCATGAGCACAAGATTGTTTCCAGGACTGGCAGAAGCAATGGAAACACTTCCAAACAGATCCCAGTGATTCCATGCCTGGAAGATGTGGAAGGAAATAAATGTTCTTATTAGTGCGTTATTTTCTTTAAATAAGCTGCTGCAGTGCCTTGTTACAAGAATTGAGGCCTTGCTTTAATAATTTAAAACTTTTTTAAGACTAGGATCTGGTGTCCAGACCCTTCTCCCTTTACCTTACCACTGAAGTGCCATCAGTAGCTGTTAGTCCTGAATCCTTCTGTGCTGCTGAGAGCCATCCAAGTACTATTCTTGAAAAATGGCAAATTGAATGGCTTTCCCTGCCAGACTCCCCTTTCTTCCCTCCACAGACTCTTATCTCCAAATTTGTGGCCCAGGAGGTTTGGGAGGCAGGGGAGCCCGAAGCTCTCTGCTCCATGGGACTCTCTCCTGAGCCTGTGACTTTCTGGTGGGAAAACAGAGGGAAGGAGAAGTACATGCCCCTCTGCCATTGCAAGGGGATTTTGTGACAAGCTTGTAAAAGCTTGGGGGGGTCAAAACCAGGCTTGGTCAGAGGAAGGCAGGAGAGAAGAGCTCTCCCTGGGAACAGAGTGGCCTCTTCTGTATGGCAGTGGGAATACCTGCTGCCTCTCAGTGCCTGCCATGGAGACGATGGCCTCAGTGAGAGCATTGCAGGTTTTCTCATGAGCTCTGTGGTGTCCTCCAGATGTGCCACAAATATCTCCTGCAATGGAGATTAAAAAAAAATCTGGGGAACCGATTTTTTAATTTCTGCTACGTTTGACTCCTGCTCTGAAGAAATTGTTAGTCTGCCTGTTTATGTCTTCTGCTGTCCTCCTGTTAGCGAAGGCTCAGCTCTGTGCTCGCATCAGAACTTAACCAGCCAGTTTGACATTCTGTATATTCACTAGCATTAAATGTCAACACCTGGGGCTTAAAATCAGATGAACAACTGGGTTTAAATCACATCTTGTTCTGGATTAAGATCAAGAATGAAAATTTTTGGCTCAAAAACTTCTTTGGAACAAGGAGACATCAGGAGTGTATAGGTGTGCTACAGCTTGCCCTGGGGCAGGGAAGGGGCGAGGGGCCTCTTGAAGTTCCTTCCAGCCCGATTTTCCATGTTTCCAAATGTGATTACAGTGGTTGCTGGCTGTGCAAATTGCTGTAGATAAATTGCTTTCGGCAACTTGTGTTTTATGGCTCTCTCCATCATTGTAGTTGATGCACTTTTCCGTGGGAGAAGCATTACGGGTGCATCCGTGCGGGTCTGCAGCATCGTGTGCTGTGAGCAGAGGCTTCCCGAGGCCATTGCTCTTGCCAGCACTTCTGCATGTGTGACTTTGTGGGGAGCTGCAATATTAATATTGCCCATATTCCCTGAGGAGTCAGATAAGCTGAGGAGGATAAATTGATTTTAGTAGACTGGCTCCAGCTCATGCCAGCTGAGAGTCTAACCTGATGCTATTTGTATCTGTATTTGGTCTGATTGTGTAATGTCAATGTAAAAATTTGAAATCTTGAATACATGGGTCTGATTTTCCATGTACATCTAATTTCTGAGCTCCTCAGTTCATGGTACACAACCTGAGCTGCATATAAGGTGGCCTTTATTTAAGACTGCAGATACTTAGGTATTAAAAAACCACCAAAATAAACAAACACCCAAACCAATCAAAAAGCCCCACCATCCCTCCCCACCCCAAAAAAAACATACAGAAAAAAAAAAACAAACCAAAAATGAAACCAAACCCAAACAAACAACAAAAAATTGAAACACCAACCACAATAAAACTACCCCCCACAGAACCAGACAGTAGGAGTATCAGGTTGATCACCTGAAAACAGAGTATTCAAAAACACTGTCTGACAGTTTCCAGCTATTTAATACTGGGAACTCTCTGTTCCAATTTATTTTTAAACAAGTGCTCTGGGAACACAAATGAAAATGTTTCAAGTGTTTCCACACAGACTTATTTTAGTAGAATTTATTCTAGAAACTCATTTTTGTTGAAAAACATTACTGGGCCAGATTTATCCCTGGAGTAATTGCCCTTGATTTTTAATAGCATTGCAGGAAGTGTAAATTTGGCTTGTGTTTAATTTATAACGCAGGAAATATGTACAGCCACAGAACATCTTTACCCAGGGCATGGTACACAAGGGGAAAACATGCACGGTTCTATCAGTACTTTGTTAATTTAATTGTAACAACAGATGCAGCATTTCATTTATTTGACTGCTGTTACCGAGTCGCTAATCCAACTCTACCCCATCTCTGGGGCCCATAATGTAAGAAGAACAGGGACCTCTTGGAGTGAACCCAGAGGAGGCCCAGAGACGCTCAGAGGGCTGGAGCACCTCTGCTATGGAGACAGCTCAGAGAGTTGGGGTTGTTAAACCTGGAGAAGGGAAGGCTCTGGGGACACCTTAGAGCCCCTTCCTGTACCTAAAGGGTCTAGAAGAGAGCTGGAGAGGGACACTTATCAAGGTGGAATGGCTTTAGACTGAAGGAGGGCAGGTTTAGATTAGGTATTAGGAAGAAATTCTTTACTGTGAGGATGGTGAATTGCTGGAATAGGTTGCCCAGAGAAGTGGTGGCTCTTTCTGAAGTGAAAGAGTTCAAAGTCAGGCTGAACAGGGTCTTGAACAGCCTAGCCTCGTGGAAGGTGTCCCTGCCCATGGCAGGGGTGTTGGAACTAGATGATCTCTTAAGTTCCCTTCTAGTCCAAACCACTGTATGATAGTCAAAGTGTGTGTTTGTTTTCCCCAGCTACAACACTGAGTGAAAAGCCTCAGACCTTCTTGATATGTTAAGTAGTTTTGCAATTTCCTCTCTCTCTCTGCCTCAATAATCTTTTTTGCTGATAGCACTCGGTTTTGAATCTGTGAGATGTGAATCTGTCTTCCTTTCTGCTTATACCAACACCTGTTTCTTCCTGTGTTCAGAGAAAGAAAAGTGCCACAAGAGAGACTTTCTTCCTCTTTTACTCTTTGTTTTTTTTTAATTCCCTCCTCTCCTCCCTTTTTAGGTTACAACATGCTCAGAGTTCATTTAAAAACGGAGCTCTCTAGGAGGTGCAGTTTAGGCACAATTATGTTCAGTGGCATTTGGTATGTGTTCAAGAAAGTGCTTCCATTAAAGGCATTTCTTAAATTGGAAACCAGGGTAGTAAACTAGTGAGTGCTACTTGTGTTCGGTGGCCTGGAAATAACAGAAATATTTCTACTGGTATTTCCAGTGGTGCGGTTTAGATTGCCTTCAAACAGAAATGTGTCCTCTTGCTTAACCAGGACACACAGAAATGAGGTGTTTCCAGCTGTGTTACAGGTAGTGGTTTATGGCCACATCTGTGGTTGGGGAGAGCAGTAATTCTGCTCGAGGGCTTCCTTCGCCTGTGTGGATGTCCTGGGTCCAGGAGAGCAGCGGCATCTCTCTCACTGCTGGACTGCTTCTGTGCACCAGTACAAGCACCCCCAAAATGTATTTAACCCATCCTCATACAAATGTCATCAGTCAGAAGTCATGGAAGGCTTTGAGTTGGAAGAGACCTTTAAAGTTCATCTAGTCCAACCCCCCTGCAGTGGGTAGGGACGTCTTTCACTCGATTGTGTTGCTCAAAACTCCATCCAACCTGACTTTGAACACTTCCAGTGATGGGGCATCTGTAGCTTGTATGGACAACCTGTGCCAATGTCTTACCACTTTCATCATAAAACATTTCTTCCTTGGCGACCCTTCTCTCCATTCCTTTAAACAGTTTGGCTTCCAGGTGTGAAAGCCCTTTTCTCTCTTTGATTTTCTCAATCTTCGGGACTTTCCACGGTTGCTTAATGGTTTACTCACCTTCCTGCACAGGGAGGAAGGGTCTTTTTTCACTCGTGTGTAGCAGGTAGGAGGGGGTTGTTCTTCAGTTCAGCCTCTCTGGTGCTGTATACCACAGGAGCACATTGTTCTCATTACTTAGATCACTACTTCAGACCGACAACGTTAATGGCACTTGCAGTCATTTTGTTATCTGGATAATTAATCCACAAGGTATTGCACACAATGTGGTGAATAATACAGGAAATGATTAAACGGAGTCTTTTCCATGGTTTTACATCATACTGTATGTGAAGCTGGAAGTAACTGGCATGCTGGAGATAGTGTAAAAAGCAGTGGCAGGTTGGATTTGTCCAGTATTGCTGTAGTTTATGAAACTTGAGCTGCAATTTCTAACTCTTTTGCTTTTGAAGGGACCTTGCCCATTGCTTTTAGAAAGCAGTTTGGGAATCTAGATTCTCTGGACTTCTCATAACCTCAGTGGAGGAAGGTGAGAGTGTCTGGAAGCTGCTTGAGAGTGATGATATTTGACTTTAGTGCTGAGCCTAGCTGCTTTGATTTGCCCTCTGGATAACCATGCTAATGCTATAAGGAGCTTGCTTTCCCATTTTAGCTGCAGCAGTTAAAGGCCTAAAGGTAGGTGACATGAATGCTTCTATAAATATGTATGTTTTAATCAAGCCATTGTTTATAATTAGATAATAATCATAATGGTATAAATAAGGGTTAGAGTGGATATGTAAAAGGTCTTAAGCAAGAGAGAGGCAAGTGGTTGGTGTCTTTAGTTTTTAGCTGAGGTGTTGGGTAAGATTAAGAGACGGCAGTTGCAGCTGAACAATGCTGATTCATAAGAAGTGTAGAATGAGGTGTGAGAAATTGGATGAAATTCTTGTTGCCTTGGACTTCTGTGTCTGCCTTACTCATTTAATATATTGTCTCCTCCTGCTTCTCGAGCCACTTGTTGAAGTAATGAAGCTGTCCCATGGGAGGTTTTTGGAAAAGGGTGTTTAAAAGACACGTTCAGAGGTTTTCTACTAAATGGATGTCAGCACGTTCTAGCAATAGGAAGAACCCCTGGATGAGATAAAAAACTCTGAAATCTGCATAGATCTCTTTTCCTCATAAAGAGTCTGTGCTGTAGCCTTAACAAACTCACCCATTTTGGCTCTACTAGAAAATTACTACCAAAATGTTACCTACCTACTGGTGAGAGTGGTACTTCTGAGGGTGAGCAGGCACATTTGCTGGCGTGCATGTTAGTAAGGCTGCTATTACTGTGTGGGAAAGTTCATCCATGGATTTCAAACTTTTAATGGTCTTATTGTAATTTTTTTATCACTGTGTGAATTTAACTAAACATTGTTTTCCTGGAAGCACTGCGTTTTCAATGGTAGTAAATGTTTATGCTGAATGGAAGCCATAGGAAAGTACTGAGCACAGTAGGGTGCAGATCAAAATTAATTTGCAGACACACATTTCCTGAATCAAAACCCGCACCCCTGCCCAGCCACAAAGACTTGCTGTTTTTTCCACCAGGCCCTAGGTGTATGTGTAATTAGGTGTGTTGGCAAGATGGAAATGGCTCTTGAAAAGACGGTGTTTCACCCAAAACTATGGAGTTGATGGCTTAGCTGCGTATGAGATGGTGCCATGCTGGTGTGCTCTCATGGGCGTGGCTGTCACCCTGCTCAGAGGCACATAACCATGTATCTCATGCAGCCAATTTGCAGCAAACAGGTCTGTAGTGCTGGCAAGGTCAGATTTGGGGATGAAGGTGGCAACCAACAGCTTTTTTATCTGAGAAATCTGAACTAAACAGTTACCTAAAATGTGAGCGGGGATGTTACCTTTGTGTGAAAGATGAGCTGACAGTTGTGTCTCTCTGGAGGGACACAATGTTGGCTGAGTGCAGTCAGTAAAATTTGCAAAAGTTCCTCTATTTGTAAGTCCCAAAGGCCTTTGGCTTCCAGGAGGGTAGAGTATATAAAATGGGGATAATGATTCAGTCATCTGTGTAGACTGATGGAGCACAGTGACTCCCTCAAGTGTGTGTGAACAGTGAGGTTGCTGTAATTTTTGGAGCGATTGCCGTTTGTAAAATAAATGTGTAACACAGGGTCTAATGAAACTCGAATAGGATTGGTATTTGGTCATTTCAGAGTTACTAGGATTCTAATCTTTTTGTACAAGTTGTTCTGTAGGGTTGAAGGGATCTGAGTCCCTGTACTCGCCGATTGTGTTTCTGCTGTTCTCACTCTGGAGTAACTCTGCTCGATACTGATACAGAGAGATCCATGTGCTGATTTTCACTAGTATGTTGCACAGGCAGAAGCTGCAATCCCAGCTGACTCTGCACGTCTCTTCTGAGGGTTTTGTTTCCTTGCAGGGCTGTTTGCTCTTGCGGGTACAGCACGAGCTGCTCTAGAGTTTCTCCAGTATGAGGAGCTGGACTGGCTGGAGCAGAGTGTTGGAGAGATCCTTAAGACACACATCTGGATGAACAGACACTGTGTTCAGCCCATACTCACCATCTTCACTGGCCAGTTGCAGTGTGGTGCCATTGGTACCTGTGGTGTTGCTGCTCTCAGCAGTGCTGGAAAGGTGCAGGCGAGAGAACAAGAAGTGTTAATGGCAAATCTGTGCATGAGAAGGCTCCTGGATTACTTCCGATTGCCTGGTAGCTTTCATAACCAAATGCCTTTCTAAACTGGAAGTGGATCCTGTTGCTGCCTTTGTTGTGTTTCTGTGCAGCCTTTCTGATCTTTTGTGAGGATCAGTGGGACAACATCCTCTGTGCAGGCAGGCTGCTGGGTTCAGTGTAGCAGGTCAGAATCCTGTGTTTAACATCACATACCTCGATGACATGAAAAAAGTTATGGGTGGTTTGTTAACATTCACATTAAAGGATGACTATTAACATTCTTAGATTAAATGGGACTTCATTGTAGCAAACATTTGCTTCAATCTCAAACACTAATGTATGTGTTAAACTCACATTGGGGAAGTGGCTGAAGGTGCAGTATTTACACCCTGCTGAGCACCAAGGCTGTTGAGGAATACACGCTGTTTTAAAGAGGACAGATTTTGACAAATGGGTCTCTGTCTTATTACAAACATGCTCAAAAAGAACGTGCTGTATTCACCAGTGGGATAGGAAAGCCCTCAGGCTTCCAGCTCTCATTTCGGCTTTTCAATGTGGATTTTTGTCTTGGAGTCATTTCTGAGAACATATTTACTAGTGCAGCTTAAAAAAGCGTGTGTTTAATGTGTCTCTTTTTGTTGTAGAGATGATAAATCCACAGACAAACAACAAAAAAAAAAAAAAAGGAAATCACTGGGGACTTTGGTAATAACTTGGGAAGGAAGAAATTCATAAAAATAGGCTTGGGGTGAAAATAGCGTCAATCCTTTAGGCATGAGACTTCTAAATCCCTGGCGTTTGTTTTGCAGCACCAAGAAGTTCACAGCCTCTGTGTTATTAACCTTAACATCTTTCTAAATTTTATTCTGTGTATCTCTTAATCCATAACTTTATACCTTATTTTAAACATCAACAATTTAATTTTCTAAACTTCTTTCAGCAAATTACCTGTTTGGATTTTGACTCTTGATTCTAAAGCAAGCATTTGTTCAATCCTAAAAAAAAGAGTGCTTAACATGAAATGGCTCCAAAATGTCTGACAAAATGCTGTCTATAATAGAACAAAGCGTAGTGTTGTTGTAATTTATGATGTTTCTTATTGATTTGCTCATCCAAAAAAGCCTGTCTTGCTCTCTCTGCTTTTGATATCCAACATGTTGTCTTGTGCTGACAACCACAGCTTCTTCCAGAGTAATTTAAGGCTCGGCAACTTGCTCAGCATCACAAATCCAGTTTTTGGTAGAGCTGAGAATAGAGCCTCTCTCTTCTGTCATGGCTCAGTTCCTCACTGTAATTGTGGGGCAGCTTTCCTACTGACTGAGCGAGCCTCTGATGTGACCAAGCCCGTTATAATGAACGGTGCTACTTCAAATGTTGATGAATTCCCCTCGTTCAGTAATTTTTTTGCAGTTTTAAAACATAATTCCTCAGTGAGTCATGGCAAAATATGATTGTCTAATTAAAAAAAAAAAAGCAGCAGATGTTAATATTCTACTTTGCAGTCTAGAATTCTCCACTGCTTGTCAAGCAAGCAGGTTGAGAAAGTGGTTGTGTTGTAAGATGGTAGACAAGCTGTGGTGTGTGTAGGCATTTGAGCAACTTGGGTTAAAATGTTTGAAAGTGTTGTGGCAGTTTGGTCTGTTTTAGTCAGGTTTATGGGACTAGTAACAGGCCAAGAATTTATAGTAAAGGGGTTCTACCTCCTTTTATTTTTTTAAAAACAGTGCTCACATTTGCAGACCACCTTTCCCATAGTGAGGTGCAACCCCAGGAATTAGCAATGCATGAGATGCCTACATAAATATCAATTCACCTTTCACCTCTAGTCATACAGAAAATTCTTCTTCTAATAAGTCCACAACATCTTTGTAGGTTATGCAGCCATGGAGAAAACTAGTCCTTAATTTAGTGATAGGAAGCATGAGAGGCAGTGCTTGTGGGATGTGACACAGCATAATGTGTCCACTGAAGTGCTGACTGTTCACCTGTGACCATTTGTTGGAGTGCTTCTGCTTGCAAAACAGGGATGGGCTTTTTTAAAAGTCTTGGAAGCCACATGGGCTTGTTGGAATTTTAATTACAATTTTTCTGTCTGTTGGTTTTTTTTTTGTTTTAAATAGCCCGTTTAGCTATTGAAGGAGATCAGGAAAAGGATGACAGAAACACCTCTTTCCATTTCTTCCTTCCTTCTACAAATATCTGAGACAGTGAGATGATATCCTGCTGAGGACACTGCATGGTGACATTTTTAAAGAGTCCTTAACATGCAGTTTATTGCCAACATAGAACTTTGCTGGCCTCGAAGTTTCCCTCTTTGGTCGCAGGCCCAGCAGGTGCTCAGAGCCCCCCAAGTTGTGTTTTCAGCAGCAGAACAAAGAGCAGGGCTGGCTTCAGGCAGGAAGTAGTGCAGCTGGCAGTGGAGGTTATGATTGCCTATCAATAGGTATTCATCCTATTAATTAAGCTGCTTCTGTAAAAGCCAGCTAGAGGACAGCTTTTCACCCTGCCTGTTGTAAAGTAAGCTGAGTCACCTGTGAAATGATGTTAATAAGAGGGCTCTAAAGCTTGTGAGGAGGCTTTTTTCAAGCCCTCTTCTCCTAGGGCTGGCAGCAGCCTCTTTCAGAGACGTGGCCGCCGGGCTGTCTGTCTGTGAATGACAAATGGCATCCACTTCTCTGGAAGCTCTGTACACTGCTTTTGTGAACCTTGACTAGCAGGAGCCAAGCTGTGACTTCACACTGCTTTTGTTCCTCAGCTGTAGGCATGTTATGATAAAGACTTTCAGCCCCTTTCTTGCCTCTACTGAAGTCTTGTTTTGCAGCCCTTTGGTTTTTGTCTTTAAGGTTTTTCTTTATTTTTGACCATGAAGAGGCAAGAGTATGTACATTTTATTTTCCTTTATGAGACCACTGTAAACTAGTGTGTGACTTTTTGGGATGCAGGTGGAGATCCCTGTAGTGCCTCGTAGGACTACTGAGAGCTTTTTTCTTGTTCAACTTACATACTTCAGAGTTCTTGCATTTCAAGTTTAGGTCCAGTTCAGTTCCTCTTCTGTAGCACACAAAGCAAGTGAGCAGCTGCCCTCTCTAAAAAGCCCTGAAGAAGGATGTGAGGAGCAGAGTGAGGGGTCCTACAAACTCCAGTGGCACAGCTCACCCTCTTCACAAGTGCTGCTGAGGAAGGACAGCCTGAGACTTTCCTCCAGGTGGTCTCTCAAGCAGAAAGGTAACAATTGCAGGAAATGCCTTTCCTGCCACCAGTTCACAAGCTCAACAAACAATCCCTTTGTGGAGGCATTGGGGTCATCCTTCTAGTTTCTTACTCTTCTTGCTAACTACTTGGAGTTTGCTAAACAGTTCCTTTCTGGAGGGATTAGGGAGTGGTGGGCTGTTTCTCCCTTCCTGGACCTTTTCAAGTCTTTCTAAAAAGACAGAAAAGAGACAAAGTTGACAGAAAACATCCTAGAAACAGTCCCATGTCACCGTACACAACAAATTGTTCTGCCAGAGTATATGCTAAAATCTTCCTTGTGTTCATGCTAAGCTTGTGTGACTGCTTTTGTTTTAGGTATTGGCATTCTGGGTTCTTCATTCCGGGGAGGCTGAGAGGCCAAAGGCAACTCGGTTGTGTGGGTAACACATCAATCCTGTTCAGATGGAGGCTTGTTTCTGTAGAGAACAACGCCCTTCCGCCTGAGCAGCGAGGCAGGCTTTGCTGCCCTTTCATGTGCAGCCTTCTGGCTGATACTCAGCCCTGCCCTGGTGTCACAGCTTCCTGATTTATGAGCTTGCAGGAGAAGCTGCTGATTGTAGCTGCTCATCAAGAGCACCAGTGAAAAGTCACCGGCTTTGACAGATGGGACTGAGTGTCAACATTTTTCTCCATTTTTATTTTCTGTAAATTCCTGGTTTTCAGACCTCTCATTCTTCCCATCAAACAGTGAGCAGATGATGTTCCTCTACATGCCGTGTGGCGTGTTGTGTTCTTTGCAGGACGCCTGTGGATCACTTGCATTTTAATAAAACCATGTGGATCAGGCTTGGCTGTCATAAGCCCACTTGTAGCTTCCAGGAGGCTTCTTCTCTGGCTGCTATACATTCTTACACCCACTCAATCCTTTTAAACCATTAGAGCATTGTGCTTTTGGTTAAGGTCACGAGTAGGCTGTGGAACAGCCTTTTTTTTTTAATTTCTTACTCTACCTCACTTTTGGAAGATTGGTCATCAGTTTTATTGGTGTCCTCATTTTTGCTTTTTCCTTCAGGTCTTGTTTTCCTTCCTTTGTAGTGGTTTCTTTTTCCACTGAGTTGCAGTGCAGAGCCTCCTACTAAAATGTATCTCTGCCAGCTGAGAGTGGATAAAACAGGTCTGGGCAAGGAAGCGTGTCTCTTTGTGGACACAGTGCAGGCTGGAATGTGGATGTAGTTGCCTGAGCCAAGACTAACTCCTTGAGGTGAAGGTTTTATTTCTTTCCTGTGATTAAGCTGGGAGTGTGTTAGTTTGGAGTAGCAATAGGTTTAAGGAAATTATTTCTTTTTGTTTCCTTTTGTCTGTTTCTAGGAAATCTCCCTGTGTTAAGAAATAAAAACAGAGGCTGGATGTTTGCTCTGAGCCCTTTGTCACCGAAGAGAAGGAAAAAAAGCAAGCTTTGCTAGTGATGATTTTTTTTCCTCCTAGGAAAAGGGTTTCTTCCTAGAAAATGAAAAGAGCTCGAGTTGTTGAGTTGGCAGGTAATTGATACGTATCTGCCCAGTCTGAAGAAGTACTTAACTTTTACATAACTACCTATGAGTCTGTTTAGGAAGCTGGCAAGCTGCAGTGGACTGTGTGGTTTTCATTATGTCAGTGTTTTTAAACTTGTTGCAAATGGCCTTCTTTTATGGGTGGTTAGAATTCCTTTTAAGTTGTCATTCAGAAAGCCCCAGAGGGGAGGGGAGCTGGGACAGCTCAGCAGATCGTGCTGTGCCCTAACTCCAGGCAGGATGCTGCTGTGCCCTAAGGAACAGCACGTGGCACGGAGCAAAATCTGGTTCAGCAGCCCCGCTGTGCTCCTTTGGCAAGACTTGGGGATTTACAGCACTGGAGTAACTGAGGCAGCATGAGAAATACTTTGCTTGCTTGGTCTCATTTTTGTTGCTGTAGCTATTGAATGCATAACTACCTGATTAATGCAGAGATTTTAATCTTCTGACCCCCTTGCAAACACTTATTAATTGCACTCATAGATTTTAAATTTGTAGAACTAGAAGGGATAATTATGATCCTGTAATTTGGTCTCTCCATGCAGCTGAACACGAATCTTTTACTAAATCGATGGTTTTATTCCCCTCACTTTAAAAGTGTGCTCCTTATTTAAGGAATGTGTTTTCTAACCTCAATACCCAGTCATCAAAATTTCTCAAAGCATTGTCAGGCTTGTTGCTTATACGATTATTAGGCTGGTATTAGTCTTCACTTCTTAAAAATCAAATGAGCAGAGCTGTTGGAACAGCCTCAATACAGGGCACGTTCTCCCATTTACAGATGTTCCTCTTCCATTTGCTTTTTAACTTCCTAATTTCTTTATAACAAAGAAAACCTTGTTCACCCTGCAGTTTGTTTGCTGTTGTTTGTCCTGTTTACAGGGTTGCTAAGTAACCTGCCTCTTCTCTTGCTCCAAATGTTTTCACATATATCAAAGGTAATTTTAATCTTTTTGGCTTATATCTTGATATAAACTTCTGTCTGGTTGAATATTTGATAGGACCCTCCATCATCATCATCCTCACTATCATTACAGCATCCCAAAGAGGATTCCTATTCCAGGAGAATGACCTACACCCTTTGGTCCCGGACGTTGTTTGGCTTCACTGGGACACACATTAGTCTCTAATCTTTCTCTCTAGATCATGTGAAGAAAATGCAGAACAAGTGGAAAAACAACCACTATCACCATGTTTCTCTCTTCTCTGGAAGAATCTTGCTAAAGTCCTGTGAACTAGATTTTAAGACCGTTCAAGATTCACCAGTCTCTTTTTAGGTATCTCAAGTCAGATGTTTGGAATGTTTGCACTCTCCCAATTGATAAGAGGCTGCTGGCTGCTCTGGATTTCCCTCTCTCCCTCAGAAATACCTGTTTAATGTTAAACCTTTTGTATTTGAAGAATCACGATCCTCTAATGCTGATGATTACAGAAATAGAATTACTCAGAAGTAAGACTTTCTGCTAAAATTGTGGGGGACTTAGGATGTTTGCTCTTTCAGTTCAGCATTTTTGTATATAAACATGGATTTGGGTCAGTCTTCTCCCTTCTCCATCCTGAATTTTTCTATTGTGTTCCTATTTGCAGGAAGTCCTTTACCACTGGGTGCCACTGTTTGATAGTTCTTAACATTTGCTTCAGTGAAGCCCTGAAGAAACTCTCCCCTCACTCTTTGGACTTCTGATTTTGAATCAAGGCTCAGTTTTCATGTGGAATCCCATGTTTTAATGTAGTAATATTTGATTCAAACAAACTTGCCCTGATTTTTAATTTAGCGGCCCACACTGATGGGTCTACAACACTGGTGGTGCACTGTAGCCACAGGGAGTGTAAACTGATCTTATTTGTTTTTCTGCTCTTAAAATCTCCTTAAAAATGCGTCATTCCAGAATTGCATATGAATCACTGTTGACCCATGTATAAATAAATTGCTTGTTACCTTTGGGGATTAATCTAGTTGCAAACTGTGCTGCTGAGTACCTTTCCTAAGAGGCATAATTTCAATTATCATCTCCTGAAAATCATGTTACTGCGCTGTTAAAATTACCTGTGTAGCGTTTTGGTGAAAGTTATGTGTGTATTCAGTTGTGTGCCTTTGCCAGTCATGATTTATTCCTTTCAAAGGACTGACATAGATGAGAAGACGGTGGGGTGTGCACGACATGCTGTTGTTCTGCAGGGCAAAAGCACTATAGTCACGTAGGGCCTTTTGGAGGAGAGGTGTCCAAAACGCTGGGTCTTCTCCTTGCCATCAGAATGGCTTTCCACAGCCCCAGCCCTGTCTTGGGATTTAGGTAATCACAGGATCCTGAGCAAAATGAGTATGGGGAATATAAAGTCCTTAAGAAACATGTAGGGAATTTAGGAAAGACAAATGATGTAAAATGCACAGTGTGCGTTATCTGCTGTTAGTCCCAGACTGGAACTGTGGTGTTACAGTGGGTGGATCACGGACCAGGATTTAGGGAAGATGAATGCTGTTCAGTGTGCTGCTCTTCATCCTGTGTCTTTCTGTCTTTTCTACTGCCTGTATTAAAAATTAGATGCTAAGTAGTTTGTTGCCGTGAAAATCAGTATCTGAGTTTTACCCGTGTCTGACAAAAAGGGGACGTTTTGGAAGGTCTCCATCCTCTCCTCTCCCAGTATTCTTAAAGCACCTTGTGTGCAGACCTCTTCTTGCAGGAGGAGGGGAGAGGCACTTTCTTTCTGTCTTCTGCCTCTCGTTACACAGCTGGATTTACTCCTCTTAAGCATTTTAACTGAGCAAGAGAAGAAAGAAATGCAACTATTTAGAGCTGATCTTTTCAGCTGGTTTCAAAGCCAATGGCAGAGAGCTTCCTTGCAGATCTTGCCGCCTGAGGGAAATTGCTTTAGGATTAATACAAATTCCTGTTGTTGGGGTTCCTGGGGTTTTTAGTGGGAGGTGTGAGGCCATTCGGAAAGCTGTTTGTGTCTTCTTGCGTCTCGTTTCAAAGTAAACTAGAGACCAAGAGGAAGGAGCCGTTCTGTCCTCACCAGCATTGCTCTCCAGGCCTCAGCCTCTCTGGGGGTCAAGGCTGTTCCCTCTGCACCCAAGACTTGACTGAACTTCAAAGCCCTGGAACAGAGACTGCCTGGTGCTGTTTAAATTGAATGGGAGCCATGAGCAGCTCTTTGCATTTGAGAGAATTGTAACAGTGTGGAGCACTGCCCCAGATCTTGCACTCTGCCTTTCTTTAGGTGTCAGTGCCAATGCAAACATCTTTAAAATGACCCTCTTTCTTCTGGTTTCTCATTTAGTGGATGTTTTATCTGTGCTTTGTTGATGTTACTCTCAGCAGTACTTAAGGGAAGAAAATGAGTGTTAACTGGATTTCCTTCAGATTTTGAGTGGGTTAGGTCATTTTAATATCGTCTAAAGTGACAACAGGAACAGCTTCAGGAGCCAGCAAGCTCTGCTTCTTTCCATATCCTTGACATCATTGAGATTGCTTTGGGCTGCCCTGATCAAGTGAGCCCTTGTTCCTGAGAGAATTCCATGTGGTCTGTAAGTCTTTAGGCAGCTGTGGACCTAATGAAGCCATTAACTAATGAAGCCATGATACCTGGTGTCAGGGGGGTGCTGTGAGTTAAACTGTCCTGGCATGGGTGGACAGAACATGGGATGGGATGTGAGATTTTGAAGTGCGTGGCAAGAAGCAGCGAGATTGGCCTTGCAGAAACGTGTGGTGGTTTCTAAGATGCTCTTCTCTTTTATGTGTGGAGCTGTAAACAAAAGCCAGATGCCTGCTAAAGGGTTTAAAAGTCCCATGATGTTAATTTTGAAGAACGGTAATGTTGTAAGTAACCTGGTAGCAAGATAGTACTGAGTGGGCAATCCCAGGTCCATGCTGCCCTGAACGTGTTTGATTTTGAGGCAGGTGCAGACACTACTCTTTGGATCTAGAAGCGAAGCTCTTGTCGCTGGGAAGTGGCAGCCTTTTTGAACAAAGCACGAGGGCCTGGGAGGAACTGCAGCCACCAGGACCTCTCTGGTCCTCCCCTCTCCCTCCGAGGAAGTCTAGCTGTGTTTTGCCATGACCCAAACTCCATCCTCCCTTTCAGCCACAAAAGACAGTGTGAGTAAGAGTCAAATTCCTTTGATGGTGTCTGGCTCGAGCGTCTTGGCTGGGAAGAGTATTTTGTATTCTGTTTTCAGGAACTCTTAGTTTGAATTAAAGGGTGAACTGTGGGAAGTTATTAATGATATCTATACTCAAGGATTAATCAAGTAAATCTCTCTAGTTGAGTGCCTCTCACTGAACTGAGAGCATATAGATAAAGACGATAGCGGCGTGAGCTTTCATGTGCAAACAGTGCTGAGGTGGTGCCTGCAAAGCATGCTCTGCATTTAAGTAGCTCTTTTGCTTTCTACCCAAGCTGGCTGATGCGAGGTGGTGCTTGGCTGTGTAACATCTGAGCAGAGACGTGCTGAAGAATTTTTATTTAAATTCCTCTTGAAATTGGAAGGAGGGGAGGAAAACAAGATTTTTTTTCCCGAAGAATGCCTTTAGGTTACTTATAGCAATCTGCAAGTCTGCGCGGTAGTTTAAAAAGCTAAAAATGTAAGTCTTAAAACATAGTGTTTGATGGTTTACAGTACAGCCCAGAACAGATGTTGAAGCTTTTTTGAGAATAAAATCTTTAGGAGGTATTCCGTGTTTGAGCTAGTGCTCCTGTGGAAGATATTAGTTCAAGAATTTATTAAGGCAAAAAGGAAATCACGTGAATTTAGTCTTAATGTAACTTTTGGATCTAGCATAGTCTATTATTTTCGTGTCCATTGGTATTTTTAGGCATTTATTTATCTGCTTTTTAAGGGGCCTCAACCCTACCTCTGCTTTCCCAGCTGGAAATAATTGTGGGAATCATTTGAAGGGTGAAAATGCCATATATATGTGTAATAATATAAATATATGGTGTCTCGCAGGAATTTTTATATTCAGATTCCATATGTAGAGGGTGATTTCTGGTATGAAGAATATCAGCTAGAAAATAAATGCAATTCCCTGAATGCCATATAAACATGACATGGTTTAGTTTTTGGAGTTTTTTGTGAACTTCTTTCTCCTGTGGAAGCCGTGGGAGCCCTGTTGTAGAAAACACTGGCAGCTGCTGAATACTCAACCTGGCGTTGTTAAGATACCTGTTACAAACACTGGTGTCTGTAGTTCTCTTTGTACACGTGTTTCCAGCGTTACTACCATTAAGGGAGTTTTGCTGGAAAAAACCCTCTGTAGATAGAATAAAAAATAAATAACATTGGAAACAAAGGTATCTGCTGGACACGTTCCCCCAAATGTGACTCATGCTTCTGGCATGCTCTGGTTCGGTTGTATCTCTTCAGCTGGACCAACTTTTGAAGGGTCTTTTCTGTTTTCCCTGAATTTACTTGCCCTCCAAGGAAATAAAATGAGAGAATTGCAAGTATGTGACTGCTTGGTCTTGGCTCTTCAAGGCTGAGGTACCTGTACGGTACTTCTTGATTACTCTAAGAGCATCTTTTTGTCTGGAAACATTAAACTTCTGTCTGAGAGGATACTTGAAGTAATTTTTCTACAGAGGCATTTTCTTTGTCTAGTGGGATGTTGAAATTTCTTTGCAGTTGTTTGAGGAGTTAAAATTCCTCTTCCATGCAGGATCCTCAGTTTATTCTTTCTCCTTGTGGATCAAAATCCACATAGACAAAGAGGTTGTGGTCAAAGACTGCGAGATACTCAGGCACGACAAGTTAAGGTAGATAAATGCTTTTGTGCTGCTTGTGCAGCAATAGCTAATTCAGCAAATGCACTGGGGAAGCACCTGCCAAATTAGTGGGTGTATTAAACTTGAGCCAAGCTCAGCTAAAACATCCCCTGAATCCAAATCTCCTTTATTTGGAGCAAGGTAGCGAGGAAACACAGCAATGGATTGTGCATTCTCAGTCGATCATGTAACAGCAGATGGTTAAAAGGAGCCTCTCGGATGCTCTTCAGGCAGCATATTCCTGCTAAGTGATTATTTGGATTATTAATGTCCCACTGTAGCACCTAGTGATGATCTGAAAGCAGCTTTATGGGCTGTGACTTTTGTGGTGATGAGCACTAGAGACTCATGGAATTAATAATGTTTTAATTGTTATTGCTTGAACGTTGATTAAACTTGTTTAAGGACTTTTAAGGGATTCTATCATTGAGCTTGACTGGTTTATTGGTGTGAGCCTGAACCTCAGAATGAAACTCTGGGGATAAACTGCTCTGTTCCTCTCTGCCCTTGGTGTGGTGAATCCTTTGTGCCTTCAGTTTCCTTTTTATGTGAAACTTGCCTGTGCTTTTGTAAATGTTAGCTTTGAGAGAGTGTGGGTAGAGATCACCTTATCTTCATTGTATTGTTTGCATATAATATTACACAGTGACTGTGCAGGACTTTGTCGGTGGCCTGCAGCCAGGCTGAGGTTTGCAGAGGGTGTGAGAGAATTCACTGAGTGGGAACTGGGCGCCCTGTGTCGCTGGCTGTGTTTGGAAATCCTAGCTGAAGTCATTTGCGGCTTAATCACACATGGAAAGACTCTTCTCTTCCCAGGGGAGTTTTTATTCATTCATGTTTGCTGCTAGTAGAGTTCATGTTACAGTAGGAAACCACGATTCCTGACCTCTGAGTTGAATACATGTTTTAAAAATAGTGATGGGACTGAAGAAAGAAGAATAAATAGACTTCGCTTTAAGGGCTTTCTCAAACCAAATCGATGTGCTGCAAAATACTACACTACACTTTGAGAAATTATTGAATCAAATTGTTTTTCAGGGGCTTGTGTCAATAAAGTTGTACATTGTTTATGGCAGTTGTAGAGTAATCGGCGTTTTTCATCTTCACCTAAGCAAACAAGAATTATCTTGAAGAAGCAGCAGGTTATTTTTGGATTTACTTTAACAGAGAGCTGTTGATGATAAATGGCTTCTAGAAGACTCACAGGCCCGTCAGTGCAACAGAACTGATAGAGGAGTAAAGCAAAACAAATATTTACAGAGAAGGTTTATTGTGGGTGGAGGTTGGATGTGTAATATTTGAGTTGTTTTAGTTGTAATAAGCCTGATGTGAACACTGAGGGAAGTATGAAATGTTATGTCCTTATGTAAGAAAAGAAAAGAACTGCAGCTAGTTTATTCGCAGTCTGTGCTAAAGAAAATAGACCTCTACAAATGTTTTATTAACAGCATGGTGCTGTGTGGTGTGTTTTGAGGGGTTTTGGGGGGCTGTTTTTTGGTTTTTATATGGCATGCTATTGAACAGTGAGCGATTTGAGATGGGAGTTTAGCCAGGGGCCCCCAAGATGGGCTGTGGTGGAGGCTGGGGGACCTGGGCTGGCTCAGCCCAGAGCAGAGGTTTGGGGGGGACCAAACAGCCTGGGAGGTGCTTTCCAAGGAGATGGAGCCAGACTCTTCACCAGAGTGCACGGCTGGAGAGTGAGAGGCAACAGGCTGCAGTTTGAACAAGAGGTTCGTGTGGGTTTAAGGAAAAACCATTGTGAAGACAAGTGAGGGGCCATCCACAGAGGCTGTGCAGCCTTGGGGAACTTCAGTGTCTTTCTGGGAAATGTCCTGAGCAACCTGCTCTGATCTCATGGCTGTTCCTGCTCTCAGGAGGAGCTTGGATAAGAAGCTTTCCAAGCTTCTTCTGACCTGTTTTCCAATGATCCTGTATATTTGGCATGTGTGGTGACAGCTGGTTGCTTGATTGAAGCAGGGGGGACTCTGAAGGGGTGACAAGTGTTCTTATTGCATGATCAGTGTCAGTAAGAGGTTTCTGCCATGTACAGCAATGCACTTCCATAGTTTTGAACTGTGGACAATTATTATAGTAGTTTCACAGGCCCCTGTGAGACCTGACACCCCCACAGAATTCAAAAATTCTTCGTATGAACTTGCCTTGAAGAACTCATGAAGGAACCACCCTGAGAGCGGCTCACGCTGGTGAGCTGTTCCTCATTGAAGTTGCTCCACAGAAACTTGGTGTGTGAGATGTAGCACCACTAAAACACAGTTCACATCATCCATTCAAACAAAGAAGCTGAAAGGTCTCTGCCAGGTCCACTGGACACATTCAAACCCAGAGTATCCTTCTTGCACCTGCTGAAAACTTCATGTTGTTTTGCGTCCTCCCCTGTAAGCAGCTGCAGCTGGGTGACGGTTCAGTTGGATGGTTCAGATGGATACTGTTCAGTTTTAATGTACTAAGTAGTACAGTATTACATGGACAGTAATACAGTATTTAATGTACAGGAGTACAGAAGAATTAAGTGAAAATCTTTCTGCCATATCAAGTGGATTTTGATCAGACCCGAGCAACAATATGAGATTCCTACTGAAATAAAATAGTTCAGGCATTAAACTGCAGCTGAACATACGTTTTATAGCCCATGGGGTGAGAAAGGGAGGGAAGGGCTGGTAGCAATGGGGTCTAAATTAAAGCACATATTCAGCTTTTACTGGAAAAAGCACGGCAAATCCCAGTGATTCTCTGATTTGTCTCGTAGCCCCGTGAGTACAGTGTGCAGCATTCAGCTGTTCTGCCAGTCAGGAGAATGGAAGCCTCTCGCCTTTTCTTTCATGTCCCATTGATTCATCTCTGTAAACCCACATGCTGTGAGATTATTTTTTGGGGTCTGTTTGAGGGGCCAACGTTTCATCAAACTGACAACTGCAAATTCTGCATGCAGGTTTTCAGAATAGTGAAGAGAGACAGAATTTCCCTGAATGTGCTTTGTTTTGGATGCCGGTCGTCTTGTGATTGGTGCTTTTTAATGGAAAGGGGTATGAATGGTCACATATAAATTATTTGAAAACCACAGTTGACTTGTCAGCTGTTGCTTCAAAATGTTGTGATTTGATATGTAGATAAGTTTTCTGTAGCAGGGTAGGAAAGCGCCACTTCCCTAAATTAAATAAATCATTAATTCGTTGCCTTCAGGTGAGTGGATTTCTGTGGATTTTCACTGAGTGAAATACGGCCTTTAAGAAACAATCTCCCCTAACTTTTTCTCTTCTGCTTTTCCACTCAGAAATCAGTCCCCCATCACAGCAATTGCAGATCTGGCAATTTCCACATGGAAGCTTTTGCTTGATACAGTTCAGGGCTTGCTTATCCACAGAGGTGTTTTCCCCACAGCTGACATGACACTGACAGCACAAAATGAGCTTCTGCTTTTGATATACATTCATAGTATTTAATATAGTCAGTATTTAAAATGTCTTTAGGGTCTCAGTACTACTGATCCAAAAATGTTTCATCCGAGTAGGCTTATTAAAATCAATAGAGGTCTTTACACACTTAAGCTAAATTATTTGTCAAGTTCTTCTCAAAACAGGGGAAACTCTTGTCTCCAAGTCACTGGATAAAGGCTGTTGGAGATGCCATTGTTATGAAATTGCTGCCTATTTAAAAAAATGCTACTGATGTTTGCTCTGAGAGCCTTTACTTTCTACAGACAAAACTAATCCAGGAAAAGCATGACTGTTGCCAATGTAATATGCTGCCTTTGTGGTTTAGGACATCTTTAAAAGGCGTTTCAGTGTATGTTCACTACAGTTTTTCCCATTTTACAGATACTGTGAACAAGGACACTGAACCCAAAGATCCATTTCCCATTCCAAGAAAGATTATGGCTGAACCAGACTACATAGATGATGACAATCCTGAATTAATTAGACCTCAGAAATTAATTAATCCTGTGAAGTCATCCCGGAATCATCAAGATCTCCATAGAGAGCTGCTTATGAATCAGAAAAGGTAAGAGTCTAAAAATCACTTGTGCAACCCTCCCACCCCAAACACGCAGCTTGAGTTTTAGTTTCATCAAGATGACCTTGTACCCAAAACCCAGCAGGCACTGTTGATTCAGATCTTGTAAATTGAAAGACTCTGATTCTTAACCGTGGCATTTATTTCTGTTTGAATTTCAGTTGCGGTGCAAAAGCTTGCTCTAGAAGGCTTCTCATTTTGTTTTTGTGAATACTCAGAGGGTCAGTTTTGAGAGGAAACCATTCAGTTCTCCCCTATTACAGTTCATATGGGTTACCTGGGCACTGTAATTTGTCTTGTACTCTTAACATTATCAAGTATTTGATAAAATTTTGCTATTAACAGCAGGATGATAAAATCTGTGGGTTTTCACCATTCCCAGTGTGCTGAGTTTATGAGGCCACTTTAATCAAAGAAATCATGTAGTTTTTTTCACATGAAACTGTTCTCTACTTACTTGATCTGTGGCACAATGCAGTGCGATAGTCTGGTGCCTGCTATGCTGCTGCACAAGTGTTTCTTTGTATGTTTTGCAAATGCTGTCTGCTCCTCTCTGGGACGGGATGCACAGCTGTTGCTCTATATATTGCTTTTAGAGATGTAAACAACCATGACTTCATTTCATCAACTTCAGAGACACAAGCACCTGGCCCAGAAATAACTGAAGTTCTGTTATTGAATCTGTTCAGCAACAGAGAAGTCATTTAGAAGACACATTAACAAAATAGCCACCAGACCACCTGGTGGAAGAAAAGGCACCAAGCCTGTTGATGCTCCTTTGTTTCAACCAACAGAAACTATGATATCATTTGGTGATTTGGTGCATTGAAGACACCCAAAATGGACTTTCTAAAGGCAAAGTGTGGGGATCTGTAAAATAGAAGTGGAAGAACAGTAGTTCAGAGTGCATTTGAGCAGAAAGCTGGTGGTAGCAGCCATTCCGACTTTCTGAGACCCAGGACCTTGATAAAGAAGAGTAAAAAGCCATGAATTTGGCTACTCCAGCACAACTGGATTTTTCTATTTGGCAAGAAGAGTCACATTATGGCAGTTTTTCTCTCTCTTTTTTTTCTTTTTAATCCTTGGGCATTGTAGTATTTTGAGGGGAGAAGGGGTCTTTTTATGTGTAATAGCAAAATCCTCACAAATGCTGGGCTTAGAGACTTAATTCTAAATGAATTGCATACACAATATAGCATTTCTTTAGTGATGAAGAAGGAGAGATATTTTACAGAATGCCAACTGAATTGGAAGAAACTGGCCTAAATAGGTGTTTGTCCTATTTTTTATTAATGGGATTAAACATCAAAGTCAGTTCCTAGCACCAAGAAGTTTATAGTCATTGAAAGAAAAATAGTTGAAGTTTCCTGATGATCTTAATCTAGAGGATATGGAGGCTGCAATAAATTAAGACTATTTTTTTTCTTTTAAGTTTATGAAAGCATAAAGCACTTTTAAATAGTATGGAGTTCTTTTCTTCTAGGAAAATATCCTATTACACAGAAAAGTTGTGCAGCCCTCAATACCCTCTCTTCTCTTATTGTAATTTTGATTAGCTGCAGCTGTTAATTTTAGAGTCTTATTTATTGGTGCAGAAATGAAATACTTTGAGGATTTTCACCAGCAGAAAAATTGGTATCCTTTAGAGGAGGGTTAGTCCTGTGCTTTGTGTCACTGTACTAGCTCTGACAGGAGGCTTTTCAGTAATGTAGATATTAGGCTTGTGTTCTGTTTTGTTACAGCAAACACTCATATGTATGGAGAACTTTCAGTGCTCTTATAGAAGTGTGCTTAACATGTTGCTTATTTTGTTGCAAAGACTCAGTGTAGACATCAGCAGCTTCACTTTTTGGGCTCATCAGCTCTGAACAGCCAGAAATGGATGCTGGAAGATATTAGCTTGTACTGCTCCAGTCGTTCTCCATGCCCTCTGTGAGCAGTGTCTGTTGGGTCTAGAACTGCTGTAGTTATTTACTTGCAGAAAGGGTAGTTGTTTTGGAAGGGGGAAAAAAAAAAAGAGGATTCAGGTGGTGCTACCTCAAGGCACTGGTCACTTAGATTATTTTGACTTATTAGGAGTCAACCTCAGCTCTGCAGAGTATTGCTGCTGTCCCCTCCAGAGGTGTTAACCCTAGGAGCTCTAACTTGCGTTGTAACACACTTTGCTTCCTCTATACCAAAGCCTTAGGATTTGTAATTTAACCAGACCAGTCACCAGGAGGTGGTACAAGACCCCAGTTAATCCAGTATCCCCCAGTCTGTTGCTTTTCCTTTTTGCAGGAGAGAGTGGAAACAGGATTGACATTACAGTTCTGTTACAGATCTGCCCCCCTCACCCGATTGGATGGAGGGATTGATTGCTTATACTTTCTGCAGGTTCCCTTTGTTACAGCACATCTGAATCAGTCTGTGCCTCTGCTCTGTTATGGTGCAACCTTAGTCAGAAAAGCAGCAACAGAATGTTACTTAGCAGCTGCTCTCTGTTTTGTGGCTGTCTTGACTGCTGGCTGACAGTGTGGAAGCTTCCACTGAGTCTGCTCCCACCAATTCAGTAGTAGTAGCAGTAGTAGTAGTAGTAGTAAAAAATGACTCCAGTTTTTCCTGCCTGACTTCAGTTTTATGTGCTAAAATGTAATTAAAATAGCATGAAACATAAAATATGAACACACTCTTGTAGCTTCTGTTGCACTCAGGCCATGAGATCTATTATGAGAAATAGGGAACAGCATTTGGTGTTGCTAAATATTTGATTTTGCTGTCAGGGTATGTACAGGGATAGAGTGTTGCATAATATATGGAGTCATTCCTAGATGCCACCATAAAATGGCATTTTAATGTTTTATTGGACATGCTGTCAGATATGCATATTAATGAATAATTAGGCAACCACAGATGTATAGCAAGTAGGAAAGGGTAAAAATACGTTCTCTGAAAGCTTATTCAGATTATTGAATTTCTTCAAGTTGAAAGAAAAAAAATGGTTGATGTTAAACTTAACGCTGGATGCTTTCACATAATCGTCTTCACAGGAAAGACAACAATAACAAAGACAAATTTCAGATCTCTCTGCTCTGCCTTAAGTGATGCTAAAACCTGAATAACAGGGAGAGCTTTGAATCTTATAACAAATTTTGAAACCATCATAGCGTTACAGAGATAAAAGAAATAGCTGGAGTCACAAAAAGAAGTAGGAGTGAGTATCCATGTGTGTGCCTGTGTAAGTAACGTCACGCATCTTCCCGAGGAGGGAGCTTTCTCATTCCGGAGTAGCTGGCTCGGAAAGCAATTTGTGCTGAACAGGCTCAAAACACTCAGCTCATGTAGCACCTAAAGGCTTGTCAGAGGGAGAATCCTTCAGGCTTTGTCTGGTCTCCAAGGTGACGGCACCTTTTTTATTCCGGATTTTTGTTGTCTTAGGCTCTTTGTTTATTGCAGCTTGGGAGCTCTCACTGGAAATAGCTTCACAGGCAGGCATGTGTAAAGCTGTCACATTTTCAAGGAAAGGAGAGAATCCATGATTTCCAGGAGCAGTGTGACAGACCACTTTTTAGTTTTGTCAAAACTAAACTTCTATGGGCAGAATACCGTGCACAGGACTGTCTGAACGCAGCTGTTCTGAATTACTGGCCACCAAGCAAATTCTTCTTGTCCAAAATTTGTTTCTAGCTCCGATAGTGTCTTGATCTGTGATGGTTTTTTTCAACCCATTTTTTTAGAATCGAGAGAATGCAGTGAAGACTAAAGATGAAAGTTAATGAATTATACAGGAGAAATACCAGCATGCACATTAAAGGGAAATATCTTTGGTGATTATATGGCTTAAATTCTAGCTTAGGGTACTGGTTAGAAACTAGGCAAATGTCTGCATGTTTTTTCCTTTTAATTATTTATTTATATCCCAGTGTATCTAAATAGGCAACTACTTGATTTTAGTAAAGCTGCCTTCAATTCTGTGTGAATTCTTGCTCATTGAAACTGTTGTCTTTTTTCTCCCCACGATGGAATTTGAAGGGGTCTTGCACCTCAGAACAAACCAGAGCTACAGAAGGTGATGGAGAAAAGGAAACGAGATCAAGTTATTAAACAACAAAAAGAAGAGGAAGCACAAAAGAAGAAGTCAGACCTGGAAATAGAGCTACTGAAACGGCAGCAGAAACTGGAGCAGGTAAGATGGGGAGTAACAGACCTTTACACTTCTGCATCTAAGCTCCTCACCTGAGGCTCCCTTTGTAGTCAGGAAAGAAGCAGCAGCCAATATTTCTCATATTTCCCCTGGTTAAATGCAGATATCTCTCAGGATAAGTCAAATCCCGCCCTTTAATTACCTATTTGTTGTCACTTACTGTATAGGAACTGCACGTGGGGTCTGCCTTTGGTCAAATGAATCCTGCACCAGCCAACAGGAATGTGTGTGGAGCACTGACACTATTTAACCATCGAAACTGTGGTGATTTAGTCAAATTTTGTAGTCTAACTATGATCCACTGAGAATGGCTGTTAGGCTGTAGTGCATCAAAGCTACATTTAATGAATTTTAAAAAATCAATTGACTCTCCTGTGTTATGTAAGAAACTAGGTTACTTTAAAAAGATCTTTTGTAGTCTTAAAATGTGTGAGCCCATTGGTGTTTTCAGATGAAAGAAAAGGTCCTCAGACCCAGGATGTGGAGATGATGTGGAGTTGGAGTTCCTTGTGGTGAAGCTTTTTTCCAGGCACAGGGCCAGCCAAATGTCTCTATGCCTCTGCAAGCACTTCATGTGCCTGCGAGGAAATATCTCTACCATGAAACAGCTCATCAGAGAAGTCATTGTGCATCAAGCAATGCATTTATTTTTAAATAAATGAATGCTATAAATAAATGCTTTAAAACAGTATCTCCTGTGTTTCTCAATAGAAACCAATTAAACCAAATAATTACTATTAAAAATGACATGTAATCCAATCATTATTTAGGTTTTAGGGTCTTATTATAGGTTAGGTTTTTCTGTTTTAATTAGGCTTAGAAATATTTTTGGAGAAAGCTATTGTATTTTTAAGTGTATCATCCTGTCATTTTTCTTATCTCTCTTAAGGGCCCAGCTTTGAATGGTTCAGCTTGTGGGAAGATTTGATTTGAAACTGAGCCATCCAACGTAGATTATGTAGATTAGAAGATCCTGTTAGAAGAGGAATAGCTTGCCCATTGCAAACAGTGCTGTGACTTTGTAAACATCATAGGAATGGCATTAATTGACAACGTGACTCAGGGAGGGACATTGTTGTGATTTATGGAAACAAGGCTTGTCCCTTGTCGGTGAACCAGAGACAGAGGAGAGATTATTTAGGTGAGCTGTATGTGGTCCCCATTAATCAGGGAGACCTTGGTCTGTTTAAAAAGAAAAAAAAAAGCTCCTTTCAGGCACTTTTGTTAGTTTTCTAAAGGGATTTTTTCCTTCCTGAGGATGGCTAAGCAGTCCATGTTCCGTGCCATGTGTGAGCCCTTGCTGGATGGGCACTGCACAGCCTTGCCACATAGAGCATTTCCATTCCTCACATGGACATTTCAAGTGTCTGCATGGGCAGGAGCTCCAAGTTGGTTAAAAAAGTCAATGAATGGGCTCTCAAAAATGAATGGCTAAGGAAGATTTTTTTTTTTGTTTTTTGCTTTTTGTGATAGACAAACCAGAAGTTAGATACAGAACTCCATACCTAAACATTCAGAAATCAGTTCTGCGAGTGTGCTCAGTAGCAGCTGTTCACGTGTTCTCCCACGAGGCACATTCTTCCTTGTTCTGTTGTAAAAGCCAGAGAAGGGAATTACTGTTGTTTCTTTAATGAAGATGTCCAAGAATTTCTTAAAAAATGCTTCGTCTTGTTCTTGTACTGGGCTTGCAGAGTTTTTGTCTGTCTGGCGAAGGTGGACATCTGGAACAAGCTAGAGCCAAGGATTTGAAAAGATTTACTGTTTATGAGAACAGATACTCCCAAAGAAAGGCAATTTTATCTTTTCCATGAGACAAAGAAAGGAAGCAATTTAAAGAGTTTGGCATGGCCAGTTATTGAAACCTTTAGTTTTTTGTCTTGTATTTCAATGATGTGTTTTCTCTACCTTTTTTTTTTTAAATATGTGATTCCCTTTTAAGCTGGAACTGGAGAAGCAGAAGATACAGGAAGAGCAGGAAAATGCGCCTGAATTTGTCAAAGTCAAGGGCAACTTGAGGAGGACGGTCCAGGAAGCAACAGAAGCACCAGACTCCTAGAGCCAGCGCCTGCTAAGACTTCCAGCTTTCCTGCAGAGAGAGGCTTTTGCAAGTTGTCTCACATTTGCCCCTCAAGAGGGAAAATAACAGCATCCAGCTGACACTTACTGAAGATGAGATTTTTAATTCCTGGGACGTGTGGATTAAAAAGACAGTATCGTAAACAGATCGACTTGCCAAATACAGTCCTGAGATCAATGGATAAGGAGTGTCGTTGTCAGTTCAGTGTCATGGACCAGGCTGACGTGCTTTCTCAGAGATTTTGACCAGGGATACTAGAGAAACTCCTTCAGTGTTGCACTGCTTTAACTCTTGAGATCCTAGTTTAGTGGAGATACACAGATTATATTTTGCTTTAAAACAGAACAAAAATCCTCCTGTGATATCTTATGAAGCTTTGCTGTGCAGGTAGATTTCCTTCATCTAGACCTACAGCCTGTGTAAATCCCACAATAATTTGTGTTTCGTTGGAATTTTTATTCAATCTAGGAGGATATGAGGTATGCTGATTACTGCTGCCCATCCCCTACTAGGATAGGCAGGTGTGGGCAAGATGAGAATGCTTAAAATTCACCAGCAGTGAAAAGTTAAGCAGCCTTAAAGCCCATTTCTTGCTGTTTGGCATGTAGAATTTGGGCTATGAAAGAGCGAAAATCTGATGATCCTTTCTCCAGGGAGACTCCAGAGGCTGATTTATCTCTGCCTATAAACTTACACTGTTGTGTACAGGCCTGTGCAGTGCTACCTGTGAATTTACCTCTCAAAGCAAAATGATCTGTCTTCTGCTTTCCATGTTTTGAAATCTTGCTTACTTTGGTGTTGTGGCCTTTCTCCTCCAAGGACATGCTGAACAGAGTACAGTGGTAACACATTACTTGGTAGTGTTTGAACTCATTTGCTGGAACTGATCTGCCATCAGTTCCTACCCTTTGCTTGCAGACGCTTGTTGCAGTTTCTGCAGTAGAGAAGTGTTTAAATCAGGCCAAACTGATTGTTGTAATCTAATGAAATGGAATTTTTATCCCTAAAGTGAGGCATAAAATGAAATTAATTTTACCCCGTCTTTCCTTTAGCCTCAAGAAAGAAGGGAAGTGTGTTACCGCTGAGAATTTGGGTTCAATTCTGTCATCTTCTGCCTTTCCACAAGTTGCCCCTGTGACTTGCCATTAAATAAAATATTGCTCATCTTGCACAGGGATGACAGAATCTGATCCTTCATGCTTATGACTACTAGTTAATCCAGGAAAGCCTGGGATGCGGAGTGGGGAACAGATTGCTCATGTGGGATTATAGAATTGGATTCTTACCTGGTGTGATTGGGTGCAGGTATATCTTCACAATCTGGGGAGAAATCCTCATCTTCCTTGATCAGAACTGTCCTAGCTCTCACTGAAACTGTGTTCATCCATATCAGCTGAGGATCTAATCCCTAGCCTTTGCCTTAGGATGCTAAACACAATAATTTCTACTTTGTAATTACATTGGACATAACTGTTTGAGAACACTTTTTATTAATATCAGCAGTGGCATGTTTGTATCGTAAAGGTGTGGTGGAGGGTTGTTGGTTTGGTTTTTATAATTTCTTTTGCCTTTCCTGTAAGTACTGGATGTTTTAAATACAGTTTCAGATTAGCACTTGGGACAAAACACAATTAGAAATGTTTCCTAGATACAGACTTTAATTTGTCAAGATACAGGCATTTTTTATGAGGACATAATCAGATTGAGGGTAAATTGAATTGTGATAAGCGTATTGCCATCGATTTAGGCTTGCAGTGTGACTCGCGTCTAGAAGATTAAATGTGAAGATGGTCTAACAGACTGTTCAGATTATGGACATACAAAAGACAAAGGCCAAATGTAAAACTCTTCCATGTTCCATCTCAACAAAGGAACACCCTGAATGCTGCAGGTTCTTCCCTCTCTCCTTCCCTTCTCCGGGCAGGAGAGGATCTTCTGGCAACACATCATTCCAACACTTGCACTGATTTTGTTTCATGTTGTTGAGACAGCAGTATGCCCGAGCCTTCCACGCCACTCATGCTTTATCTGTTCCCAGCCTACCAAACATCCTGCCTCTTGGTTTCAGCTCCACATTAACCTTCTGCTCAGTATGGAAAAGTCTAGAAGTGAGTGAGGAGATCTTCCTCTGGCTTGAGCAGACCATTTAGTGTCAGCCATTTCATCCTGGTGATCATGGCAATCCTACCACACATGCACAATGAAATTAAATCGGTAGCACTGGGGGCGGTGGGGGACAAAGACCCCCTTTTTGGCTTCAGTGGGTGTGTTGGATTGGGCCCTCAAGGCTGAAGGCAGTCTTCTTTCTCCCCAGGTTAGCTTGTGATTCAGGGTAGAGTTTCTCTGTCTGGAACACAGGAGGCCAGAAAACTCCCTTGTACATACAGCATGAAGTTGTTTTTTGTTTTCCATTGGAATTAACTCTCCGTGTGAACAGAACATCAACGTGTGTGTTAGAACATCTTTGAATCCTGCTAATCCTTTAGTCTAGGAACCCCAGCCACCTTCATGTCGATTTTGACAGGCAGAAGCTTGTCTTTGAAGTCAGGATTGGGCAACCCTTCAAGGGGTGGCCAGTTAGTCACACCACAAGTGTCCTGTGCGGCTACTCGAGTAAGAAACTGCTTGGCAGTGAGCGTAAGCAATTCCTGCTCTGCCCTTCAGCTATATGGGTTTTGAAGCAATCCAGCAAATACTTCAGTGATTGGAAAATTGCTCACTTATCACTTTGTACTTTTTTAAAAACTCTTGCTTTTGATAGTATAGTAGTAAATTTTTTAGCATTTTTGTGGCTTTAACCTTCTGTTAATATCTGCACTTGTTTGAGTGTACATATATAAATATATATAAATATAAAAAGGGAGCCTTAATGGATTTGTTTTCATAATTTAATATTTTTTGTATTTGCTCTTGTATAATTGTTTTTAACTAAAGGTATTACAAGAATGAGGGTGGAATACTTAGAACCAAAGTTATGCTTAATAAAATCTACTACATGCTTGGTGTATGTGGTGCTCTCTGTCATATCCTGCCAAAAACAAAACCTTTGGGGCTGCACCGAGATACCCAGATTGTTTAAAATGCTGCAGTGTGGGGGGAAGTATCAAGATCACGATGACTCTTGGTTCCTTAAAACCCTGCATCCCTGATTGTATGTGCAAAAGTTGGCACAAAGAGTTTGCTGTGTCTCTTAGCAGTATAATTCTTTGAATATATTTGATGCAGAAAGTTTTTAACAGGACTGTGCAGCTGTTCAGGTAGCACAAAGTGAGGCAGAGCATGAGGGAAAACATCCAATGGGAGTCAAGTAATTGTGGAGATCATTCCCTATCCTTGGAATTGTCAGTATGGTAATAGCTCCATTTCAAACTGGAGTGAGAAGAGACTAATGAGCCTGGTTCTGGGTTCAAGTCCTACAATGCTCCTTTTTCTTTAGCCAATGCTCCAACCTGTGGTTCTTATAGGAAAGACTTGGGCATGAGAAAGAAAGCGCAGGCACAAATGATTTGCTGGGTTAGGGTCAGACAGCTCAGTGCCAAAGAGCAAAATCCTGTGTCCACAGCAGACAGGGAAAGGAGCAGGGGATGAACAGGGCTGGAAGAGGTGTGCCATCAGTTCTCCACAAGGATCCTCAGCTCACACTGGTGAGCCCTGATCAGCCAGGCAGGTGGCAATGGAGGGGGAGCTGGACAGCAGCACAGGGCGAAACAAAGTGGGGGAGGAGGAGGAGAGCAGTGAATTCAGAACAGATGTCAGGAAATGCTTTTTTCCTTCAGAAACTGCTGAGCATGTGGAATGGTCCTGGCAGTACTGCTGATGCAATGATGCTGGACCCGCTCCAGGGGCTCTCAGATGCGGGGGAGGTAAGAAAGAACAGAGAGTAAGGGGTGAGTTTCTATGGCCTGTTGGAGATACTGCCCTGTGCTCTCCTACCACAAGTACAGCCAAATATGCTTTGAATTATCCTTTGATATTTCACTCCAGCTCCAGAAAGAAAATGGTGAGGACATGTGATCTGCTTTTGTAGCATGTCCAGAAGAAAAAATGATCCTCCTTGTGTCTGCTTTTTTGGATTGCATTGAGCTAATAGGTTTTGTCATGTGGCTTTGCAAGCACCAGTCCACTGGGGACTTTGCCTGTGCTCCTGTGGCCATAGGCAGATGGGTTGTGTCATGCCATAGCTATGTGGAAAGAAGTACTTCGAGGTCCCTTAGCTGCTCTTAAAGGGTCCATGGATGGTGTCTGTAACCTAAAATGCCCGGTGGCACTTGTGACCAGTTGCACTTAAGAAAATAAGTGGAGACCAAAGAGCTGCTGCTATGCAGTTTCCATGGGATCAGAACTGACATCTATGGGGGGAAGAACTGGAGGGCAAGTTGGGTTCTGAAGGCATTGCAATAGAGCACAAACGCTTGATGAGATCTGGAGGAGTGGAAATACAAGATACTTTCCCCCTCTCCCTGCCAGTTTAAACTGTGCTCAATTTGGAATCTTTCATCTGTCTGAGTTTGCGGTGCTCTTGTCAGTATTAAGGACGACTCTCCTGAATGGAAGTGGTGGAAACCATGGCTAGAGGAAGTATTTGGTGGTGGTAATAGAGCACAGATGTCCTGACTGTCACTCCAGTGTCTGTAACCTAAAATGCATGTTTTGGCATTGCTGCAGTCCTAGGGGAGGGCTGCAGTGAGTCCATCCCACAGCGGGCGGTGCCTCTCTGAGGTTAGCAGCGACTGCTTCTGTTCTCTGGGCTGAATTTGCTGAACCTCAAGTTACATGCATTTGAGCTAATCATCCACTTTGTATCGAGAGCAGAGCAATCAGCCCTGTGGAGTGCAGTTGCCTTCCTGTGACTGTGGAGGAGCCCACGACACCTGACTCGGAGGGAATGTTGCGTACCTTGCAAGGATTCCGAAGCTGGGCAGTTCAAATGCCGCCTCCAAACCACTCGCTCTTTTTCATGGAGTTTTGTGTCCCAGGATAGATGAGGCACCTGGATGCCTGTAGTAAATTCGGCCCTTCATGTCTGTGTGGTTCATAATGTGATAAAGAGCCCGTCTCTGCACTGTGCTCACTGGCTCTGGTGCTCGGTGCCATGGGGTCAGCCCAGGTCCTTGGAGGGGACACGTGGCCTCTGCAGGGGGCTGCAGAGGAGGGACCTGCCCCAGGCCAAATGCTGACCAGCAGGAGGGGAGGTGGCATCTCCACAGTGGTGAGAGGGAAGGAGGAGGACATGAAGCACCTGAGAGGGGGCTCCAACAGCCAGAATCACCCACTGCTACAGCCATAGTACTTAATTATCTGAGTAATCATTCTCAGAATTAACTCCTATTATGCACCCAAGTCTAATCTCTCGGGTGGATGGCATGAGCAATTTAACACAGATTGAGGCTGGCACATGGAAACTTCAGCCTGATTAAATGAGAAGGAGAAACATGTTTCTTTCCCCCTCTTCAGCTATTCGGAAACAAATCTTTAATAATGCAATCAAAATGCCAAGTCTGCTTCATTGTGCTCAAAAATTAAAGAGTACCCAGCAAGCCTAAGCCCCTTAGTGGGGTTCATTTGAGGTATGTGTTGCTTGTTGTGGAAAGGCAAAGGGAGCTGCCTGTGGAGCACTGAAACCCGCCAGCTCTGGAGTCAGGGCACAGCAACCCAGCCCATCTGAAATGGTCTCCCTGAAGGAGGGGTTGTATCCAGCTGGTTATCTGTCCTTCCTTTGGTTAAATGAAACCTAAAATGTTCTCTGATGGAAAGCTAATCAGGAAGTTGCTTTCATCAGTAGCAGCAGAAAAAGAGAGACCCCCTAAACTCACACTGTCAAACCTGGAAAGCCCTTCCTCACTGTGGCTGTGGGCCATAAGGGGTGATTTTCTCTAATGTGCAGTTTGAGCACCTGTCTTCATTCAGCTTTGTTTTGGTGCTAATCTGAGTGAATTCTGCTCCGTACAGTTTCAGGGGACCACCTTCATGAGCTGAGCTCAGCAACAAGGTGGATTTGGGGAATTTGCTAAGCTCAGTGGGCCCCATACATCACAACCTCTGGGTTTTTAGGGAAATTTTACTCTCATTTCTAATACAAATAGAATTAACTTACTAAATACCTAGGAGTAAATTCTCTTCAGACAGATCTTGCATTTTTTATTATTTTCTTGTTGCAAGGGAGTTGCTTCTATACCAAGAACTCTATTCCCTGTGTATTAGGAAATTGTTACGATAACCAGACCAGAGATGAACTGCAAACTACCTAGAGGCCCCTCTGCAGTTAGACCCACTCAGTCCTGATGCTGGAAAGCAGGGATTGCTGTCAGGGAAGGAAAAAGGAGGTGCTAAAAAGGAGGAACAGACAGTGGGAAGGAAAGTGCCTGACTGATGAAGGTTTCCACCTTGTACCCAAGGTTAAACAGCAACTCTGAGGATGATGCACACAGCCTGCATCTGTGCTCACGTCTAATGTACTATGTGCCTTTTTATTTACCCTGAAGCCTCATTGTGTTTTTGATTCCTTTCCTGTTGTTTCCTTTCACCCCAAGCTCTTCCTGCCTATTCAGGCCTCCCTGCCTTTGGATTATTTCCCAGGGCTGGTTTGCAATGAAAGGCATTTAATTAGCAAAGAAGCCTTGGGATGGATCCTAAAATGGGTGTTTGAGGCTGACTACTGCAGCGTGGAAGGAAACCCAGCCCAAGCTCTTGGTGTGTGGGGAGTGGAGATGGGAAATATTGGATATGCAGGGACCAGGAGCAGGTGGGAATAAAAATTCTGAGTGGCTGTCTGACAGAGCATAAATGAGAAATGAATATAGATATCGCAAAGCTTTCATCTCAGAGCCCTACTTAAAAAGAAGGACCATGATGAGAAAAACCCTATGGGAGTGAAAAGGAGGATGGCAAAAGTTTGTTCCTTGATTCCTTCTCTACTGCCTCTGACCTTGTGAGACCCCACCTGGAATGCTGCATCCAGCTCTGGGGTCCCCAGCACAAGGACATGGAGCTGTTGCAGTGGGTGCAGAGGAGACCACAGAGATGATCTGAGGGCAGGAGCATCTCTCCTAGGAAGACAAGCTGAGAGAGCTGGGGTTGTTCAGCCTGGAGAAAAGAAGGCTCTGAGGAAACTTCACTGTGGCCTTCCAGTACCTAAGGGGGGTCTTACAATATTAGGGGGAGCAACTTTTTCTGTGGGCAGATAGTCACAGGGCAAGGAGAATGGTTTTAAACTGAAGAGGAGAGGTTTAGGTTAGATGTTAGGAAGCTGTTCCTAACTCATAGGGTGGAGAGTCACTAGAACAGGTTGCCCAGAGAAGTCATGGATGCCCCATCCCTGGAAGTGCTCGAGGCCAGGTTGGATGGAGCCCTGACCAGCCTGGCCTAGGGGATGGCATCCCTGCCCATGGCAGGGGGTTGGAAGTAAGGGATCATGAAATTCCCTTCCAACCCAAGCCATTCTATGATTAGCAAGAAGCCTAAAATACATAGAAGCAATGCGTGGGCAAACTCAAATCGCCCTCCTTAAAGCCATAAAAAGCCTCTTTGAGGGATTTGCCGAGCAGGTGTTTCCTTACCCAGCGCGCAGCTGCCAGGGCCGGGATGCCGAGGGGATGCTCCCGCAGCCCCCGCTCAACTCCCACCGGCTGCTGCCCTCTCCTGGGCAAAGCGGAGCGGAGCGGGACCGAGGGGTTGCCTTTCCTTCCCCCTCCAAAGCCTTCCTCTGAAAACACGGCAGCGCTGAGCTGTCGAGACTGAGTGACTGGTGCTTTCTTGGGAAAATGCGTTATTACTTCGTGATTTTTGTTATGCAAATGTCATTAACACTTCCGCTGAGACATCGCTGGTTCACCGTGTTAAAAAGCCTTGACTGAGTGTGTTTCAAGACCTCGGTAACTCAGGAGCTGGATTCACAAAGGGGTGTTTGGTGTCTCGAGTCCAAACGCTCGGTCTGGTTTGCCATGGAGCGGTCTGTGATGGCTGTTGTGGAGTCTCTGGGGCTATCCACTGGCAGATCCCTGCAGAGATCCAAGGCGTTCTCAGGACGGTTTAGAGATGTGATAAGCCTGAACGTGCCAGGGTTGTGCTTGGAACAGCCTTCTCCAGTCGCTGCTCCTTCACCTTACCAAACCCACCACTGTTGCAGTCTGGGGTCGTTGCAGAGGATTTCCCTCCTGCTGCAATTCCAGCAGCAAGCACGTCCCTGTGCTATCCCCCTCTGCTGCCTTCCACTGCCCACACCAGTAGCAGTGGTGTTCATCCTGCTGTCACCCCGGAGAGCACTGATGTGCCCTCTGTGGGCACAGAGAGACCCCAGCCAGACCCTCCCTCTGCCCCAGGGAAGGAGTGCAATGGGGAGTGCATCAGAATGCAGGTGCGGAGAATCCTCCATTCCCACACATTCCACTCGTCTGTCTGCATTTGCCATCCTGGTTTCCATACCTACAACTTTTCCCTCTCTCTCCCCATTCAAACTCTCTCCTTTGGTTTCTAAAAATGTCCCCCATCCTCGGCTCCATCCTCTCGGCTGGCAGCAGACTCCTCCTGTTGCTATAACAACGAGCAGCAGCCCAGCCAAATCGGCCAGACCCTGCCACATTTCCCTGCCTGCATCCAAATCATCTCCCTAGGTGTGAACACACTCTCTTCTTCCTCAAGTCTTTGCCATCTGCCTGCAAGGGGGAGATTGCTCCCTTTGGGGGGCTGCTGCCCTCTGCACCCCCATGTGCCTCCTTTCCCCTCTGTGCATACTTTGCAGCCCTCCAGCTGGGTCCACACACATGACCCGGACCACACTGACTGTCCCACTGAGCTAAAACACCACTCATTTGGCCTAACAATCCCATGCAGGTTAAATTATGAATGAAAATGGGGAGAATTGCTTGAAATACAGTGAAAAAGATGTGTCCAGGGTTGTATCCTGGTCTGGTCTGAAAGCTGGAAGGTGTGTCTTAGCACAAAGGTGCAGGGGAAAGAATTTTTTTCTAGAGTCTCTGGGTGTCCCTGCCCTGTGACCTAAGCCTCAGATCCAGCCCAGGGAGTACCCACTGGTGCTGTGTAAAGCCTCTCTGTTACTGCAAGGGTGCTGTGGGCAGAGCTCGCTGGTCCTGCAGAGAGCAGAGAAACAAGCCATGCCACCCTTGAGCTCCTCGAGGGCCCTACTAGTAGACATTCATGGTGGCTTTTCCACCCTGGATCATGAGCTCCAGTTAAAACTGCTTTTTCCAAGCCTTTCTGGGCCGGCAGCAGCAGACTGGAAGATGCAGGTGGAAACAGCGAGTTCCTCTCTGCCTGAGAGAGTGTGGCACAAGGCTCCTCACTCTGAGCTGCATCTCTGCTGCCCTTTCCTTGGGCAAACTGCTGTCCCCAGGGCTCATCACAAGGACTTCTGACCACCCTGCTGAAAAAGACCTAGGACAGCCTCCCAGGACAATGCCAGACTAGAGGGACATCAGGAACCTCACCTCGAGTGCTGTGCTCAGTTCTGGCCCCTCAGTTCAGGAAGGGCATTGAGGTGCTGGAGCATGTCCAGAGAAGGGCAATGGAGCTGGGCAAGGGTCTGGAGCACAAGTCTGGTGAGGAGCAGTTGAGGGACATGAGGATGAAGAAAAGGAGGCTCAGGGAGGGATCCTATCACTACAACTGTCTGGAAGGAAGTTATAGCCAGGTGGGGGTCAGGCTCTTCTTCCAGGTATAGGGCAGGAGGAAATGGCCTCACGTTGCACCAGTGGAGGCTTAGATCAGATATTTGGAAAAATTCTTTCACTAGAAGGGTTGCCCAGCATTGGAACGGGCTGCCCAGGGAAGTGGTGGAGTCACCACCCCTGGAGGCATTGAAAGGACGTGTATGTAGATGGGACACTTGGGCACAGGATTTACTGGTGGACTGTCAGTGCTGGGTTAACATTTGGATTCAATGATGTTAAAGGTCCTTTCCAGCCTGAATGATCCTCTATCCTCTGCCATCTTCTCACCTCAGGACAGCTCCAGCTTGAATTGAATGCAGCTTCCTCTGGTGAGGAGCTGTTCCCCTCCACCACTGTTTGTCTGACAAGCAAGGTCCATGGCCAAGGAGACCTGCTGAGAGTTTGTTCCCTAACAGTACCTCTGTGTACACGTTTAAATTCTCCAGCCCCTTGGTGTTTATATCTCACCCTCACTAACTGGAGTGAAATCACTTCGATCCCAGCAAACTGGAAAGCTTTCCAGAATACTTATGGCAATTTCTGCTCCTTTTAGCAGTGAACTGTTTTTGCACTCTTGGCTGCAGCTGGAGCTACATATCCGCTACTGTTAATTTTGGGATTTTTTGTGGCCTCAACTGCAATATAAATTCACTTCTTTATAGATGGAGCTTTGGATTAAAGAGCTGTTCTTTCAGTTCATCTTGGATTTCTGGTTTCAAGAGCTTCCTTATTCCAAAGCTACCGATCTCTTCTGTTTTAAAATTACTTTTAGGTGCAAAATGTTTTTGGCTCAGTGTACAGATGGACTTTTCACACAACCTGGTTTTGATAATTGGGAAAAGGCTCCAGACAAATTTGAGCTGCTACTGCCACTCTTCCATCAGGAGGACACATATGTTCTTCCTGTGACCACAGGGGACCGTGTCCCTTTGTGCTGAGCTTTCCACCCTCCGAGGAAGCAGTGAGGATATCTTTAATGGAGCTGGTAAATATTATGGGTTCTCTTACCAAAGAGAGGTTTGGGCCCATAAGTGGAGACTCTCAGCCGCCCTTTTTTTGGCTGCACTCTGTGCCTCTAAGCAGGCTCAGCTGAAATCCATGGCAGTTCCAGGCTGTGTCATCCCAAAAGCAGCAACGAGGCCCAGATGTTCTTGTCCTCACCTTGGCTGAGGAACCAACCTGCTGCTTCCCAGTCTAACTTCCACCTCCAGTGGTGCTGGCCTGCCTTCCCCAGCGTGGGGATGCTCCAGAGACAGGGACCAGAGCAGCTGGCCGAGCAGTGACATGCCAAGCTCCACAGAAGAGATCCCTTGACCCAAGTTGACGTCTCCAGTGAAATGGAAGAAATTCCAGTAGCAGATCACCTTGATACCAGAGATCCTGCATCCCCTGTTTTCTCCAGGGAAAGCATCATTCTTTCATGGATCCCATCCAAATAGGAATGTGTGAGGGATCCTGGATTTCCACCTGCCATTTCAAGGGCATTTCAACTCTGCCAGGCTACATTAAGGTGTGGTTTTCTGAGTCCATGTATTTTTTCCATTCCCAGTTTTTAAGCCATCCTGGTATGTAGGGCTGTGCATAGAGGAGCACAAGAGGGAATTAAGGTTTAATAGCTTGGATGTCTTTTTCATCCTCTTGCTGCAATATTTCAGACCTGAGCTATGCTTCTGAAAAGCTGTTTTTATAGGCCCTTGTCAAGTTTATGCCAAAGAAGTTCTCCCAAATTTGTTTGTTCTCACCTTGAGTTGGATTTGTGCAACCAAGCATTCAGGAAAAGATAATGGCTTTTTTTTTATCAGCAGTTATTCTAATTCCTAAAGATTTTAGCACTATCTGCTGCATTTCATTCTGGATTCTAGGCTGAATTTGTAATTGGATTTTTTTTACCAGTGAGTTAATATGCAGCAATGATGACATCCCTAAACTTAAGCTAATATAAAATTGAAGATATTTGGAATAGCTAAGCTTCCAAATAAGAAGAAATCATCTAAGAAAATGCCTGCATAGTTAAGTGATGCTATTCAGTGAAGGCATTTTGTACGTGCAGCTCCCTCAAAGCAGCTGTCTTCATAAAGGCCAGTATTCAGCCAAGGAAATTTCAAAAAACACTCATTGTCTTCCAAATGCCACGATTATCTCAGACATGAGAAGGATGGGACTAGCAGACATGCTTGATCCTTCTTCCAGCCACGACTGACTGATTATTGCATCTCACCCCTTTTGAGGTGGGGGTTATCTCATGGAAAGAGCACTGAAGGCAGCTCAGAAATATCTCGGCTGATATTTAAGCTCAGAGATATTTGCATTACAGGCAGTGTGAATGCCAGCGTTCTGCAGGAGGTGCTGGGAGCGGTGCTGGAGATGTTTGCAGAGGGTTCTCTGCACACGAGGAGCTCCAGGACTCTGCACCGTGTTTAAATGTGGTTGGAGCCCACAGCAGTTCGAGCAGAGCTCTGAGGTTTTGTGTCTGTGCCAGGGGGAAACTGCCTCAGGACAACTCATTAAGCAAAACAAAGTGGAGGCAGCTGTTTGGGCCATCTCATATGTGTAGTTTGTTCTTTTCCTTTGTGCTGAAAAAAAGCTTTAATGAGTGGCTTTGTGTTGTGAAGGGCCACTTTAACAGTTTCTTCTGTTAGAAATTAAGTGTTCTTTTCATGTGTTGTAACATCCCTGTTTTGTAAGGAGGGTCGAGGGAGTGTGGCCTTTAGCCTCATTCAAAGTTGTTAATACTCCTGAAAATCTAGAAATGTCTTATTTCCTGAAGTCCATTGTTTTCATCACATATCACTGTAGCAGATAGTACTGTGACCTATGTGTCTGATTATTTTTAATCTTAGCTTTCAAGCCAGCTATTTGTGCAGTTTTATTTTCTCTCAGTTAGGTATGTTCAGATTTGTCACATCCCTCTCCTCAAATATATTCTGTGTTGGTTACCTGGAACACCAGTCCCTGTGAATCAAAGATGCACAGGCCATCCCCAAATCATGCATGTGGGCCCCCGTGTCATTCCTTACTGCTCCTGCATGACATCAGTGGAGAGAGGAAGCCTGATCCTGTGTCCTGAATGGGGAACAAGGAGCCAGGAAGCTCCTGGGTTTTATTCTTGGAGTGCTTTCTAGCTCACTGTGTGGTCCTGGCCTCCTCCTTGGGCTCCAATTCAGCCAACCATTGCAGCTTTTTGCTCCTGGTGAGACCCTGAGCATCCCACTGAGCTCAATGGGAAGTCAACAGAATAAATTCTTCTGTGTTTGGGTCTTAATTTTCTGGTACCAAGTGTTCTGGCGTCAATGCGTTGTGCATGTCACGGACCCAGAGTGGAAAGAATGAAGATGCATGAAAAATTGGAGTGAGAATCTGGGTTTCTCACTGCTGCTTGTAAGCTTAGAAGGAGAAAAATTAATGAGGTATAATTAAAACAAAAATGCAGCGTGCGAACATGAGTCCAGAGCACCAATTAACCTGACATCTTGTCTGTGGAGCGAGAAGATATGGATTGAGATGCCATTTTGGCTGATGTATTGTTCAAATAGGTGCAGACCTGTGGAGTTAACATCTGTTCTTTCACCCAGTGTTAATAAACAGAGACTCTGATGCTGTGTGCAGTGGGTGCTCCAGAGAGTGGGCAGCAAAAAGAAAAAAAAGAAAATCACACAGAGGTCCCGTGAGACACAGGTCCCAGGGATGGGGATCCTGCTCCTGGGATCCTTCCTAGGCACGTGCAAAGAATGTGGGTTCCTCAAGCAAAAAAATCCTCAGACTTGTTCTGGCACTCAGAGTTTTCCCTCTGCCTCGCTCTTTGCCTGGGCAGAATAATGAGCTGCCTTCAGGTATGATTTAAAGCTGGTCATGGTGATTTAGGGATGGAAATACTCTTACTTTTTAACGTGATTTGTCTGCCTCTAAGTGCCACTTTGAAAATATATTCCCTGCTGATTAAAATTAATGAGGGAGTCTAGAAGAAGGAAAACAGTGTTCAATATTCTCTGCTTTCTGAGTTTTGGAAGGTTGCCTGGGAATATTTCTAAATTTTGGAAGCTTTCTGAGAAAAATCTGTAAAACTGAAAAGCACGAGGAGAGTTCAGCTGACACGGGTTATTTTTGTGCCTAGCTAATGAAAATCAAATAAATACACTTGTTCTCAAGCTGTATTTTCTCTTTGGAAAATCAAACCATAACATGACACTGGCTGAGATGCAAATCCCTCTCCCCCTGTCTTTTGGAGGGTCAAGAGCAAGACCTTCTGTTGGCAACCCCTATCTTATTTGTCTGTCCTGTGAGCCTCCTCTTATCCCATCTGTTAGCCTGAGTTTGTAGCAGAATTCAGGTTGGAAGGGACCTCTGGATGTCTCTGATGCACCCTAAAATCGGGGCCAGCTTAGGGGAGGTCACTCACAGCCTGCTCCAGCTGAGTTTTTATTATCTCAGTGGACTCGACGATCCCTGTGGGTCCATTCCATCTCAGGATGTTCTGTGATTCCATGATCTCCAAGGAGAAGATTGCACTGCCTCTCAGACCAGCCTGTTCCAGCACCTCATCACATTCCTCACCCTTCAGCTGGGCACCTCTCTCATTTTTCTGGGTTCTTCTTTTGGGCTTGCTTAGGTAAGGGCAGCGGCAGGTTTGAGTTGCCTGAACATTGGTGTCTGGTCCCATTTGAATTGCCAGTGGGGACTGTCACCTCAGGTAAACCCTTCCCAGGATTGCCTGGGGAGTAGAGATGGGGGCAGCTGGAATTATACGGCAGCCCAGGCCAAGAAAATATTCCTGGTGGAGACGTCCATGCTGTCTGTGGAACTCACAGCTTCCCAACCCTTCCAAGGCCAGCAAGGATCAAACCTCCTTCCCCTGCCTGAGGAGCCGTGCTGCCTGAGGCTCGCAGGCAAAGCTGAGCTGGAGCTCAGTCCATGGAGAGCTGGATAAGGGATGAAGGGGAGGAAGGTGCTGCCAGTCCATCATGGTGTGAATTGGCAGAGCTGCTGCAGTGGTGCTGCATCGATTTTGGCTTTTCAACCAGTTGAAACTCTGGTCCATTATGAGAGGAATATTGTATAATTACTGGAGCTACAGCCTGAGGAGGACATGACAGTCAAAATCTCTTTGTACAGAGTTCTAAAGATTTAATACATATAAAACATCTTCTGTCAGTATTATAATAATACAGATATTTAATGTATAATGTTAAATTTATGACATGACCAAAGGGTTTATCCTCTGATAGGTGACATCCTCAGCTGTACGAAGGGCTGATGGTGTGCAGCATGATGAATAGTCAAATGAGCTGCAGGGGACAACCACAGTCAGGCAAGCCATAAATTTAAGCTCTTTGTTCTCCGCTGAGACCAACCCACGGTGATTATATAAAAATATGACATAGGTGCATACTCTACCTGAAAAGGAGAGGTTGACAACACTAAGATTTCCCTGCACAGAGCCTCTGTTTTTCTTGCCAGAGGTACATTGCAACAGACACAAACATTAGCATTTTCTGCTTCACAAGGCAACTGCTGGATGGGGAATTTTTCATCCAATAGTGTGGAAATAAAAAATGTTTGACAGAGGCAGAGCCTGAATGGCATGTATGAATAATCAAAGGCACCAGCCTGCATCTGGGGTTTACAAAATGCTGTAGCACACTGAAGTTTTTTTTCTAAACAACCTCCTTGAAGTTTGAATTCTTGAGCTTCCAGACTTCTCATGGCCCCTAGGCACTAAAGAAAAAAAAGAAGATGTACAAACAGAATTTTAAATAAAGCTCTCTCCAGAGAGGAAACTAAAAAAGAATAAGACTTTTCTCCTGTAAAGGAGAAAAAGAGCTGAACACACGGGTCCTTTGTTGCATTAGACCCTTGAACTTCTCTACATGGCGCTATCATTTCCAGTGGCTTTGTCTCGGGGTCGCTAACACCGGGAAAAAACAATGTGGGATTTTATCTGTCAGCTTCATTTTGAGGGAGACTTCCAGGAACTAGAAATCCCACCTAAACTGTAACTGTTTTATTTTTGTGAAGCAGCAAAATAGAGTCTGGAGGAAGGACTCCCTGTGGAGTTAGTCAATGGAGCAGCTCCCTCCGCTCTGGCGCAGCCGGCAGGAGACCCAGCCCAAAGAGCTCGTGGTTTGTCTGAACTCACAAACTTTGAAATGCTCTGTATGTTGGTCACCAAAGCTCTTGCCTCTTGCTTAATTATGTAAATCTCAATCCTGGTGTGAATGGCCAAACTGCAATTTATCAGTGACCTGGGTCTTGGCTTTTAATTCCTAACAAAATCCCTGGAACGTGAGCATGCATCCAACATCACCATCCAGGACCCTTAACTTGGGGAAGGATCGCCTGTGTTTGTCTTCAGAGAGATGCAACTGAGTGAGGGTCCTCAGTTAGGTTTGATCCCTGGAAATCCTCGAGGGATTTGGATACTTCATGAGGATTTTTTAATTAGGAGCAAATATGTAGTACCTTGTTTCATGCATCTGGCACCTGCTGCTCATTACAGGCTGGAGACTTAAAGGGCAAGCTTGTTGTGGTCAAGAGACTTCAACAGAAGTGCTGCAGACATCTGAGGATAATCCTGCACCACTGATCCAGGCGGGATGGAGCCTTCTGCAGGAGATACCCTTCACTGCGTGCAAACTTTGAGTAAGGAAAATAAAAGTCCAAGGAGTGTATAAAGGGAAAAAACTTGTCTGCTACAAGAAGTTACAGGTAAACAGCTGGTGCTTAAGTGGATTTTGCAGAGACACTGGCCGGTTTCAGCACATTAAGGCATTGAACAACCATTTAAATGTGGTTGGGATTTTTTTTCTGAGCTTCTGGCTCAGCAGATGAATGGGAAAAAAGAATGAGAAAAAATGAAACGAAGAAAAAGCTGCTGCCACCTCAAAGTACTGTGGGTTTAAATATCTCCTTATGCATCACCACATAAGCATTTTGATCCCTGACAAATAAAAGAGCACATACCCTTGGGAAAGAATGTAAGGAATTGTTTTCCAGGAAAACCCTTTTAGGGATGATTTGCATGCTGGGGAGAGGAAGTAATCTCAGTTGTGCAATTCCTAAGGTATTGCAAAAATGTCTTGAGATGTACCTGTGCACTAATGACTCCCAGGACTACAAAGCAGAGTGAAAGGAATAAGGGATAAGCCTAAGAATGTTCCTCTGGGAAATTCATTGCCCTGTGATGAGCAAGAGGCCTTTAACCCTTTGAAAATGCCTCTAACATATTGGAGATGTGAAAAATGTTCCCTGCACAGTAGCTCTCATGTGACAGCTAACAAAAAAATGGGGTCATATTGCACCCACATTGTTACAGAACACTGGTCTAATTGCTGCTGAATAGAATTTCCTCCTGGCCTGGAATTAACAGTTACTTAAATAAGAGGAACCCTCTGGGGATCCCCCACTGTTGATGCTGTTTTATACCTCTCTTCCTGCCTCCCGTGTCCAAGGGAGAAGGAAAGAATGGGCTGCTGCCCTTCAGCTGCCCTGACCTGGCATTCGGTCCTGCCAAGCTGTTGCAGGGTGTCTTGGGGTACAGCAGGCACCAGCAACCAGCCCTTCCTAATTCCCCTGCCAGAAACAGCAAAATCAAGGATCTAAAATTACTGCTTCCAAACATTCAAAAAAATCAAATGGTAATTAAAAAAATTCATGAAACGAGCCTTTAAAATTTGCTTGAAAGACACTCAGTGGGATAGTTTCACTTTCTGCCTACAGTTTGTCTACAGCTTCAGGGGCCAGATACTTTGAAAATGATGGATAAGCTGTCTATGCAGTCATGTATGGTCAGGAGGCAGAACTATTAACAAACATGCCAAATCTTTCTAAGTACCAAAGGATTTACCAGTCATTTACATACAGCCCTCAGTTTTGTAGGGCTCTTGGTGAAAAATAGGGAGAAGCATCTCTGGAGAGCCTTTCTCCATGGTGCTGCGTTCCCAGGGAACTCCTGATAATTCATGCTTTTCTGCTTCTCCATGGTGGTATCTGAACAGCTTCTTGAGCCTAAAGCACATGAGTAATATCTGTCAACACTGATTACAGCTTTACTGCTGCTGAGACACTGTAATGTCAATTCTTCTTACATTTAGCTTCTCAATAGCCCCACTCTGAATTCAGATGTTTGCTATAATTTAATAAAATACTCTAACAAATATATTTGTGTCAAACAGAAGTGTCCTCAGTGGTAAGTAATAAAACACTTAATCCAGCTGCAGAAGCATGAAGTGTAATATTTCCTGTAATCATTTCCTTTTCTGTCTAGCAAGATGACCTTAAAATCTCTCAGAATGTGTTGAGCTCCAGTGTTGAAGCAGTTCTGATTTGCTCTTCATCATCTAATGAGTATTTTTTTTTTTCCTTCTCTGGTCTCCAGTCTGAAAGGAGAAGAAATAAAAGAGTAAGTACTGTGCCTATCACAGCTCTGAATGATCTCAGCCACACATCGCTCCGTTTGTTTTAAGCAATTTAATGCTTTCTTTGTTTTGATTTTTTAAAACGCGCACAAATTTGGAAAGACAATTCAAAAAAATTGCTTTCATTTGAAGACAATATATTCTGCTTTGATTTTTAATTCGGTTAGGAAACAAACATAATCTTATGGAATAGAGCAAGAACCTCTTTCCCCCTCTTTGACTGTTTTTTTTTCCTGCTTCTTTTTCCTTTATAACAAATTACTGCAGAGCATCTATTAACTACCTGGACTCCAGATTCTGGAGGGACACTTCATGTTTCACCCTACAGCTCATAGGAAGGACTGGAAGGGTTTTGGGTGGCTCCCCCTGAACTTGGGATTGGTAGCAAGTTGGAGATTTTTCATTTTTTGATATTTCCTCCCTGGGGCTTTTAAGCAAGAGAAAATTTTCAATTATGAGCCGCAAATAGCAAACACATGAGGGTGCAGCAGAGTGCACCACGGAAAGGTGTGAACATCCAAACACCACTGCTCCAGCCTGGTATTATTAATGACTGCTACCAAGGGAAGGGGCTGTACCACGTCCTCTCATGTTTTATTTCTTTGTCTGGTGTGTAGAAACTTCTTTCCTTTCTGTGCTGTGGCAGGTCCTCTCCCAGATCCTCATTTATTTACACAGCCATTTAAAATACATATATTTAAAAAGCAAAAAAACGAGTGTAAGGGAAAAAAAAAACAACAAAAACCCCCAGAGGGACGCACTGAAGCTAAGCTTCAAAGCCATTCCTTCCCCGCCGCCTCCTGTGGCTGCACATTTCTCAGTTGTGGAACACCGGCGCTCCATTTAACTCGCTGCCACCAGCACGGCGTGACCCTCCCGTGCTTATTCGGGATGAAAGAGCAATCTCAGGGGAGCACAAGGGACAGGAGGCGGAGGGGACCCAGCCTGGCCACGGGACTGTGACACAGGCTCCTGGGCCAGGCCAGGCTCGGCGCTTGGCTTTGCTCAGACATCCGCTGCCCTTGCCAAGCCCAGCTTCCCCATCCACCCGCCGCAGATGGGACCCGCCGCGAGGCAGAGGGGACCTGGGAGGGCCACCGAGTGGCAGGGCTGGGCACAGGAAGGGATCAGCTGGTCCTCAGCGGGCTCCTTCTCCTGCCACCGAGATGCTGGAGCTGTCAAGATGTAGTGAAGCAGATCAGAGGGTTTCAGACAAGCTGGAAAGAAGATTAAAAAGGAAGAGCTACAGTGGGAAATCAACCTCTCTGCTGTTTTTTATGGCTATAGCAAATTGAATCTTATTCAGCAAGAGCTGGTGGAGGTTGAAGGAGATGGCAAAGCCCATAATTTCTACAAAAGTTGTATGTTCTGTGGTTTTGCTCTCCCTCATCTCACTGAAGGTGGTTCTAAGGGTCAGAATTTGTTTAGGGTCAGCCCTTGGACAAATGAGATCAAGGGAGCTGTTTGAGGCTGGCTAGAAGAGAAGGGGATGTGACCTGAGCATCTGGGGATACTTCTTAGAAAAGCATCAGTGCCTTGGGAAGCAGGAATCGAACTCTGAAACTGATGTGTGTGTTTCTGGAGTAGCAGTGATGCCTCTCCTGGATGACAGGTCTACTTGCCATAGCAGAATGTGATGTGCCTGAAAACTGGGGCAGAAAATCCTGGTTGTGCCCAAACAGAGTTAAGCTGTGTCACTGTGCTTCCTGTAGGCAACCAATGGACAAGATAAAGGACAGGGTCAGATTTCTTCCCCTGACTTTGTGCTTATTGCCAGTTGTACTGCACCACTTCAGCATCTAATTCCAATTCCCAGTGATTATGTCCTGGGTAAAGACTTAGTAAGAGGCACAGACAGGTTTTCGAGTCATATAGAGGACTAATAGCCAGCAATTAGATAATTCTCTCGAGTGTGAAAGAGCCAGGTGCTGGTCCCTCCTCTGCTTCGCCTGAAATTTGCATTGAACTCAGGCTCCTGCCCCCAGGGACCTGCCTTCCTCCTGGGCATTCAGAGATGTCGTGGGCTGTGAGCTGCGTCTGTCTTCGCTGGCATTTATCCACTTTCTATGGTAATTGAGATGATGGAAGAAGAGGAAATGAATGAGAAAGCTTGGGAGGGGCAGCAAGTGTAAACTATTATACAAATACTGTATTTGTTTTAAAAGGTGTAAACGATTTAAAGGCCCAATACTTAAAATTATGCCCTCATTTTTTATTAAAGAGAATTCAGGGCTAAATTTTAAAATGACATAGCCTGTTTTGTTGCCAACTCTTCAAGAAACAATTATGCAGATCATCACTTTGTGAAGAATGGGTTGGCAGCATGATACCAGCTAGAGCTTTAAGGCTGAGCTTATTATGCAGGCCACTGTCCTCTGACAGATATAGAGGTCCAGGTTAAAACCTGATTTCATGGCTTGCTCTTTGTGTTCCTGGTGGCTGGGAAGACTGGCCAGCAAGAACAGCAGCATATTTACCTTGATAGCTTTATAGATTTTATCTTAACTACATTGTTGTCTCTCATCAGAAGACTTCAGGTGTGGTATTCAGATTACTTCTCTCATTTTCACCTGCTCCCGTGAGATTTGGAGAGGTGTCAGTCCCCTGCAGGTAGGGCACTTTGTCTTAAATTAGAATAATTCCTCAATATTCATCAGAGCCTGGTGTAATTTCCGTCACAGCATCCGAGTGGAATTCGATCCATACGGACTCTGTGGATCTGTTCATTACTCTGCCCTGATTAGGCAGACACATCAGTGCATCTCTATTCTCAGTCACAGACTCCTCGGAGTTCACTCTTCAGGAACATTAATTACTCCAGTGCTTGATTCTGGGAAGCCCCTTTCCCATATCCTCCAGACTGTGCTCTCTCCTCACAGGGCCCGTGAATGGCTGGAGAACCATCACATCCCTGCTCGTGTGCTCAGAGCAGAGATCTGGGGAGGGACCTGCGCTCCTCTGCTGCATCCCCCTGGCTGCTGCTGCAAGGGAACAGACCCAGGGAATCACGTGCACAGACAGCCAGCAACAGGCCCTTCAGACACCTGCAATATATCACAGGAAAATGAAATACACATTTAATTGGTGTTGAGGCTTGTGAAATAATTTGTCTTCTCCGAATCTTACCACTTTTTTTTTTTTTTTAAACAGCAAGGCTGATGCGTAACTACCCCCAGATGTCTGCTGCTGACAGCTACTCAGATAAACCCATTTGGCTGTGCAGAGATGAGTATTGTATGAAATCCGGCAGTACTTGGTCATCGCGGTGTTTTTTTCAGGTGAAAAATTGGTGAAGGATAAAGAGCACATGGCTCATGGTCCTGCATGCACAGACAGGCACAGCCACCTCTACCCCATGAGTCCCTTCTGGGCACAGCCTGACAGTAAGATTCATGCAGTTTTTGTTTTTTTTAATACAAAAAGCAATCTTTTAAGTCTAATTTGCAACTCCACTGTGTGTGGTTAAGAGAGGAGAGCTTTAGCTGCAGTATCTGTAATCTATAGTAATACAGATTCTCTGAATAATCAGTATCCTTCCAATTGGAAGGTTGCAGAGGGTTTGGATGCTGCTGGATCCATATCTGCAAATTCTGAAGTACAGAGTCCAGAATGGTCCTGGAGCAGCTGCTCTCTGGCTGCTCACATCTATCCTGCATCACAAAATGTCAGGTACTTTCAACAGAATTCCGAACACTGGACCAAAAAGTACCAGGAGAGAGCAAGAGTAAGGAAGGGTTTTATCAGCTTTCTGCAGCTGTATTTATGACTGGAATTTTTGCATACAGTGATGTTTAAGTAGCCCTTTCTGAATTTGTTTTTCAGTTGCCAAGACAAACTAAAAATAATATTTTTTTTCCACACTACCTTTACAATAAAAATGGGAGGGAGGGGGGGAAGGTCGTCTTAAGCAATGTGAAGTTCAAAGTATTTTCAAAGTTAATAGCTTTTGCCTCTTTTTCTTTTATGGGACAAAATTATCTTCAAATCCAATTCATGGAAAAAATTATCAATGTTTTCCAGCTCGTGCAGACTGGTGACTGTGCTGGTGACCACAGGGCTGACAGAGAGTCACTGCCTCCAGCCTGGCAGCTGAGGTTCCCAGCCCTGCACTCCCCTTTGAAATGACCTGCTGTTTGTGTTGGAGATAAAAGCCATGAGTTTTTGTCCTGCTCAACAACGAGATGAGCCATTCATTATTTGGCAGAATTTAAAATGTAGCCCTCACCTTTTTCACCAACTCCTGAGCTGTTGAGCTTGACGTTTTCCCTTTAAGAGACAGGTTGTCCAGACTGGATTACAGCAGACTTCCCTGGCTCTGGCCTGCTGTCTGCAGCCTCATGGCCCCAGGTGTCAAGAGCTGGGGCCAGGGCTTGAGAAAAGGTGCAAAATCAAATCTAGGGGAGGTAAGGAGTCATCCTCTGCAGACACTGCTCTCCCAGAAGAGATGCTGCCTGCTTGAAGTCACTCTCTGACCATCAGTGCTGGAGCAGTGGGCTTTGCTGTAGCTAAGAGTGATCCTTTGTAAATGCACTTCACAGCTGGAAGTGGAAGTAGGAAAAAAAACCATTGCCTTGTCTTTGTAGCACCCAGGCTGTTCTGGAGATAAGAGGAAAGAAGACCCACACTTCCTTGAGTCCAGAGGGGTCGTCTCTCTCTGGCAGCAATAGTCCTCTCCTGTGTCAAAGTAACTGTAGGGCTTTCCAGTGGGATCCTGTGATGCTGCACAAACCCACCTCTGTGCATCACCCTGGTGCCAGTTACCCCAGGGCCGCCCCTGTGATCAGCCATTCAGACACTCACACTGAGAAAGGAGACTCACGGGGCAGCAGGAAGAGGAAAAAGGCCCTAATTGACAGGAGTAGAAAAACCCAATTACGGAGATGAAAGAGGCAGCCCAGGCATATGTTTCTCGGCTTTGGATCATCAGACCTGCCAGTTCTCATTATTTTCTAGCAAGGCTCACTCTCTCCCAAGAAGGCGCTCTGGCCCTTTGTGCCTGCCTGACTCACCTGAGCCCGGGCGAGCAAAGCACCTGGTGGCAAAAGCAGCAGCGTTGGTGCATCATTCCTGTGAGGAAAAAAAATAGTGGATTGGAGGTAGATCAAAGAGAGGAGGAGGAAACAGGGAGACAGGGGAGGGGAGAAGAAAAAGCGTCCCCCTGGAGAATAAACTAATCAAAACCATGGCATTAAATAAAACAAAGCTTCTCCCATTAATAATTGAGGAAGCACGCCCGCGCGCTGCGTGCGCCGTGGGTATCTCATTTGTCTGAAGAATGGAGGGAGCAAAAGAGAGCGAAGCAGGTATGAAAGGCATCATTTCCCTGTGTCTCTAATGAGCACTGCTGCTTGCTCTTTTCCCCCACACGCCTCCTCCCCTCATTACGCTCCCTTTTTCCCTCACCTATTTGTCATCTGCAAATGTCTCGCTCTTAAGAGGACACTGGTGTGGTGTCAGGTCTGAAGGAGACAGCAGAGCTGCTTTGTCCTTGGGTGATTGTCAGGACTCATCTCCTGATTAGGGCATTTCTCCAAAGGAGAGGGAGGGGTCAGCGTGTGGCATCTTTGTGACCCCAGACAGTATCCAAGTGTCTGGTGCACACAGAGACTGTATTTTCTTGAGGTGGAGAGACACGAGGATGGATGTGTGAGTATCTGGCTCCCACACACTGCATATCCAATACAGATTTGGACCATTAATTTGGAAGAAATTGGGCACTTTAAATTAGGAGAGGGCAGTGTTGGTGACATAACCCAATCCCATCTTTTTCACATGTGCAGATCTAATTATTTCTTACGTGACTGACTATCATTTCCATGCAGAGTGATGAGTGAGGCTCATGGTACCCTGCCTTGCTGGCTGCAGCCACGAGTGATTGCAAAGGTAGCAAATGGGGTTTAATCCAGTGGCTAAAGGGGCCAAATACAGCCCTTCAGAGCTGTCTCCCATGTGTTCCTAGGATAGCTCCCTGTGTGAAGGGTTTAATGATGGATGGTGGCACACATGCCCTCTTCCCAGGATGCCCCCTGAGGGAACTGCAGCTCTGTTTAGTCTGCCTATAAACATCTCCATCTGTAGGGACAAAAAAGATCTGAAAAAAGCCTGCCTCCATTCAGGTTCCTGTTTGGGTTTCCAGAGTCTGAAAGCTGATCTGCTGTGCCAGGCCTCCTGCCTGGTCAAAAGAGAGGAATAGGAAACTCCTGACATCTACCACCCATGAGGACTCATCCCGGCCCACGGGCTGAGCCCACCTCTCCCTTCACAGCACAGGGAGCCCAGGGCCACCCAGATGGCCACAGCTGCAGGAACACAGGCCCTGGCAAAGAACAAAGCTGAGAAGGGAGCTGGGCTTCTGACTCCTCCCAGTGCTGCTGACCAGGCTGTGCTGCTGGGCAGGGAGACAGGGCTGTGCCCTGGTGTCTCTCCAGCTTCCTTTCCAAAGCCATTTCTCCAGGCGGTGACCATCCCCTTTCCCAGGCAACAAAGGAGCGGCCACACACCAGGACCAGCTTCCAGACGGGGAGGACATGGGAGACACAGACACCCTGTGGACTCACACTGCTCTGGGCAAGATAAAGGAGATGTTGTGCAATGGCTTGTTGGAAAAGGAGTTTTGGGAATGTTTCTACAAGTGGCTTAAGAAACCCTCTAAACCTCCAGCCACACCAATGGGGATCCAGTAGCCCTTTTTGGGCCCTGGAAACGGAGCTATTCCTTTTTCAGTTTACATAAACAGAATCAAAACTGGGCATGTGCATTGCTCCCAAAGGACACAGGGACATTTTCGAGATTGGAAAGTGTACCAAAGTAGCATGGAGAGACCTCAGTAAGGATCAGAGCTTTGCTTTGGTAAGTTGAAACTCTTCTTCCAAAAACATGTAGTCTAAAGCTTCATCTTCAGTAGTCATTTGCTTCCAAGGCTTGGTGGGATTTGGAACTGAATCCCCCAGCAGCAGCCCCCACGCAGGATTTGCACTGGTTTTCATGCTGGGTTTGGTGTGCATAGGCTGGGCTCCTTTTGGAGAACACACAAGCTCTGCCGCCAGCACTGATTCTGTCTAGGACCAGAGAGAACCCTGTGATTTACACAAGCTGATACCCTTCAGTGAGCCCCACACTCTTGCTTTACAGTCCTTCTGAAGGGTATGGGAATGGAAGAGAGCCAAAGGAAGTTTTCAGTTTAAAGGAATTCCAATAGCAAACTGCTGAACTACCTGCAGCGGTGTGTAACCTATCACTGGAATCAATTGCACTAGCAGAGAAATTCTGTTAAAAATCAGTTCTACATTAAAAAGGACTCTAGGGAGTCTATTACAGAGAACTATTGCTTGGACTGAAATAGCTATTTGCTATACCAGTGCAAATATGTTTGTTTGCTAGTGTATCTGATGAGTGTATTTGGCTTCCATACCAGGAAAATAATTTATAGTTATAATATAAAATAATCAGTGGACGCAAATATAGATATATCAAGGGAGTAGGCATGACTTTTGTAGAGAGAAGTCACACACCACAGATGTGTCAGGGCTGTCAGAGGTGTGTTTAGGGTACAGAATAACTGAGTGTTCTTGGCTGGAAGAGCGGTGTCTGGGGGGCCAGAGGGCTGAGCAAAGCTGCAGTGTCTCAGTGGAAAGCAGAGGTGCCAGAGGCACAGCTGTTTTCTCTTTGGGTGGCAAGAATTGCACCAGAAGAGACCTGCAGGTGCCAGGCTTTTGAAAGCAAGCTGAAGGACACTTGAAAAACCACTGCAGTAAGAGTGAGCAGCAGCAAAGGTGCACTGGAGGGACTAAGCTGTTTTTGCACACTGCATAGGTTTAAATTATTGGACTCCTTGCCACAGGATGATCTTGAAAATTTTCAAGGGTTCAAAGAGAAATTAGGCAAGTTGATGGAAGAAAAATTCCTTGAAAACTGTATAATACAAAAACACTGAGTCGGAGCAAGGAAGCCTTTAAGTTGCAGATTTCTAGGTCTGGGGAAAGTACTCAGGGGTGGCTTACAACCAGTGTCCTACCCTTGTCCTCTTCCATGGAAAACTCATGGTCCCTGGCTGGACTCTCCTTTGGCCTTCACTCCTGCATCCATCCTTATGCTTTTATTCCACAGTGCTCAGGGGTCACCTGAATGAGAAGAATATCGTAAATGAGCAAGGGAAATAAGTATTCTGAAAACACCAGTGACACTGTGGCAGTTGCACGAGTTATCAGGGAATCCAAAGTTAAACTGGGTTTGAAAACAAGCTGGACAAATCCATGGCAAATCCATCCATCCTGCACTAGTAGACATGATGGCCCAGAGGCACTGTGAGCCTTGGAAGTGACTGTGCTGCTGCTGGTTTGGGGCCCTGTGGAGGTAAGGAACACTCAGTTTCTTATCTCCTCTCTTAATATCCAGCATTAGCCGTTGTGAAAATATACAACATCCATTTCAGCAGACCACACTAAAGAATATTATCTTAGCCCTCATTGCTGCAGGGGCCCATGGAGACTTTTATCAGCTCCAAGCTTTTAGCACTCAGAGGAAGGGCTCCAGCCCAAATATGCAGGTGGGGAAATGATGCACGGGCACAGGTACAGCTCTCTGGTGATCACTGACTCCCTGAACATGGTAAGCCTGGTGTAAGTGGAAGCCTGAGCCTTCAGTTTAAGCTGAACTGTTAAACTAACTCGTCCCTCCAGCGGATACAGGTCCAGCCTCCTCCATCCAGCTTGCCTTTGAAACACTCAGTGCACGGCCTTCTCCAGGGAGGAACGACCCCATTGCAAAGGAAATTTTACTCAAACTGAGCCTGAAACACTGACCACAATTTTTCTCTGAGCAAACCAAAGGCATTTCTTCAAGCTGCACAAAAATCTGTAATCATTAGATAGCAAGATCTAAACCAGATCTTGTAGCAAAGGAAGCCTATCTTAAAAATACTTTGGATTTATGAAGATGCTACTGCATTATAAAGCCAGTATATCCAGCACTTCTATAAAGAGATTTTACCCAGGTAATCACATTTATCTTCAGCTTCCATCCCTGCAGCTCCCTAATCTGTGAGGGGGTGTTGATAACATACAGGTTTTTCAGTAGGAAATTCCCTAAGTTGTAAGAAAAAATCCTTTTATTTCCATGAAAAGAATAGAGCAAATTTGCTTTAAAACTTTTATTTCCCCCTAAAAACTGATAGAGGAAAAGTCCATGGTCTTCCTGGGGTTCAGCTCTGTAGAAAGTGGTGATGTGGAAATGGAACTGAATGGAAACAAGATTTTATTGTGTTCATATTTGCAGCACCGCGAACCTCATTGCTATAGCAAAATAATACATTTTTCTAATCCAGAGAAGCATTATATGAGCTACTGGCACTGAGAGGAAATTAATTACATGTTTAAGTGCTATATTTGATATGTAAAAGGCTTGGTAGGGAAGGTAGAGGGTTCTCTTTTCTTTGAGTGACATTTCTCAAAAGGATGCTGGGATTCCTATGAGAGTAAAATACCTTTAGTTTACATGGCAAGTGTCAGAAGTGTATGTCTCACTCCTGATGTATTTTTGATTCCACAATATATTCATAATACGTCAGACATGCTAAGAAGTTGCTGAAAAAACGTGTTGATGGAAGAAATATGAGTTGAATTCCTGTAGAGCCCCTCCAGAATACCAATGAGTAGACTGATCCATCAGAAATATCCACAAAGACCTGATGCATTAAAAAACCCCCCTGTTGCTGCAAGTTGTATGATTAACTTAGCTGTCAGATGCTTGTCGTTCTCTCTCTCTCCCCCTTTCTAAAATCATAGTTTAAAACATAGATTTTCGCTGTCATCTGCCCTCAAAAGTCAATGCAATAATTTTATGCACTCCAGAAGCAGCTTCAGTGGGAGGAGCTCACAGCACTTCACAAGCAATACCCAGGCACTGCATGGAATCGATGGCCTGGCTCTGAAATGGATGAGGACAACCTCGGACTGCATCCAAAGACGCCCAGCAGTTTCATGCAAAGCTGGGCTGCTCCTGTTTTCTCCTCCCTTCCCCGGGAACAGGGAGCAGTGGGAAAACACTGACATCAGCAAAGAGGACAAGATGTGGCTCAGTTGTCACCTCTGGCTCAGCGGTGACATTCTGCAGTAGGGCAAGGTAGTTCACAGAGAAAGAAAGTAACCAAGATTTTTGCCCCCAGTTCACTTCTCCACATGCATATAAAGAAATCTGGAAGTACTTTTGTCGTGCTTGTCATCAAAAAATTGCCCTTTTTTTGCATCTTCATGTATTAAGAAAGTACTTTGATTTTGGAGAGTGACTCAGCGATCTCTAAAGCATATTAGAAACTTTTTTTCAACATTTATTTAAAAAGTAGGGACATAATGTCATTCCATCAAAGGCTTTTTCTGAGCAATTTCCTCCCCCAGGGTGTATAAAAGATAATTAATGGAATCACACATTAAAATAAGGCAGAAATCCTGAGCCTGGTGGCAATATTTGTGTTCAGTATATTGGATTTTGGTAGTTTAAAAAAGAAAACCTTAAAAATCTTCTCTCCTCTTAGGCATTTAATTTACTCATTCTTTTATGCCAATTTTCCAGTATTTGAAAGACTTTTTAATAAAATGCAAGTTTTAAGAGTATAATTTCTAGTTAAAAAAGACAAGACTTTATCCTAAACTCTTTAACTGTGGTTGGAAAAGGGCTCCTTGGCCTCTTTTTAATTAATTCTCCTGGGCATGTCTATGGACTTCCCCAGTTTCAGCACTGATCAAGAACATCCAGTGTGCCTTCTTGTGCAGTCTCCAACTCAGCACAAGTCATGGCAAGTCCCAGTTTTTCTAAAGTCCTTTTGATTTCCAAACCAATATGTGAACTCTCATGCTGTAATAGCTATGCCCTTAGAAAAACATCAAAGAGGCCAAGAATTATAAGGATTTAAAAAAAAAATCATAAATAAGAAGACAGGGCATTTAAACTGTATCTCCTGGATTTGGCTTCTGTGCACAAACTCACTTTGCTGAGCTTCCTCCTTTGATCTGGAGAACTGTGGAAACTCTTCTTTCTTTAAGTGATCAGAAGTTCTCACTCAGGGTAAAGTGTTTTAAACCTCACTGGAAAAATAACGCAAATTCCTGTAACTCCAAAATTTGAATTCAAAGCAAACTGTTGGTACGAAAAGCAATGATTCTTATCAGCAGCTCTGGTCACTATTATCTCACATCTCATTTGGGGAGCAAACAGGTTCCTGTCCAGGTGAAGCTGTGATGCTGAGATTGATGCCAGCTCTCATGAGCTGTGCCTGGGTGGATGCTCGGGGTCAGTCCAAATTTAAGACCCCAGCGATGACGCTTCTGTCAGGGTGAAATCTCCCTCTGGTGAGCTGGCAATGAGGAGCTTCCCAAAGACCTCTGCTTTAAGATAAGGTCTGAACTGAGCTGAGACAGATCTTGTACACAGACAATGGGAAGACATCCCATCCATCCATGGAAGGGTGAATAAAAGAGAGAAATGAGGGATTAAAGCAGAATACAACAGACAACAGGAGATGTGCTCATGTTATGTTTGACCACTTCTGTCTCACCTGTTATGAGATCATTAACTCTTCAGTTTGGGATTGTATCTGTTGGCAACAGAACAAATAGGTCCCATTTTTTTACAATGAAGCCTTAAGCTGCTGCAACCTCTGGAGATGCTGCAATATAACCAAGAGTATTAAAAGAAAGATTAATGTGAGGGAATTTGAACAGTAATGGAGGTAAGAAAACACCATGCAGAGTTTCAAAGGTGAAGTCTGAAAGGACTTAAGGAAATGAATCATTCTTACTGTTGTTATTATTCATTTATATTGGGCCATAAGTGCACGTGTCAAATCTGTGAAGCGGAAGTCAGAAGAATCAATATTTTCTGATTGCATTTATGTATTTTTGTCAAAGCTTCATAAATTGCTGCCATTTTTGGAATCAGGTTTTGAACTTCATGCCAAATCCAGCTGTTGTTCTATTTCTAATAGAAAGCATTGCTGCCATTTATTGTTAGGCATAAAATTGAGAAACTAACCATAAAAGGATGCTCAGTACTGTAACTCTGACAAATTCATCTCCATGAAGGCTGTTATCTAGGGATATATAAATATTGAATGGGGAGATGCTTGTTTCCTTTCAGCACATTCTCCTGGATAATCCATTTGGCATCACAATATCAAAAGCTTTATTTTATATATTAAAGGGATTTGTTTCTCTGGTCCCTACTCATTCTGCCTGTGGTTCGTCTCCCCATTAAACTGGTTGAATTTCAATAGCAGGTGCCATGGGTAGGAGAGAGGGTTATTAAAATACACCAGGCTGAGCAGGTCTCTCCCAACCTGACACTTGTTTTTAAGAGCTGCCACTGTTTAAAGCTGATTTTGTAATTACTGCTGGGCTCCTGGTACAAGGAGACAGGACAGTTCGCCATGGAGGGGCAGCAGCAACTGCAGGGGGTGGGACCTGTGTAAAAGGAGAATGAATGTCAGGAGATGCAGGAAAATTATTAACTCACACACTTGAAACACCAGCAGACCATACACATCCGAGCAGCCATCTGCATTGGAACACTCCCCTCGGTGGAAAAGCATGTATTTAGAGTGAATATGTCAGACTTCCTCAGGGGATGAAGCGATTATGTGAAGAGGGGATGGGGGGACTACTGTGCTATAAATAGCAGCCTCCTTGAACATGCCAAGGGACAACCAACTGGTTTATCACATAGACAGGCACAGGAGAGAGCTGCACAGTCCTGCTATGGATACACAGTGATCCCACGTGAGGCTCTGGCCTCTGCACCCTTCTTTCCTCCACCTTAGGTGGTTGCCAAATACAGAGCTAACAAAGGAAGAGAGAGAACAATTTCAAACCTTTGAATGAGATCCTGTGGCACCATTGCCCATCAGAGCAACCTCTGTCTTCAGCTCGTGGGTCAAGGGGTCCCTCTGTCCTGTGCTCCTACAAGCAGTGCCAAACATCCACTTGGTGGCTTTTGGTGCTGATACTTTCCTGCTGAATTCTGAAATCCCTTTCAGCCTCACAGTCTGCTGTGCCAATAGGAAAGTATCATTTTGAAGGTCAGCAACGCTGCCTTTATTTATGTGTATAAAATTAATCCAGGAATGTGTTTTCCCCATTAACTTCAAAATACAGGATTTTAGGGTAGCATTATGGTGTTCAGCATTGGCCCTTGCACAGACACAGTACTGGGAAGGGATCCACAGCAGAAACATACATGAGGGAGAGAATGAAAATGAATTAAATCAGGAATTGGCTGCTTCATGTTTCATAATTCTTGCAAAAGCTGAAGACTTCAGAGGCCTTCTGTGAGTGTCCTTCCAGATGACCCAATTAACCCTTGTAGATGGGCAAAAGGAAAAGGGGAGGCTTACAGAAGAGTGATCTGTGAGTCTTATTTCTGGGTCTTCAGAAATCAGACTCACAGATTTGAGTCTGACAGTTTCTGTGAACAACATATTCCATTTCCCTCTTCTGTGTCTTCTCTTGCAATTTGTGTAGCCCAGTTTGCAAACTCCCTGGGCTGAGCTCTTTGAGACAACTTAGTTTTCTCCTGCAGGGAAGCGCAGCACAAAGAAAGCAGCACCCCTGACTGCGTGGAGCCTTTGGAAATTATTATACCTTTGGGATATTAGCAATTAACTGCATAAGCTATAAGTTTTAAGGAGATGCCATTTTGCAACTGTTTAAACAGATGCACCAAGAATATTTTTATATTTTTACTGTCTGACCATCTGTAAAGCCAGGTGTCCAAATTACTTGCCTTAAGAAGATTAAAATAGACACATATATAGCTAACACACTCAGAAGCTCAAGCACACAATTGCGTGGCAGCTCCGAAGTGTGACGTCTGGGCTGGAACTTTCTATTTCCACTCCAAGGAAAGCATTTATTACTGAGCTGGAGAGGGCTGGATAGAGGGCACTAGGATGGTGAGGATAAGGAGAGGCGAAGGGAACTGGTCTTGGTTAACTTGGAAGAGAAAAGCAAGGGTGTAACAGCAGCTTTCTGGCACTTGGAGGAGCTGATATGGAAGCTGAGGCCAGACCCTCCTCAGAGGTGCAGCGATCTCATGGGGGATGGGAGAAAGTTCTTGGAGGCTTTCAAAACTCCCTGGACACAGCCCTGAGCAACATGATCTGATTAGGGAGCTACCCCACACTGTACAGGATTATAAGGATTTTCATGAGGTCCTTTGGCCTCTTTTGTCCTGTAGGTCTCTGCTTCTGTGAAATGAGGCTCCTCTTTCTCCTTCTGGAGGGGTCCATGTGGTGCTGATTTCTCATATACAGATGGTGCTGGCTGCCAGAATAACTAAGTACCTTAAAATGCCTATTATGCCTCACAGCTCCTGGAGAGACGTGGCAGAGTTATTATTTCATTAGAAAAATGAGGGACTTGTGTCAACCTCTTCTCAAAAAGGGAAATTAATTTCAACCCCCTTTAGCCTTTAGATAGGAGTCTGATTGATTTGCAACTGCAGCAGTGGCTCCATGCAAGCCTTCCCTACACAAAATCACTCCTTCAACCACAACTGAGAGTAGAGGGTCCTTTAGGGCAGAGAGAAGTACCTGAGCTATTTTTTCATCCCTTTGATGCTGGACAAAAAATTTAAAGTGGGAAATAATGGACTTATTAATGGACTTGCCTCATTAACTGCCAGCAATTATCAGAAGGCAGCTGTGGCTACTGGTTCTGTCCTGTGGCACTGAGGAGTGAATTCCAATTTATTTTATTGAGGTATTTGCGAAAGGATCTTCCAAATTTATACCACATCCTGCACATTTCCCCAATATTTGCAGAATTATTGTGATATTAAAACATTAGCATTGGTATTAGTTGGGGGGGGACCCTCCAGAGCCCCTCTGTGCTGAACCTGGTGACCTGGTGCCCCCAAATGATGAGTGGGGTGTTAGGACTGCAGGGTTTGGTTGGTTTTTTTCTACCTCTCAGGAGCATCAAAAGCTGATTTCTTCCAGGCATATATTTTGAGAACTGCCTATTTAGCTTTGGCAGACCTGAATCACTGCAGCCCTAGATCTACCAGAGTGTAATTAACTCGAGTTTTGCACTGTCTGTCCCTCTTCATTATGGGAACCAGCTGTTTCCCTGTGATAGTACCAAGGAAACTGTAATTGTGTGAGACTTAGAAAATGGTTAGTCATCCTATGTGGGTGTCTTGGTGAATTTTAGCCCATGTCATGTGAAAACATTTGTGGATTTTCCTTTCTTTTTCCCCTGATGACGTTAAGAAAATCCCCATCGGAATCTCTCACGAGCAGGAGATGCAGACAGCACTGATGTGGGTCACTCCCTGAATGTAACTCTAAGTCATGTAGAGATGGCTTTCTAAGACATTTATTTATATTTATATGAATCAGGCCATTCTCAGGAAGTTCCGAGATGAGAAGAGCAAGGACAGACAGTGACTCAGATGAGTGGAGACCCCACATTTTGTCCTTCCACAGCAAGATCCCCGTACCTTGCAGTCCCACCTGCCCAGCCAACACCCTTGGAAACTGCACAGGCTACAGGATCCTCTGTGGTTTGTGCTCTCTTTGTGTTCCAGGCCAGGCTGGACGGGGCTTTGAGCAACCTGGTCTAGTGGAAGGTGTCCCTGCCCATGGCAGGGGGGTTGGAACTACACAATTTTTAAGGTCTCTTCCAACCCAAACCATTCTATGATTCTATTTGTGGCCCATCATAGTGAGGACAGTACTTGGTAACCTTGTGTGAGAGCTCACCTCAGCCTCATGCATGCATTGTGTGTATTTTCCTTTCATTCTCATTCTTTCAGCCTACACTTGCTGATAATAATGAGAACAGCAATTCCACCAGGGAAATTTACTGAACTGAGAGAAACACAACTAAATTAAGATGTAATTTTAGAAGAGATCTAATAGAAAAAATAATGCAGAAAGAAAAGGACTGATAGAAAAATAACATTTTAATTCATGCTAGTGCCATTAAAATCCTAGACAGCCTAATTTCCATCTCTCTTTGCATACCCTCAGTATTCCAATATGTGTATTTCTGTGATAATTATGTCCATGGGGTGACCCGGGGATAATCGAGTCAAGTAACTTCAGAGCAAAACAGCTGAGCTCTTTGAAGTTGCATGAAGGTTTTGCAATGGGCAGGTCATCCGTTTGGCCAAAAAAATGAAGCTGCTGGGTGGTCCTAGGCCTCTGTCCAGAAGAAGGTGGTTCATGAGCTCTCACAGAGCTTGGGGTTTGGGAAATGGCCAACAGCAAAATTCAGTCAACCGGTGGAGTGGTGGTGTTTGTGTTCAACTGATGTTACTCTCAAGAACTGTCCCTTTCCTGCGAAAACTTGGAAAATTTAGCTTCTGTTGCCCAGCAATTCAGATAAAGCTGGAGTAAATCCATCACCTGGGGCTATTTTCCCTTTCTGCTGTGCCCTTGCCTCTCTCCTCCAAGCCATGGGTGGGCTGAGAGGGCGATTCAGCAGCTGCAGAGGAAGGAGGGACAGCCAGCTGGTCAGACACACATCAGCCCTTCTCACCAGTTATCACGTGAAATCCAGCTGCAAGGTTTTGCTACAGGAGGCAGTCTGGCTTTTTCTGGAGTGATTTAACGGGAGATCCCTGACTTCCTATGCATTTTGTTGTCCAGGGAGGTAAGTCTGTGCCATGAGCACTGAGGCAATTCCCCAGGGTATGGGAAAAGGGTCACTTTGGCCTCCATCGGCATTTGAGATTTTCAAGGTCCCTGGTGGTTCAGAGAGCTTGGCATGGTGAGATCTGCATTACTCTCAGGCAAATCCAGCTTTCAATTAACAATTGTGCTGTGGAATTGGAGGAGACATATAGGATAAATGCCTGGGGTAGGAATTTGGCCAAGTGACTTAATGACCTCATTTAAACTAGCCCATTCTTTTTCCTGAACAGTGGAACTGTTTGGCAGCGAGCCTTTGAGTCACAGAGCGAGCCTGGCTGTCAGCAGAGAGCCCTTTAGATGGGGTAGCATTTGTACATCACAACCAATTTTGTGGTGGTGCCCGCACAGCATCCCCAGAAACAGCCTCCCTGCACCGCCTTCCAGCTCAAGGATGCTTTACTGTCACACACAAGCAAAGGGACAAGCACAGAGTCAGCCTGTGCTCAGGCTCACCCAATAGTCCCAAGAGTACCAAACATGACAAAATCAAATCAAATCCAATCCCAAAGAAGATTTTGAAGGATTCATCTCCAAACCCAGACTTGTGGAGGTGCCGGCAGCTTTGGCATAAAGCTTAGCTCCCAATCTGCTGATCCTCCCTGGAAGTGTGTTGTGCAATGCAGCCTGAATTGACATCTGCACAGCAATCCATAGATGCTCCTAGAAAAGGAAGTGCAGTTCCGCTCTGCAGATATAGGGCATGACTCATCCACTAATTAGAAAGGACACCGAGAGTGTGCGAAATTTTATTGTGCTGCAGAGTTCCATTTGTGGGTCAGGCATGATCAGCAGACCATGAGACTGAACAGCTTGGGAACATGTAACAATTAATAATGAAATACAGCTGCATTCATTTGTAATTTGTAATCTGTTATTATCTAGCGGGGGCAGAGGTTTTGTAAATACACGATAGGAATTTCGTACAAAAGGCATTTTCAGCAATATGAACTTTCAACTGCTGGCAGTATTTTGGTTACCAATGTTTTTAAGGGCTGAACTCTTTCTGGGGGGAAGCATCATCCTGGAGATGTGAGTCCTGTTCTTAATCCTAAGGGCTTTGTTCTATTTCTCCATCTTCTCTAGGAGGTGATTCCTATGAAATGAACATGAAACGTCTTGGGAGAATGTTTCCATGGCTGTGCAGGGAGAGTAGCAGGTGAAAGGCGAGGGAAGATCAGGGGTGCCAGGCTCTGTTTGTGCCAAGGGCACTGCATATAGAGTTCAGTTTTTAAATTCCATGACTGAAAGTTAACATTTGAATACCAGAATTCCTTCCCTTTCTCTTTCTTCTTCTTTTGTCCTTGCCCTTTCCCCTTTATCTTCCTCCTTCCCCTCCTGTATTTGTTTCTCTGAGTCCAATTAATAGTGGTAGAAGTTGCATGCAAATAAAGAGAAAAATAAATGGTGTTTCTTATTAACATTCCTGGCAAAGCTCTTCCACTTACCAGGGCAGGCAAGCTTAACCCCAAGCCCAGGAGTTAATAAATGGCAAAATGAGGATAACTTGGTTAATCCAAACTCTGCCCCTTTTCGCATATGCACTCTCACTATCTTTTTAAAAAATGTGCTCTCAGTGTGCAGTGTAGCAGTTTAGAATTTCTTCACATCTTCTTCACTCAGAGTATGAAATTCACTGTATTTATGCCTCAACTAAACATTAAATCCACAATTCCCTTGCACTGGAAATAGGGAACTTCCCATATAACCTTTGTGGATCTTCTCAGTATGATGCTTGTACATCTCGCAAATGTTGCTTCTTCTACCCAAAAACAATCCTCTGAGTTTGAGAAATATAATTTCTACTATAGCAGGGGACTGGGATGCAGAAGGGATAAAAAAGACTTGCTGAAAGTCACTTCCCCTCCGTTTTGGACAGATGAGAATCAAACATGTTTTGCCTACATCTTGAATCTGGCTTCAGTCACTAGACATTGCGCAACAGAGCTCAGATCACTCTGAGCCTGATCATGTTGCCCTAAGAGAAAACCTGCATGGGCTAGGAATCCTAGGAAAGTGGAGAGACGGAGATCAAAGAGCCAAACGTGTTTTTTTATTATTCCGGATGTCTTGGTTTCCCGTCATCAACTGTATATGGACACTGAAATTAGAAGAACAGCCTAACTGGTACCTAAAATCCAGGTGCCATGTAGATGCCTGCATTAGATAACATGGATTCCACTCTTTGCTGACAAGACACAGACTGAAAACTTCTGTTCTGGGTCATTATTTCTACCCCACGTTCCAAGTTTGACTTTGAGGAAAGTGGATCAGAATAATTGCGCTTGATTAATGACATTTACTAAATGCCATTGAGGTCTGCTCCCTGCTGAGACAGTTCCAGCAGGAAATTAACCTTCCATTAGGCCTGGATTGCCCCCTGGATGCATTCCTCTTTCTGGTAACTAGAAGTGAGCAAAGTGGCTGATTTAAGATCATGGTGGGGCTCTCATCTCAAATAAGAAGAAAAACCCTAACTACTAGGATGGAAATAACATACACAATGTCTACACTTCATGGGTTCAAACACCTCGCCAGCTTCCCACATTGCAATCCCACTCCTGCCAGAATTCTTTTGCTCCATGAAATCACCTGTCAGACAGGAAGGTCTCTCATGAGCTCTTTGTAAAAAGGGTCTGTCCACAATCCCACAGGTTATGTGTGGGAATCACCTTTCATTACCCAGTGCATGGAGCTACTCAGTGCCCAGAGCAGCCAGCTGAGGAAATCAGGTTTGGTCACACCTTTATACAGTGCCAAGGACATTGTGTCTCTCCTTGGCCATCAGATCCAAAGCCTGTGTTGTGGAGTTGGCATCAACTGTTCAGCAGTTCCTTGCTCCCACTTCAGCTGCTGTGACTTTGGTGGTGGTGGTGCTGTAACAGTCTGAAACTGGGACAAGGTGAAGGGAAACAAAGGACTGTGATTTCAAAGGGTGTCCACCAGCCAATTAATTAGTCATGTTAGAAAAGTTGTGCTAAGAAAATAGGTCAGCTGCTTCCCTCATTTATCCCTTTGTAGGCTCTTGACTCCAATGGACCAGAATTGATTTTTCAGCAGCAAAGTCTCAGGACCGCTGTCTGTCTGACATGCTGCTCCCACTATCGATGTGAAGTCTGCCTTTGCAATGGTTTACCTCCCTCGAAATGATTTGAAAAAGGATGTGAGAAGTCAATAAAGAACAGGCCATTTTTTCACTGCACATTTCCTGTTTCAGTACCAAAAGGAAAAAAAAATTACTCTGCAGACAATAGGAACCTCTATGGCCATTGAAAAGATAAAGTCTTGCCTTAAAGCAGGTATTATTGTTTTTTTCAGGGTAATGAGACCTCTCTGTGAGCACTAATAAAAGCTGCAATATGTGAACCTAACTCTTTTTGTACCTGTAACAAAAACCCATGTATATCTTAAAAGGTTATGTGGACATAAAAAAAAAATCTAGTATAGAAGCCACATGAAAGTCAGGATAACCTCCTGAGAAATGTAACATAAAGTAGCAAACAGAGGGCAACATTTCATGATAGAATATATAGATCATACGGAGCACGTAATGAAACACATAGATTTTATGGTGAAATTGCATTCTTTACTGATACATGTGTTATGTGGATGGGGTATTAAAGAAAATAGATGCACTTTTCCAGCAATCGAACACAACACTCCACAGCACACAGAGGAGAAAAACATGACATCAGTGAACTAAAACTACAGGGTTGTGGAACTGGGAGCAAAACCAATTTCAGCTCCTAAGGGTGGATGCAGGGTAACTACAGCTTGCCCAAGCCATCTCCCCTGCCTCTACCGCAGGGTAGAAGTCCATCACATTTTTGCTGCAAAAGACAGAGCTGGGAATCCTGGGGGGAAATTACAGGCGGAAGCCTAGAGAATGGCTTGAGCTGGGATAATCAGAGGCATAGGCAAGACTTGGTAATTACAGCTCGTGCTCTGGATTCACTTTCCAGGAGCTGATCCCCGCTGTTGAGTTAACAGACGTGCATTAGCATTGTTTAACATTAACATGTTTGTGCTTTTGTAAGAGCCCCTGGTGAGCTCAGGCCAGGATATGGGCTTGATGTAGGACTTCTCTTCCCGCAGAAGGTGCGAGGCCAGGGCACTCTTTTCAGAGTAATTTAGTCTGTCACATGATGCTGAAAATCTGGGTCAGTTAGTGCCTGCTGAGAAGTGTGCTGCCATTGAAACAGTGACAAACACCCACAGCCTTTCCATTTACTAATGCTTGCAGTGTCCCCACCTTTTCTCTTTTCTGGACTAGAAATGCAATGCAGTTCCAGCTTTTGCTTGAGAGATAAATCACATCCTCTAAAGCAAAGAGCAATCAAAAATTCAGTTTGGGGACTAAGCTGGGTTTTGCTGTGCCTACCCAGTTGTGGGTGGAGTGGGAGCGTCAAAGGTAATTAGAGAAGCCCTCCTGCTGAGTCATGAGGGGTGGACAGGTCCCCGCTTGCTTTCTGAATGCCTCATGGAACTCTCTCTGTGTGCGCCTGGATCCAATCCGAGCCCCAGACTTTGTCAATGGTTTAAATCTAAAGGATTAAAGAGATGTGATCAAAGTTTTGTACAACTTTGTCCCTCATGATTAAGGGTAGCAAACCAGAGAGATTTATAGAAAAATGAATGATTTATTATGATAAATGATCAGTTAAAAATATCTTAATCAGGATTATTTGCTATTCAGTTTAGAAGCTAAAATTACTAGTATAGTATACAGTGTATGTATCAAAGCAGTTGTATTAAAGCTAGCAAAAAACCCCAATTATTAAGTAGAGGTTGATGTTTCTCACCCAAACCAATGACGGTGGGCAGATCTTTCTTACTCAGCCTCGAGCAGTAACCTTGAGGGGTGTCCCCACCCAAGGGAGAATTTCTACACGCACTCCAGGAAGGGCATGTTAGAAGAACCTGCTGTTGAAAAGTGGGACTGGGCTTTTATAGTCTAAAGTGTTTGACTGTCAGTCATATGTCTCCAGGCCAGCTGTGTCAGCTCAGCATTTTCAGATAAGGAAACTTTACCATATCTGCCACATCTTTGCCTCACTATCAGGATGTTTAACTTCGGGACTGATGAGTCACACTGGTTTTAGCATAATTCAACACCAAAGCAGCATGATTCCCCCTCAGTTCAGCACTGACAGCCTTACAAAATATGGCATTTTTGGAGGTTTTTTTAACCCATTCCAGGCAGAGCATCCTGTCTCATCTACATCTTTGCCAATAGAAACCAGAACCCTAATCCTCAACCTTCCAACGCCTTCCTCAAAGCATCTACGGAGAAATGGGATAAAACCCCTTTTGCAGTAGTTGGAGAGGTAGCAACAAAGAGGTCTGAGGCAAAGGGGTGTCTTCACTGGTCCAGTAATAGCCACAGCCCTAAGTCATCCTGCAGCAGAGGTGCTCTCCTGGAGCCCTGAGTGGAGGTTTTGGCAGCTGGAGCTTGAAAATATTTCTGTTCCCTAATGCCAGAAAATGTTGGTGTCTCTTCCTATGGAAGGCTCTTAAAAAATACAGAAAATAACCACAGACACAACAGTAGCTAGATATGATGCCAGGGAAAGATTTCCAGCTGTTGGTGTCCCGCAGGAAATGGGGAGCACATTTTCAAGGGAGACTTGCTCAAGAGCCCAGTCCCCTCTCTGTCTGTGGAGTCTCTGTGCAGCAGCCACCCAGAGTGCTTTTAAAAAGAGCTTCATCCTCTCATTGTGCCTCCTGGCACTGCGTGTCTGCTCCTAATGAGAGGCTGGACATCACACTGCAGATGGCTTTCATATGGTTCTGGAGTGGTACTGAAGCAAATAATAGACATACTGCATGGATCTGGTTGTGGACAGATTTTAATTCTCCTCCCACCCATCTCTACTAAAAGCTTTGAAGGTCAAAGTCCTCTGCTTAGTTCAACTGTGGGAGGGAATTGAGTTCCTCATCCGAAGTCCTTCCTAAGGTCAGCACAATGATGCCTCTTGGCGGAGGGACATGGGCAGGGGGAAAGATGAAGCTGCCCTCCACTTTCTGGAGGGCAGTGATGAGAAGTGGAATTAGGTCTGTCCATAAGTCAGGCAATAAACCCCCATTAGTGAAATGATGACAACCTATTAGGGCTATTCAGATGTGTCCCTTTGGAGCCATAGAGAGCTGTTTAGAAAAGATTAAAGCTTGCTACAAAGGCTGTAAATGAGAATTATCGGCACATGATGACTCCAGCCCAACTCCCCTGTCTGCAGCACTTCATGAAGCCACAGGCAGCACTGGGAAGCAGGTTCCCTGCTCCAAGAAAGGCAAATCCTGATGGCTTGTATTTCCTATCTCTGGCAAGTGCCTGGTCACCCAAGGGCAGGACAGGCTGTGGGACAAGTACACATCTGCACAGAACCACTGCAGGCCTGAGACTTGTCAGGGCTGTGAAAGCAGATAAAAGGGATCATGATTCCTGCCGCGTGGCAGCAGGGAGATTGCAAAGAGCAGCAACTGTGTCCTTTATCACTGCTGGCTTTCCTAATCCCATCTCCACTGCTGTAAGCATCATCAAAACACCAAGCAGTGGTACAAGCATGTGATGTTTTTGGTTTGGTCTGGGTGTGTACGTGCTGATTCTGTGCAGATCGTGTGATACCAGCCAGAAACTTCAAGCTAGTAGACCAAAAGACTGGAAGAAGAATTCTTTTGGCCTAAATTACCTACCAAAGAAGTCCAGCATTCTATGCAGAGTTGAGACTTTTTTGCTCAGTGGTTTTCCGAAGTGTCTTCCTTCATTTGAGGCAGCAAAACTGATAGTAATTCCTGGAGAGTTGGAGCCAGCAGAGTAGCAGCACCACATGCTCAGCAAGGCACTTGATTGTTTTTACTGCTTTCATCCAACCATGGAACTCCATTTCTCACTGTGACTCAAATATCATTCTGTCGGCCTGCTAGGGCTAGAAAATTCATATTGCACTGTAGTTCAGGGAAAATTTCTTCCTTTGAAAAACAAACTACTTCCACCTGATTAAGTTTTGTGGGTTTTTCCCTGACATACATAGTGATGGATTACTGATGGAGGAGTGTACCAAAGTGTGAAAACAGCAGGGAACTTTATTATAATATCTGTAATATTTTTAATAAAAGAACCCTGAGCAAAGTAAAGGAAGAGACTCACAAACTTTATGCCCCCAGCTGACTTTGGTATCTATAAATCTGCTTTGGAATAAAACCACTGATCTGTGTGAGACTTGGTAGGAGTGGGATACTGCTATGATTTATAATTATGACCAGAATGAATGTGAATTGATGAACTGAGGGTGCTCTGTAGATATTTTGAAGCAGAGCTCAGATGGACAGCTAGGGCTGGAGCCCTTCTAACTGTGCTTATTCCAACTCCAATTAATATGCCACGTTGAACAAAAAAGATCCTGTAAGTCACTTCCCAGCTGCCTCTCAACATTTTGATTATGACTGAAATTTCGCAAAGGTCATCACTGATTTTTATTATTTATTGAGATTTTGGATAGCTGCCTCCCATCCAACTCAGACAAGAACAAACAGCTCGAGGCTGTCAGGTGATGATGTGCAGACATACCTATCATACTGCAAAAGCAAGCCATGTCTGCATTAATTTCCTTTTCCAGCATGATCAATAGCTGTGAGGTTTATTGACTTCACACAGCACCCAGCCTGACAATGAAGTATATATCACCCTACAGACCAGTCTTCACATCTGTCCTTATCTTCGTCATCAGACAGCCCTTGTCTGAATCACCCCAGAAATAGGGTTGGAAATAAAAGGACAGGGTTTTAAGGTAAGAAACAATAACATTATTTTTTAATTTCAGCTGAAAACAAGCCTTTATTTAACCCTTCTTTTTTTTTCTCGGTACAAAGTGTTGTGTAAGGGACTCATTTCCCTTCACCTCCACTTGAACTCCTGAAATTTTATCTTCGGGCTGGGTACAGGAAATCATGCTCGATATCACCTCGACTGCAGCCTTGCTGCCGTTCATCAGCTGTGATCTGAATGAAAGTCATCCAGTGTCTCTATTTGCTTGGGCACTGAAAAAGCAAAGAATGGAAGAGTGTTAACAAAAACTCATCTTGGCAATTAGCATATCTGTCTGAAAAAGGAACGTTCTGGCATGATTGTCAGTGCTCAGCACCTTTTATATGTTTGACATGAAACAAAACTCAGGAGTACCCCTGACTTGTCAGCCCCAGGCCAATGTCCTGCTGCTGAGGGTTGCTTGCTCCTTGTTGGCCTTGAGTGCTGCTCTCTGCCCAGAGACTGGCACCCTTTGCTGACTCTGCAGGAGGATGGAGCAGACATTGCTTTGACCCTGTCTTTGGGGTCATTTCATGAAAGACATGGGTTTTCTCTGGCACATACATTTATTTGAAGCCTCCTACAGCTCAGGCTGGCCATGAACTGAAAGACAGGATGATGGACATCACATGATGAGTTTGAAAAAGCAAAAATGGAGATGTGCTCAGTTCTTGTGAGAAATAGAGACCTGCTAGGCTCAAGAAACAGTGCTAATCTGGATTCGAAGATGGAGATTTTTGTTGGGAGGCCTGGAAGAACTTCTGTGCTCACCATTTGCATTGTCTTCCTCTAGGGAGCTTTTTGCTCCAGTTGCCTGCTCCTTTTGAAATAGGATCCCAACCCCCCAAACACATTGCAGAGGGAGCTGCAGTGCCCCACAACTGCATCTGCAATGCAGCCTCTGCAATGTCTGACTACTGAATTAGAAGCTGAAGTAGCTCCCAATTAATACTCTCTTAACAAACACTTTACTTACATCTATTTGTTGTACGAATTTCTAGAGGATCCGTGATCACAACAGCAAAGAGGTTGGGTCATTTCTGAACCAACATACATGAAAAGCAGGTCTGCATTTGGTTTCTGGAGGCCCACGGTGTGGTAAGGCCAAGAGGACTGTGCTGAAGGACAGCCAGACCCCAGTGAAGCTTTGGTTAGAGCTCAGCTCTGTAAAGCATTGAGCCATCTGGCCTCTGTCCGGCAAAGCACTTTAGCTCATGTTTAGTATTAAGCTTGCAAGTAATGCTGTTGACTGCAATGGGCATTTGGGGAAAAAAAGTCTCCTTTGATAGAGGTCCCTTTATTGCCTCCCTTCAGGTGTCTCCAGACTGTTTTTCCATGGGTTTGCCAAACCCTCAGTAGTTTTTGTGAAGGATGTGGACAAAGGTGACCACTGAATACACCTTCTAAAATGCACCCAATTCCTTCGCCACACTCAAGGGACTAAGATACTGCCACATGCAATAGAGCTATTTCCTCCAATCCCAGTCCTTAAAATATTCTTGCTTTCCTACTGTTTCCAAGGCTGAGGTCGAAGTTCAGTGAATGTGCACAGAACATTATGAAATCCACAGGCGGCCCCTTTTCCAGGAGATTTTCCATTCCACTCCACCAAATAACTTCTCTCTGTATAGGAGAAACTAAACAAGGAAACTGAATTTTAGCATGGGTCATTTCAGAAAGACTTCTCTCTTCTCAGTAGCAAAAGGCATGAGAGAGATGCATCTTCTGGTGCAGATTGCAGTGGAGTTTAATCATTTTCAACTGAGCTACATCAGTGTATATCCCAGCACAGTGGCTGCAGCCTTTATTTAGTAGCTGCATATGTAAATGCATGCTTATAAAGATCATATTTCTTGAAGGGCTCATGTGCCCATTTTTTCATGCCTCCTTTATATCACAGGAGCAGAGATAGGTGTTATACTGATATAATGAGGCCAGGAAAAAAATCACCACTAACTTCTAAATATTGTGTTGGTATTTGTTATTTTAGAGATTAAATTTTTTTTTGGTGATATTTCATGGATCTTCCTCATCCACACATTTCTCCCAGTACCGATAAGAATTTTATATAAAATTTTATTAGTTATTTCCATGTGAAGGTTAAACCTGGCAGGGTAGCTAAGGAATTATACTTCATCGCAGTATATGAATAAGATTGTCCTTCTGTCTTGTTATATTCCAGAAATTTGCCACACAATGTTAAAATGTAAACTTTTAAAAAGGGTTTTTTTGATTAGTGCTGTGAAAATTTGTATTCACAGAAGCTGCAGTTCCCTAAGTGTGTGCACACACCTGAACAAGACATGCCACTCCTGAACTGCTAGGATGTCTCATTCAAAACCTCCCCATTCAGTGTTAGTTATTTTAGGGAAAACAACCAAACAGAAGAATATGGGTGTGAATGGGTAATTCCTCACATTGATTTCTGCAAATAATTACTGATTCAAATTACCATGGAGAAGTGTATTTTCAGTTCCTCACCTCCTGCTTAGAAGAAAGGAAACCTAACTGTATTCAATTATTGTATAGCAGTTCTACATGTGACAAAGACTTGACTCTATTTTAGAGGCAGGAATAATTACATTAGCAATATTGTTACCATGGTGCCACCACTGCTTCGGAAATTTATTATATTGTAGTAAATAAAATTCAGGCTCCACAATAGCTTCCACAGACAAGTTTAATAAAAATTCCACCTCATTATGAATATATGTATAAAACATCTGTAGCTCTCGTGGCTTAGAGGAAAGTGTCATGTGATGTTAGTATAGCAGCAGCAGCAGGAATAGGTATGAATGAAAAAAGAGTAGGGAAAAAGCAGTGATTTTCCATGGTCCAAATCTTCTGCTATTCCTTTTGGGACTGAGGCATGTTTATTCTTTCCCACTCATCTCCCTTCATCTGCTGTGGAAGTCTCCTCCTCAGCATTCAGAGGCTTTTTCTATATAATTTTGTCACCTTTAACTCTAAGTCTCAGCCCTTCCAGGAGCTCAGGCTGCATGGGGTGAGGGATTATAATGACAGAGGTGTGGCTCGTTGATGAGGAAGGCTTGAACCTTTTTCTGCGGAAAAGATTTCTGCAGTGGTTTCTTTGTGATGGAAAGTTGCACAACAGTTAATATTTTAGCAATTTATTCCCCATTAGAGCAGTTGTTTCATATCAGTAAAATACCACCTGTTACAAATTGCTTCATGCTTTTGAAATAATTTTGCTGTTTTTTCTGCCCTTCAGTAAGCAAGGAAACTGTTGAGATAGAAAGGTTTTCTTTCTTATAAAAATGCAAGCATAAATCAATGCCAAGGTGCAGCCACTGCAGGATTATTGCTGAAATGGGACCCTGCAGGCCATCTAGGTAATGGTATTGTGCTAAGCAACAAAGAAGAGCAATGCTTTAAAAAAAAACAAACACAAAAACAGGCAATGAAACTTCGTGAAAATTATGATTTTAAAGAGGGAGGATTCACTTTTTTCCAGCAGATCTGTAAGGAGATTCAGTGCCCTGACTGCAATGCTGTTGACTGCCAGGTGTTTTTGTCACGAATGAGTGATTCAGGGTTGCTCAAAGAATCACCACCAAAGGTATTGGCAAAATGTTTTTTATATAAATTTATCAAAGTGTGACTTAACAAAGTTCAGTGGCAAAGTTCACACTATTACTTACTACATGGATAAAACATACAAAGGAAAATTGAGTTAGAATCAATTTAGAATGATTTATATAGAGACCAGAGGTACAAAAGGGTGAGTTTGACCTGCCTGTTGAGCCATGAGGTTCACAGTGGCCCCACATTGTTTCCTAAACTCCTGATGGAGCTTAGGTCCAATCTCAGTCTCAGCCTTGGACAATGGTTTATGTCTAAAGGAATCAACTACATGGATTTTATTAGCACTGATTCGGCATGCTATCAGCAGCTTTCTGAGGGTCTCTTGGGAATAAGGGGTCTCTTCACTGTGAGAAAGGAAGGATCTCTCAGTCTCAGGTAAAGAATCTCAAACCTTGAGAGACATCCCAGCTCAAGAGTCACCAGCCTGCAGTCCAGTTCTAACTGAGAAAGAGCTTGAACTGGATTTATCCAAAGACATGTCTCAAGGAACAAATTTGAAGGGTGTCCCAGCTCAAGAGGAGATCACCACCACACAGCCACACTGCCAGGCAGGGAAATCTCAAAGAAGGCTCTCTCAGGTTCTCATATTTACGGGATAAAATGGTTGACTCATAGTCAAATTGCATAATCTGGGAGGGGAATGAGACTCCTTGTACCCACAACTTTCTTTCTTCCCTGACAAATGAGTTTTGGAAAAATCACTGCTATTCATGTGTCAAATGCATGATCAGCGTTCCAAGCTCGTGCATCGATGCTCACTGTGTCACTTTACCCCTTCGTGGGTTTCCTGGAGGAGTTTTTGACCTGAATGTGACTCACGGAATCACAGAACTTGCTGAGTTGGAAAGGATCCATTAGGATCATCGTGTCCATCTCCCGACCCTGTGCCCAACAGCCCCAAAATCACAACCTATGCCTGAAAACACTGAGGCCTTTACCTCCTTTGGAGATTGCCAAACTTCTGCTGCTTTGGTTAAGGGGGTCCAGTGCATCCATCACAGTGTTAACACTGTGAACATGTTTCTAAAGAAATGGGAATAGTTATATTTATATAAATTATTTTGGTAGTGGAAGCAATTCATTTAGATGCAAAGTTAATTAGCATTCTTGGTACAAAGATTTCTTGAGAACAAGTCAAGGGGGAAGAATTTCCCCCGTGTTTTTCTCATTTGATGCCTTAAGAGAAGCTTTAAAAAATGGAGGTCGGAGTTTTTGTTTACAGCATTTCTTTTACTCTTTCTGCATCTTTGTGGACGCATTTTCAACTATGGTGCTTCTAAGCCTGTACTCCTGTAACCGGGAAAAATTTCAGAGAAAGTTAGGTCAGAACAAGTTAATACTTCTAATAAATACGCAAACTTAAACAAAACGAGACCGAACTCCTCAATTCCCAAATGCCAAAGATATTTAATTAATGTGAGCCTTGCTTGCGTGCTGATAACTCCTAATGAATATGAATGTCTCTGAGTAATCCAGGAAAGGATTTCTGAGAATTTTGTTTGCACCTGAGGCATTGTTGGAGAGAGCCCGGCATGGCATCAGTGAGCTGAGATACAACACACAGGGGCTGCAGAGAAGAGATTGATTTTGATTATTTTGATTTGTCCCTTTAGCCAGAGAAGGGGAGGGTCCCTCTCAGGGAGTTCTTGCACAGCCATGTCCCACCAGATCCTCAAGCTGCCAGTGGGTCCCTCTGGCTCAACCCAGGGGATGAAGCTGTGGCAGCCTGTAGGAGCCAGACACCAGGGATGCTCTGCCAGGAGTGGGAACCAGTTTAGCAAAAATAAAGTGATGATACAGCTGTGAGAGGGGCAGTGGAGTGTCCCCCTCTGTTTCTAGAGTGAGAGGACTCAGTTTTCAGAGTGCTTTGGCAAAATGAGTGGAACCACACAATGCTTTCTCTTAAACATTCACTGCTCTGGTCGTAGGACTTGGGGAATGAGATGAAAACAAACCTCAAGCAGGACTTGCTTGGTTTGACATTTAAGCGTGGATCAGAACTTTGCTTTTTTTTTCTTTTCCTCTTTCCCATGTTCTATCATGTTTTGTTTTTTACAGGAAGTCTCAGGAGGGACACTTCCAAACCCGGATTGTGGGTCCTGATTAAACACTCACTTTTTAAAAAAAATCTTGTCCTTCAGTAGCTGTGAATAAATGTCTTTATTTCTTCTAGAAACGGGTATCTTCACACACCTGGCATAATCTGCATAATCTGACCCCAAAAACATTCATTTATGTCTCTCTCCTCCTTTCAGTGGCATTTGGTGAAAGGAAATGTCCCAATATCTCCCTGCAGCCTCAGTGTAATGGGTGCTTTAATTAGGATCGCTTTCATTAAGATAATTCCTTTTATATTCCTCATTGAACTGAAAGACTGTCCAATCAATAACAATTTTATTCTACAAATCTCCACCACTTAATAGAGAACACATTTTCAGTAAAAATTTTCAATATCCTCTCCCAGAGGGTAGACTTTCAGTAGAATTTGTGTAATCAGTTTGCAGCCTTTTCGCAATTGTGACTGTTTCTCAAAGGGCACGCACGGTTTGAACCTGTTATGGGAAGGTTCTAAACCAGCAGCAATTGCAAGAATGACTTGATGGTGTTTATTTTCTTCTCCTCCTGGAACAGATGGGCACAGCACAGAGCCAAGGTTTAGCTGGGGCTGTTTGGATCCACTCTCACACACCTGCCTGCAGGGGTTTGCTCTGCCCGCAGTGCCCAGGCAATTCAGCACATCTATTTCCTGCCATGGAAGGTGTATGAATACCTGTGTCAGCTGCCACAGCTGCCAGCCTCACTATGCAAGCTGGTCCTTCCATGCTCCCAACTCCAGCCCGTGGCTCTCAGCGTCTGGCAAACTTGAGTCTTCACCACATCACATCTCCTTTTACCTCCCTCCCTCTTTTCAGCTCATGTTAATGGCCCTGAGCACTTCACATGTTCTTCACCCAACATTTCCCTTCCGAGGTGTCTTCTCACTTAAAATCATAACTTATGTGGGGGATTCCTGTGGCCTAACTTGAGATGTCTGCAAAAGTGATGACTAACCCTGAGCCAGCTGGCTTGGCTGTCAGCACTTTTTTCTGTTGCAGTCTTCCTTCCCACCACTGTTTGGCAACCTGGAAAAATCTGGAGTGAGTCAGCTTGTGAGACATACTTATTGGCTGGCTAATTAATTTCATTCAGAAAGACTGGGTGAATTCTTCCTTTCAAATTTGTTCCATTGACTATCAAGGGGACCAACTCACACTTTTTTAACTGGGAGGCACAAAACCCACCCCAAAGGCCTAACAACAGATTGGGAACATGCTCCAGCACCAGGAGAGAATAGAGGTGTGTACCTGTGTGTGAAATTGCATGTGGGACACTGCTGGAAGAGGAAGAGACACCCCAGACAGTGGAAGAAGGTGGCATAACTCAAGACTATCGAACCCAAAGCTCGTAAAGAAATTTCCTTCTCTCTGGAAGGAATCACTCCACTTACAAGGAAAAATGGTCTTTAATAATGTTATTGCTTCTCCTATCCTATCCTACTCAGTAAGTGTGTCTTATCAGGTCAGTGTTTGTCCCTGGTTGTCAGATGGTAGCAGGAGGGAAGGAGAGTTTTGCCAACGGACAATGGGCTGCAAGGCAAGAATGATGGGGCTGAGGTTGAGCAGGGACAGCCTTGTCCAGAGTTTGCCCACCATCAGGGGCCCCTGGCAGGATTTTTTAGCTCAAACATTGTTACAATGGAAAATAAACAGTTGTGTTTGTCCAGGCTGATAGCAGGCATTTGCCCACAGCAAATGCATCTATATGCAAAAGGCCCTCTTGGTGGATGTGCTCAAAGTCTGGATAATGAGATGCTCATTGCTTCACTGTCAATTCTCCACCAGGCAGCAGTTTAAATCTTTGCCCCCCATTTGTGTGCCGTATTTGGTCCATAATGTACTTATTTTCAAGTGTCATTTTTAATTTAATGCATGAGAGAACTTATTACCCCTGGCAGAGTTAAATAGTTAAACCAGGTTCTGTCAATTCCTCCCGATCTGTTGACAAGTGGAATAATATTGCACTGTGATTAGTTTATATGAAGACTTGTGGACAAGCTGAAGCCCTGGGAGTCCCGCAGGGATTTCTGCTCTGCATGCAGCAGGCAAAAGAGGCATCTGGGTGTTGTTCTTGTAAGCTCCTATGGCAGAAAGTGGTAACTTGGACTCAGACAGGTTTGAGTCCCTGAGCATCCCAAAGTTTGAGTTTGCCTAATTACCGAGTTTGCAATGTTTGGAAGATGTTTCCATGTGCAAAACTTAACACCATCCTTAGTGGTAGTATTCAGTGTCCCTGAAGGTGCAGGTATGGATTTGGTGTGAGCTGTGGATAATGCCAGTAAAAGACACTTCCACGAGGGGTGCTACAACTTTTAGTTTTCTCATCTGCGTCTTTCGTGAGCTGAGTGAGACCCTGTGAAATAATTTTTTGTGTCCCTCTCCTCCTTTTTTTTTGCCTTGCATGAGGGGTGTTGCGGGCTGCCCTTCTTTTGCTGGGAGGCAGCCGGTGAGTTGGAGGCAGCTGCCAGTTTTGCTCAGCTGCTGAGAGCTGTGACACACCTTGTCCTGCCTGGTGGAGACTCCTTGCTGACTTATTTTGCTCCTCCTACTAAGAAATGAAAGGTCCCTGTGACTGAAATAGCTCATTATTGCATATGGGGAAACATAACACTTAATGCTGCTGTGAAAAATCCTTAAAGAGGAAGTTAATGAGAAGGAAAACCACATCCCAAAAAAAGACCCCAATGCTTTGGATCACTCTGAAGAAAAGCTGTCATGAAATGCTTTTATACATTCCAACACTCATGGAACAAGATGGTATTTTCTTTATTGCTAAGGATATTTGGAAAAAGCATCACAGCTTGTGTTTGGGTGGGGAAAAATAACGAGTACCAGTTCTTACGTCAGATTTCTCACCAGTAGATCTTACAAGAAATCCGTATCACTGGCCCCGTTTCACAGGACGAGAAATTGAGGCACAGAGCAGGAAAACAACCTGTTCCTCTCTCACTCAGAGACCAGCGGCTCTGCCAGAAATGGAGCTCAGGTCTTCTGAAGCCTAATTGAGCTCAGCCTGACAGCTGAGAATGCTGATCTCCATATATATTCCAATTTAATGTTTTCATTGATTTTTTTTGTTTGTTTGAAGTGAGGAAATGTTTATTTCCCAAGAGGGAAGCTCTTTTGCTTCCCACATAGCAATTGTGATGGCAGATAATCCTACCATGCTGCTGCCTGAGAGCATAGCATCCTCTCAGGGTGATTTTTCTGGTTTGCCTCATCCTTGGCACATTTACTGGCCTTGCCATCACAGTTATCTGCAGTGGTTGTTTCTGGAATGGAGATATGGAGAAGTGGGAAATGGCCAAGCCCCTCAGGCATGTCCTGGGTGAAATGAGCCCTTCAATTATCTCTTACCTCAATGCGATGCTCATGGCAAAGGTTTTGTTCTCCTTCCTGGCAAAGTGACCCTGCCTGGTGGGTGTTTCTGCATGGTGGGGAGATGGAACACTGCCAGCCTTTCCCTCTAGAATGCAGATGGAGCTGTAGCACTCTGTTCTCATTGATATCCTGCCTGGCAGCCTGCTCAGATTGAGTCATCTCACAATCTCACAAAACCTCTGCCCTTGCGATGAGCAGCATCAGGACCTGCTGTGGAGGGACCCAGGGAACAGGGGAATAATTCTCCATGAACACCACCAGGCTTGGGTATTTCTGCAGGCAATGAACTTGCTCCGGTGGCCTCACTCTGCCCGGCAGTGAACCCAGAGATATAAAGCACAAAATGACGTGGATAATGGCCTTGATTCCCCAGAATAGCTCTGCAACAGGCAGCCTGCCAGCTTTGTGAAGAAGAATTCCCACATCAGGTGAGACTCTTGTTGGGTTCCTATTATTGAGGTGCAATATTTTTAGTAGGAGACTGATTTGAAAAGGGGAATTACTTTGAACTTTCCTGGTTTAGTTCTACCAATTTTAAATACAGTAGATTTCAAAGGTCTCTGTAATAAAAAGTGTGGCACAGCAAGAGGCACTGCATAGTGAAAGCAGTAATTGATGATGGTTGAAGCTGTCAGATTTGCTAGAAGCACTGATCAGCCAGTCAAGGGAAGCAAAATAAATTTCACTGAGACCATCATATTTCATTGGATGTGACTGGAGTGAGCAAGTTTGCGGCAGCACAGCCACCATGGGCTGACACAGGAGGCCCTGAGTTGCATTACAGTGGTGCAGTGACTGACGGATGTTCTTGCACCCACATCAGTAAAATTTCAGGCTGAGGCTGTGGGGATGCAGCTGTACAGAGCACTGTTTCAGCCCTGCTCCTCAGGCTGGTTTCCTGCCTGCTGTTTGTGCTCTGTTTGCAACTCCAGGTGATCACCTTCCTCCAGGGGTGCGATCAGAGCCCACGTCCTTCTGGAGTAATGTCTCATGTTGGAAAAACAGCTTCTGTTGAGCCCCACAGTCATTTGCTCACCTTGCCAGGCTGAGCCAAAACACCTTCCTCATTTCCACTTCCCATGTTTTGATGCAGGGGTTGTTGACCACTCCCACAGTCCTAAAAGGGTATTTGTAGTCAGTCACCTTTGTCACTGAATTTAAATGTTGACACTCTTTGTATCAACAAATAAATGTTTGTTATTGTGCAGATGAATACAAAAATAAGGTTCAGAACGTAGATACGCTTCATACAGAGAGGAAGGAGGGGTAATTTTCCCTCCCTGGGTCCAGGACTGTCAAGGATGTGACATCTGCACTAGCAAGGCTGTGCTGGCATCTCCAAACAAGTGGAGCAATGCTTGTTGTTATTAAAGACACGTCAGTCTTTTTGTTCTGAAGACATTAGAAATAATTGTCTTTCAACAGGAAGGAGTAAATCTGGCCAGATACTCCTGAGGGCTCCAAAAAGGAAATTATCTATAAAATCTAGTGTCATCTACCAGGAACAGGTTCTCTGAAGGATGAGGCTCAGACTGGACCCCCGACAAAGGATGTGTCGGGGTGGTTTGTGCAGTTGGGGTGCTCTGGGAAAGAGAGACAGAGAGACCAGGCAGAATTAACCTCCCTATGACCAGACAGTTCAAGTACATTCTTTCATTTCTTCAAGCTATGTCTTTCATGAGAATGGATAATTACAGTCGGGTTTGTTGGTTTGTTTTTATTTTTTTAGGTGTGTAAATAAATACATTTCTTTTCACTTTACCTGAATAAAAGTTAAAGGAGATTTCTGGTTGCACGTGAAGTGACAAGACATCCCTTGTACACGGCCCTTCTGTGGTCAGGAAGAGGAAGAAGTGTCTTCTGATAACCAGAGCTGTCCAGAAGAGCCCTTGAGGTGGAGAAGGAGAGTGTCCTCACAATGTCTCCTACAACAGACTTGCCAGAATCACGTGCAGGTTTGTGTTTTTACAGTCCTGCTGGTGGCAGGACTTTGCAGGGCTTCTAAGATGTTACTCAAAGACATTATTTCTGAGGAACCTGTCAGAAGTGTCTCTTGCTAAAGGTGTGACCCCAGGTCCCTTCCTAGTGCAGACTGAAGAGGATCAGCACCAGGCACACACCTGGCTGTGAGATGTGTCACAGCCCCGTGCTGCAGGTCACCAAAATCTGTGTCAGCTTTGCTGAATCCTCTACATGCAGAGAAATGGAGAAATAAATAACCATAAACAGCAATCCCAGGTACCTTCCTGCTTTCCCCAGATCTCTATGGGAGGTGCAGTGTTTTGGGCACCTCAGCAGCAATCAGGCAATTGAGCCTTTGCTGCCCATCTGCAGGTGTTTTAAGCTTTGCAAGAGGGAAGGAGGACAGTCCCTCTATGTCCTCTTCAGGAACTGCTTTGTTCTCCTTCTCTACTGCATTTTGTGCATAACTGATGCTGCTGAGTGTCCCTGTGGAGCAAATAAGAGATTCAGTCCATAGATACCACATACTTGATGTACAAGAATGATTTATGGGATCAGAAATTAATTAGATTGCAATGATAGGGTGTAAGTGCTGTGTCACTCTTAATAATTGGGTGATTAAAGTCAGTTAAAAATAAAGCTACCGTGATAAAACACAGTGGAGCTGAAGATGGTTGTTTCCCACAGCTATCAGGGACAGAGAACCTGATTTTTGCAGTCACGAAATAGAACACTGTGGAGACCCAGGGGAGGAGACAAATCCTGGCCAACACGTGCCCATCCCAGCTGAATGTGTGGGGCTGTTGCACATCTCCAGCATACAGGAGATGGATGCAAATGGAAAAAGCTGTGCCCATTGGCTCCTCTTGTGCAGGAGGTTGGTATGAAATGTGTTCACTCACAGAGGCCTTTGCACCAACCTGAGCAGTGCACCTCTCATGGCTGAGGGGTTGCAAGGTTGGTGTATACAGCCAAACATTATGAGAGGGACCTTGGAACTGCACTGAACACCTGTACTGAGTGTCTCTACCTGCCTTTCACCCTTCGTGTGTCCTAAAGCAGTAAAGTATGAATTTTAGGAGTGTCTTTACCAAAATACTGATGCTCTGTGGCTGCTTCGGTTGTGGGATGAAGCCGCTGCACATTATTGGTCCTTTTTCATATCACATCCTTAAGTACACGTGGTCTATACGTAAACTCAGATCAGTTCTTCACATATTTCCACTTGCTGGATGAGGAGCCCTGCCCCAGGTGTAAAGGCCCGTTTGGCCCTGTGCTGTTGTGCAAATGTCAGCCTGGTAGAGAGGAGCCAGAATGGCGTCAGGGGCACGTAAGAAACAAGGGAAACTGGAGAAATGTGATCCTGTTGTTTTTGAAGCCTGGTGAGTAGGAGTCTGATCCTCCAACTCCAATATTAGTTAATGGGATCTGAATGCTTGACTCCCACACTCAGCTCTGAAAATTTACTCCATCTGCTCCATTGCTTGTTATCTTGCCTTTTTTTTTCTACAGCAGAAAAGACAGAGCCCTCTCTGCCTGAGATAAGATTTGAGAACTGTAATAGTTTGAGTACAAATGTTAATCTTACCAAAGCCAGTTTTAATACCAATTGGGAATTTGGTTTCTTCTCTAGAGGCACTATATCTACCTTTAAAAATAGATCTGTGTGGCAAATTAATGCTTAAGTTCACAGATGTAAGATAGCAGTAATGGTCAGATTAAAACCTTATACTGTACTGATTTTATCACCCAACTAAAAAATGGATAGTGATCATCTGCAGGGTCAAAGGGTTACATTTTATTGATCTCCTAGAGTTCATTTTATTTTTCTTTGTGTTGCTCTTATTACTTCTCTGGCACACACAAACACGTAGGTTGTTATAAACTCCTTCAAACCATGCTGACTGGAGTCAGCTGAGCTCTCAGTGACTTACTGGTGCAGCTGATTTCAAAGGGAGCTTCTCGATAAAACAGCGGTCAAAATCTATTTTTGTTTTTTGGCTAAAATCTCTTTTTACCCTTTGTTCTTTCAATGCCTTTTTTCACTCTTTTGAAAAAGTGTTGTCAAATTTTCTTTTATCTATTTCTATCTGATTTTTCTTTGTCTTCTCCTTTCTGATTTTTTGGCTTTCTTTGTTCTTGTCGGGTTTTTTTTGTTGGTCTTATTAAATGGCTCTAATAGAAATAGCAATGGCATGACCCCCCCATTTCACTTCCAGCATTTTACCGTCTCTGATAAAACAAAACAGAAGATTTCACCCAAGCTATTGATTTCCACAGAGTATCCTTGAAATGCTGTAGAAATTATATTCCTCTCTTTACAACTCAATAAGGGAAACTCAGGCACTCTTGTGCTAAAGAAAAACGTGGCATCTTATGCTAAGTTAAAGCCCTAAACTAAACTTTGCATTAATTAGCAAAGCAATAAAGACATTCTGGCTCATTATTTGTGAATAGGCACACAGCACTTACCCCGATGCAGCAATCACTCAGCCATTGGTAATACTGAGGCTACAAATTGCTTCCTAGATGTATTCCCAGAACATAAAACAAATACATCACATTATTGTTTAACAAACATCACTGCCTAATCTGAGCTATACAGGCTTTTATTTATGCCATTTGCAGTAAACATAGCATTAAATATGATGTCTGGATAAGAACTTTCCTAAGAACACTTGAGTCGTAAAGGAAGCTGGGAGCCCTAAATTGATTGTAAGTTAATCTGACATTTTAAAGGAAATTGTCATTATCTAATTCACCAGGAGCTGTTCTGAATGACTGTAAAAAAACTGTTTTCGTTTTGCTTAGATCCAGCACTGTAAAAGGTCACATACTTCTAAACAGACCTCCTCAAATTACACAATACACTTGGAAAGATTTGCATTAGCAGAATTGGTATATTTAACTGTATTTTAATGAAGACAGTCAGTGCTCTTTGTCTCTGAAGAAAGGGAGGAAGGAAAGGCAAACTGTGATGCTGAAGTTCAATCACCTGTTTCTGTGTGTGTCACTCACGAGACTTAGCATATAATTGACTTTTTTGATCTTCTGTTTGATTAAATTTAGAAGTAGAAAGAGCATTTTAGGTCAACATAAGATGAAAGTAATCTTTTCATATAAATTAAATTTTTTTTCAAATAAAATTCAAGAATTATTTTTTTCCCAAACAAAACACATACATCTTTATTTACCCCATCAAAGTAGAGTAGGAATTCACTTGCACTTAGCTTGAAACAATGTCCCTCTTTGGTACCATTTGTTTCCTGATGTAAAGCAGAGAAATTCCTGACTCTCTTCACTGACTTTACCTGTCTCTTGTTAAACTCTGGTGCCTTGGTGGTGTTTGGACAGAGGTGCACCTCTGTGCTTGTTAAGGTGTGTCCCCAGTGAGGCTGATCCACAAGAAGATCCTTTGAAGATTTCAAGTGAAGGAATAAGTGAGGGGGTAGAGAGAGGTAACTGGGGTGGTTTCTAGGAAAGAAGGAAGAGTTGTTATCAGAGGTATCAGTGGAGTGTCTGTCATCTTGTTGGCCCTGGAAAACAGCTTTGTTTAGGTATAACTTCCCAATTTTATGTTTGTATGGAAAATCTAATACCCTGAAGGAAGAATCTGAATGGGTTACAGAATATAAGCATTTTCCTGGCCAGGAGAGAGGAGATATAGCCTTCATGGATGACTTTCAGATGCTCGATTCCTGATTTCCAGATGCTGGCTCTTCCTTCCCAAGGACATCCAGTTTGTCACAGGCAGGTAAAACCCACTGGCCAAGGAAAGTGTAGTTGAGCCAACTGAAACTGGTGTGTGGGTTTTGGTTGTCTATTTTTTTGGGGTTTCAAACAGGTTGTGAAAATCTATCTGTTGCACCTAAACAGGACTCCCACAAGGTCTTGTCTCTGTGGTGCCTCTTGCATGAAGCCATAAGGAGTTCAAACAGGGGAAAAGCAAAGGTAGCCACCCATGACTCGGGCACTGCCTGCTCCGATTAACAAGCAGTACTGGCCAAGAGAGTGACTCTGTCACTAAACCCAGTCAGGGTAATCAGGATGCATCTGCCTTGAGGGGCTGCTCTGTTCAGGGGGGTTTTGCTGGATCAGGATGTTCACCCTGGCTCTGGATTTAGCCTGATGGTCTCATGCATCGTGTGGACCAGGAGAGGAGTGGGGCCCTCAGGGACATGTTGAACACAAGAGCAGCGGTGTCGATCCCCCCGAGAAGGTGAGCACGAGTATTTCTGATCATGGAGTCCCGCTGGGAGCCCTGAGCCATGGCAGGGATCCTTGCAGAGACTGTGTTGAAGTACTGGTCCTTAGGATCTCAAGGAAATGCAGTGATAAGTATTCCTGTTCTCTTCTAAAAATCCCATGTATTAGTCATGCAAATGGAGTGTCATTCCCTGGTGACAGAGACCCAAACTAACACGTAATTTTTTTCAAGCTTTGACTTTGTGTTTTGTTAATGACCACTCTAAAGGCAGTGCTCTTCCACACTCCTCCTTGTGCCACTCCACATTCTGCTGAGGACACTGGGGACATGAGAGCTGTCAAGTTGTGATAATGGTGCAAAATTCATGGTCTGAATATTCCATCTCAGCATGGCCTTTGCATATCTGAGCACTTAGACGACGTAGCACTGGGACTGTGCAATGTCACGCAGGTAACATTGCCCTCAGCTCAAGCATGTACTTCACTGAGTGGCAACATCTTGTGGAAATTAAAAGGCATTTGCTTTATCCAAGGGAAGGCACTCCAAGTAAAATGCACATCTCTGAACTACCAGCTCTCTGTGTGTACCTAGAAGAGCTGGAATTTGTTTTCTCAGTGAGAATCCGATCTAAATCCTCCTTAATTTCAGTAGGAAAATGGATTGAGCTCAGCAGACTCTAATTTAGACACCCAGTGTAGATGAAAATGCAGAGTAAAATATTATTTCACATGTATTTGCTTTGGAAGGAGTGAAGTGTGTTTTTTCAGCTGCCTGTGTAAGTGAAATTGCATGTTTAAACTGCTGGTGCAAGGCAGCCAGGACTTAAACAGCTGTGTCTGATGGAGGGGAGAAAGTGCATTAACACCACATTTGAATCTGGAAAATTAAGGGGAAAAAAATGCGACAGAATGACACTGTAAAGCATAAGGGTTATATGTGCGAGTGGAGCCCAGCGTGCCATCAGCATCTCCCAAGTTTTTGCTTTAGGAGGGTGCAGGGCAGCTTTCCCATCTCCACCCCGTTGTTGCTGTTAAATGTTTTATTGAAACTCAGTGGGAGATACCACCCAGAGCGCACCCTAATAATGTACAAGAAGATGTCTTCCAAAGAAAAGCCTCTGTGGTACCTCGGAGACAAAATACTTGGTTTGAGCTACTTCTCTGGAGTGATGAAGACTGGAGATAAAATTGTTATTCTGCAGCTCTTGAAATCCGGGAGAGCCCCCTGGAATTCCACCTGCGAAGTGATGCACCCATGCTCTGCAGGGCAGAGCCAGGTGTCTGTGGGTGGCTTAGCAGACAAGTCTGATGGGTTAACACAGGGTCACAAGAGTTTGAACTCACTCCCTTGGTCCAGTGTGAACATCAGTCTGTGGTGTCCCACACTGTTTGGGGGTCTCCCAGCCTCCTGATGCTTCACTGAGGCAATTGTCTTTTGTGTATTTCTCATCTGCACCTTCCTCCACTTTTCGGGTTTCTAAAAGAGCCTGGCCTGAGCCCAGCAGGGCCTCTTGGATTGCAGACTGCTCTTATCACTCCAGGTTGGTTGGATGCCAAAATCTCTGAGGAGAAGGAGCTTTCCATCTCCTCACTGCTCAGCACTGTGGAGAGTGCTGGCCCTTCATTTGGCAGTCTTAGGGTCTTGGGAGAGCTTAAACACATCTTATTGTCCCTCGTGCTTACGTGATTTGAGATGTCGAGCTCCTTGGGGTCACCACAGCGCTGTGCTCACACCTAAGAGCTGTCACCTCTCTGGCCTGTGCCTGAGGTAGGGCCAGGAACTAATGGCTGAGAGATAGTGAGGACGAGGAGCTTGACAAGCTGCCCAACGCAGGGATGGGGAAAAGTCAGCGTTTCTCTTGCAACACGCTGAGGAGGGCTGGGAAGCCACCTTCCCAGGTGCAGACAGGCACAAGTAACAGTTTCTCCAATGTGTGAAACTTGGTCTCCAAAAAAAGAAATTAATTTCCTCCTTCAGGTCTGGTACCACACTTGAAACCAACAAATGAGAAGTGGGTCTGTAAACAGACCTGTGTCACTGTTCATACCCACAGATCTGAAGGGGTGGTCACTCTGTGTGACCACTCTGTTAATTGCTGTGGTCTAGAACAGCATTTAAATACATTTAGCTCTTCCTTTCCCCATAATATGAAAGCTACTGTGCATAATGTGCTCTATGGCCAACCCCTGGTTTCTAGGTGTCGAGCATCCCAGACAGAGCCTTATCATTTGCCAGAGACACCAGATATCCAAAAATCTCTGGCTGATGTGGCAGCTTCTCAATATCCCACCAATTTGGGTTCCTGGCAAAGGGAAAAAGCCAGGAAAAGAGAAAAAAACACGTCTGTGGAAAACGGGACGTGTAGTGTCCGTATACGGGCCTGGAGACCCAGTTCCTGGGTGCCCAGAGCTGCTATAGGGAGAACCTGATTAGATCAAGTGGAGAATAAAAGTGTCTTCCAAAATTGAGTTAAATGGGCAACCATAAAAGACTGGACTTAGGATTCATAAAACAAATATTCATTATGAAGTTGCTTTACTGTGAAATCACTGTTGGCTCTTTAATACTGTTAAACATAAAATACAGTAACTATTCTGCAAACTAATTGCCAAGAAAGCAGAGGCAATCCGTCTTGGCATTTGTTTATATGCAATGAAGTTTTATAATCTAATTTGCAGATTACCAGCCATGATATTTAAGGCAATTAATGGGCTGAGCTGAATTGCTCACTCCCTTATGTGAGGTTTTCACAGAACATATTTCTGGACTAAGGAAGGGTACTTAAAATTCTGCGCTCACTTCTGCTTATTAATGGCTGTACTCCTCTGGAACTGTAGATGCTACCTTGTGAACACAGTTCTGGTTTTATTACTGGTCCTATAAATTAGTAACTTGTAACAGTAATTCAGAAATGAATAAAACTAATTTTCCTTTTTATTTCAAAATTTACTTCTGTTAGATATGACACTGTTACTCTGACTACATTATGAAAAAGCAACTGAGTGATAAACTCTTAACGCTCCGATAACTCGCTCTGGCAAGCACCAATATACTGACTGCTGTAAATATTACACATGCAAAAAGCCTTTGCATCTTACTACTGTGAGTGTCATTTTTTTCCCATCTTAAACCACTGTTTCTTCTACCTCGTTGTGGATTGTCAACTCCTCAGTGTGAGCAATGCATCTTACTTAGGTCCTGCCACAGCAGTCACTGCTGAAAGAGCTGTGGTAGTTTGGGGGGTTACAGTGCTGTGCTGGAAGCCAGGTGAAAGAGTTGTGTAAGTATTCATCTCTTTCCTCTTCCTTGAGCCCACACTTTGCTCGGAAGCGAAGGGTCATCCCAGGTCTAGGAAGGTGCATGCACAATGTCCAACACCACAGGGTCAGCTACAGCTCTGATGGAAATCCAAGATGCAGCTGCGGTACAAACAAATAGTTCTGACAGATCAAGAGTGGATGTTATATTTTTAGCCTGTGCTATTTTTATTCCTCAGCCCAAGGGGGATGACAAACCTCTTTGCATATCCCATCCTTGCCACTCTTGGTGCGGTTTTCTTGTTTTTCTAAGGGAACCTTCCAAATAATCACTTTTGTCTCCTTCTGGGTTTGTCTCAAGTGGTGGCTGAAGGAAATAGTAAACAAATGGAAGCATCCCGAGTAGTCAGCAGCCCCCAGGACCTGGGCCTGTGGTTTGCATGCACCCTCAAAGGCACTCACAGCACGTACAACCAGCAATGCTGGCAATTGAGGGCAGCTCCCAATGCTAATGCTCAAGCTGGGATTTGCTGACAATGTTAAAATAGTCATTTAGGATTCTGCAGTAGCCAATGGAGAGAGGACAGACTCTCCAGAGAGTATTCATCCCATTTGAAGATTAATGGGGTGTGTAACCTACCCTCTGGAGCCGCATGTGTTAGTCCACTGACTGGTGAGGAAGCTCTAATGGGTTGTCTTTGGCTGGATGTCTTCACTTATAGATTGTTTTTACTAGGTTAGGTGACTCCTGGTCTGAGGACAGAAGCTGAGAATAAACAGCTCTCGATGACACCTGCACTCAGGTACATATTACTGGATTTAACTTGTCTGACTCTCTGCCCTAAAGCATTGTGTAGCAGAAGTCACTTTACTTAACATCCAGCCAAACAAAACCTGAATGAAGTCCGCAGTGTGCAGAGGCTGTTCTGAGGCTGAAAGGCAGAGGCTCAGCAAGGAGAAGAAAGGAGTTTCACAGGAGGATAAATGTGGGCCTAAATAAATGGACATGCAGCTCCCTGTTGCATCACAGACTGTCTCTGAGGATAGAGGCAACACTTGTAGTGCTGCCCTAAAAGGACCCACAGGGCCCGAGTTCAAAGTGTAGAGCCTTCAAACCCTCACTTTCCAGGCACTGAAAACTGGTCTACTTTGTGTGCTGAGGTTTTCACTAAAGTTTCGAAAGGTCAACCACACCTTTCAGATCCAAGGACAGCGCATGGGGCAAAGATTGGAATTCCCAGACCCTCCATAATCCCTAGCCGCTTACATATAGCCCTGTACAGAAGCACTTATCCCTGTTTGCATCATGGTTTTTGTAATGGGACTTGGGTGGCCATAAAGATGGGTGCAATATATTAGCCTGAAAACGTATTTAAGAGCTGAGTGAGTGCATAATGAGATGCACTGAGAAGAAAAGGATTTCAATGCTCAAATCTTTCCCAGAGGAAAAGGAAATTGCCTGCTCTGTAGAAATATGAGGCATCGTGTAGCAAAGGTATCAGGTCTCATCTGAAATAATGTAGATGGTGTCGGTCAGTGCTGTTCAGCGAAGATAAATCCTAACTGCTGTGGGTAGCAAAGGGTTTCTAATGGAAAGAGACAGTCTTTTCCTCAGCAGGCTGCTGGAGAATTCATAGAGGGCAAAACAAAAGCTCAGAAGAAATTTGGTTCTCTCAAAGGCATCTAGAGATAAATCATTAGGAGCTAGAGCTACCTCATTGAAATATATTGTCAGCACAAAGATTCAGTACCAGTTATCAATAAATTCAGATTGGAAGTTAAAAATGCACAGCAAAACAAAATCTGAAAAGTTTTTTAGCACAGCTACACAGAGCTTGACTATAGAAGAAGAACTAGCCTTGTTGATGAGAGATCACTCCCCCCAGGCTCTTTTAATACTATAATAAAAAGAAAAAAACTGAATTGGTTGAAAAGTGCTGCTTAATTTCACTAAATTCACATGCACAGGTGCAGATTAGCTCAAATAGCACAAGCAGAGCCCAACAGATCATGCAACAGCAGTGAGGAATAATGCACTTCCAGAAAACAAATACAACTGCAGCGGTGATGCACATCTGCAGACTCCACACCCTCTATTGGGACTCTGTGTTCAGCTGGACTCATGATATCTGAGTCTGCTGAGGCCATAATCTTGTAAATGTCAAATTAATATTAAACAATCATAATATGAAACCCAGACCTTTCAAATTGAGTAAGATGGTTATTGAATGTTAATTACTACGCCGCTATTAAGTCATACTTTGAGTTACGACATGTTTATTTTTCTAGTTATTAACCTTCAGGGTTTTTTAAATTAGGAATGTCCCAGTGCACCATTAGTGTTAAGTTCTTGCATGCTAAATTAAATAGAATATAAGCTGGAAGAACATAGGAGGTCAGCTTTTGGAATATTTAATGTTAGGTTTTTCTTTAATCTATATCTTTTCTTGTCAGAGGTTTAAATGCCACAGGCTATTTCATGAAGTAGAGGGAGTTTGGAGTTTTGCTGGGAACTGGACTCCTCTCCTGGCTTGCTTGGTGTGGAGTGTGATAACTGGGTGGGTATGTACTGGGGAAGACAAAACTCCCTCTGCTGTGGGCGGGACCAGCTGCTCATGGGTGATGGGAGATGCCACATCTGGTTTAACCTGCCCTGTTTAGGACAGAAGTAGCTCATGTCCAAGGCTGCCCAGTCCCTGCTGAGCTCAGAACAGAGGAGTGGTGCTGATGGATGGGAAAAGCAGGAGGTGCTCCTGAGTGTCAGCTCCCACTGGCCAGAGCTCAGCAGGAGCTGCTTTGCCTCCCAAATATCAGGTGCAAGCTACCAGGATTCCTGAAATCTTGCACGGGCTGAAGGGGGACCTGGAAGACAGGAGGCTTTCTCATGTTGAGAAGCAGAAGAAAGCAGGCCAACCTCATCTAAAAATTGAGAGAGGCAGTAGCAGTGTGACAGATGGCCCTGTGCAAGGGCAGAGGGTCCCCTCAGAGTCCATTCTCTGCTGCTGATGGGAAGCCACCCCACTTCCCACTCACATTTCTTGTATGTGAGTATGGTCTGTAAACCAGAATCCTTGCTACTGGCTTACTTCTCTGAACACTCCAGTTCTCATATGTACCTACAAGAGTTTATTCTGGCCTTTTGAGGTTTCTTGAAAGTAGGCGTTTTCTTGAAAGGCTGGGCATTGCCTTGTGGTTGGCATAGAGGCCACAAGAAGCCTCAATTCTCTTCCCAGCCCAGGCAGCTTCTGCAAGGGGACTCTGGTCTGGTGTTCTTGCTTTGCCAGGTCTCACCCTCACACCTGGGGGAGAGGTGTGCAATTTTTTGTACTCCAGTGATTGTCACCATCATGAAGAAGTGTCCTCAGAGGGTCCAAGAAATATCTCTGCCTCTAGCCATGGTGGCATATCAGGAAAGTTTTGTGCAATATCACTCTTGTCCGTACAATAGATGATATTTCTAGGACTCCTCTTATTCCAAAGCAGTGTCTGTCAAAGCTAATTAGTGTTCAGACATAAGTCATCTGGAGAGTGAGACTGCTTAGCAATGAGCAGCCTGTGGGTTGCTTGCACAGCTCTACAGACAAATGATTCAGAGAGGTTCAATCAGGGAAGCTTTCAGCACTTGGATGGAGCCGGAGCCTCTGGTTTATATCACTCATGAGCAGCCCTATTTTCTTAGTGAACAGTTGCCAAAAAAAGCAAGGCAAGGGAAATGTGCCAATCAGCAAATTAGAGATGAGTTTGAAATCAATCCTTCTCCTAGCCTGTGTCATATTCTAGGTGTCCATCTAACCTGGATAGATTTCTAGCAATATTTTCTGTAATACCTCCTCGTTGAGGAAAAAAAGAAAATATTTTCTCAAACGCTTGGTAGGGAACCCTACTCTAAGTTCACCCTAAAGAGAGCGTGGCAGTGGAGGAAGAGGCTGACCAGAGACCTTCCCCCTCAGATATCTACACATGGTGGCTTCATTTGGCAGTCTGCTGGCTCCAGGAATGACATTTCTCTTCCTGTATGGTATTTCTTTGGCAGCCTGGAGAGTCATCCTTATCACTGCACTTTTAATTATCAAAATCTTCTAAGAGAGTTTTCAGAAGGAACATTCCCAGCCCTGTTCAGTTTGTGGGGCATGACAAGTGACTTTTAGAGCAACTGGGCTGATGGAAGGGAGCATAGGAAGGTAAGGAGAAAAGCAAATTCGGTAAGTTCCTTCCAGATCTTTTTTTTAAAGCTGAGTGAATAATTCACAATGAATAATTTACTTGTTGGCATCAGGCTTTTATCTTCTTTGGAGATATGCTACAAGCAAAATGTAGGTCCTCACATTTGTCTATTTGGATTATACGAGTATTTTTTGGTGTAATTCTCTACAGCTTGGTTAAGCATCTTAGACTTCCCAGCTTTGTTACTTTCTTGCAGTTCACTGTATGAAGTGGTTCCTCTTTTGTGGATTACAGCAGAAGCACTTCTGCCATGGCCATTCATCACGCAAATTTGATTTCTGTGACTAACACGTACTTGAAAATCATCATTGAAGTTCCAGTAAACAGTTAAGATGCATAAGGAACACATGAATGGGAAAAGGAAATTCAATAAACTCAGACAGCTTTTCATACTCTCACACCATATATTCTTTTCACACCACTGAAAGCTCATAGTTCTTTAAATTTAAGGTTAAATATTTACAAGCATGGCATGAACTTTCATATATCTCATGTTCCAGTGCTTGTTGACCTCTCCATTGATTTCTTGGATTTGTAATTGTCTTGTAAACGGGTGTGATTCTGGTCATGTCATTGCTTATGGTAGTATCATCAACCTTAATGTACTATTTTCGTGTCAAAAGAGTAGCAGGACTTGCTTTATTAAGTCCTTATAAATCGAGGTAAGGACTTTAATGCCATTTGATAAAATAATTTTTTCTGTATATGCCTTTGCTGAAACAAGTGGCCTCCTGGCACTTGTCATCTAACTAGACAACATTTCACTCAAACACACATCTGTGGTGCAAGAAGGCAAATCAAAATTCATAACGGGATTTTGTTCTCTCACAAATGTCACAGCTGACTGGAGGGACAACTTTGACTTTGAGTGGTTAAACATGTATGGTAGCAATACATGAGAAATTTACTTTCACTGAAAACTAGAGCTCCTCTTTGCTCATTGAGGAAAAAAACCCAGGAAATAAGAATAAATATAAGCTCTGCACCAGATGTAATCAAGACTTGCAATTAACTCTGAATTCTGTCTTGCCTTTATCCGTACCTATAGTAACACCTTCTCCTCGGCCTGCTGTTGAGGACAGCAGGTGCCTGTCAGTTTCTGGATGTCCATGAACAGGCAGCATAATGTGCTTCTAGCAGAGGGTTTTCCTACCACATTGCATTACCAGAGACTCAAGTTATGTCCCCAGCAACCACCAGCTCTAACAAAGGTGACCCACCACGATATTGCTTATCTCTGCTTATTTACCCCTGTCAAAGTTCTACCAGTGATAACACTGGAATTGGAGGATCTGACTGTACATAATCCAGTCTGCAAGTACTTTGTGTCTTCTTACTGGTATCAATTTTCCTATTAATCCACGGTTTGCCGCAATATTTTTTCTTTGAGTGATTGTAAGCAGTGACTTTGTTGACCAACTGTAGCAGCTATTTATCTTAAAATACAGGGGGAAAAAAAGAAGACATCTAATCAATTCTTTCGCTAACATCACAGAATCACAGAGCAGAGAATCACAGAATCGATGAGGTTGGAAAAGACCTCTGAGATCATTGAGTCCAACCTATGATCGAACACCATCCTGTCAACCAGACCGTGGCACTGAGTGCCACCTCCAGGCTTTCCTTAAGCACCTCCAGGGATGGTGACTCCACCGTCTCCCTGGGTAGCCTATTCCCATGTCTAATCACCCCTTCTGTTAAGAAATTCTTCCTAATGTTCAATATAACCTCCCCTGGTGCAGCTTGAGGCCATGTCCTCTTGTCCTGTCGCTGGTTGCCTGGAGCAGAGCCCGACCCCCCCCTGGCTGCACCCTCCTGTCAAGGAGTTGTAGAGAGTGATAAGGTCACCCCTGAGCATCCTTTCCTCAAGGATAAACTCCCCAGCTCCATCAGCTGCTCCTCACAGGACTCGTGCTCCAGCCCCTTCCCCAGATCTACTGCCCTTCTCTGGACCCCCTCCAGCACCTCAGTGTCCTTCCTGAACTGAGGGACCCAGAACTGAGCACAGCACTCGAGGTGTGACCTCAGTGTCATAGTTTTAGGCCTTGAAACCAAACCACAAGTCTGTAGTTTTACCTGTCTATCCAACAAGTTCCTTTGAAAAAATTTTCTTCTTGTCTCTTGACAACCTGCAGTGATTAATGATCTGTGTTTTTCCTCTTGTGCTACAAAATTTATTCACGTAAATAGTAGAAAGTGGCTAAGCCGTAGGTAAGTTTGCAAATATACCTTGAAACCATAGATCATATACTTGTACACAGATGGCTCCCTACAGATGATCATTACTCTGAGACTTGCAGAGCTCAGGAAAAACCTAGAATTTTCTCAAGGACACCACAAATCAGAACTAGCTCCTGGTGTTTGACGAATTTTACCCTGCTCAACTGTGGAGTGAATTCAGGAGCTAGAGATGGAAGAAACATCCGCACTTCCAGATTCTTCATTTTAGTTGAGTCCAAAAATGCAGGAATGGGCTGTTTCCTTAAAATCGTTTGGCAAAGGAGAAATCTTGCTTGTCAAACTTGAGAGCTACTGAACACGTCATTTCTGCAGTCCCCTCCTTACAGAACTTCAGATTGGGTTCGTGTAGGGGAAAATGTAATAGCCTTGGGATATTTGTCATGGTGCTGCTGAAATAGATTTAGTTACATCTCTTATAATCTGATGCCTTGAGACATTTTAAAACTTACCTTAATCTTTTATTGTGTATATTTTCCCCTTTCAAGAGACGTTGCAGTAGCCTGTTTCTCCACTCCTTGCAACAGCCAACAACCTGTTTGTCTTCAGGGATAAAGACAAATGTCTCGGAAGGGATGGGAGCAGATCACATTGTGTGACAGCTCCTAGTTTCAGATGGTTGTGAGGGAAGGGTGACCCACTGCAGCCAGCCACAATGGGCCCTGTGATTAGAAAACACCTTGAAACTGTCTCAGCTCTTTGGTGAGTTGAAGCAACGGGCTGAAGGCCAGAGCTCTCTGATGCTTGGGTATCTTTGTGGATTAAAGGAAGCTGGGCCCCTGTTCTCTCCCAGTGGAGATGACTTACACACAAGGAGCGGAGACGAGCATGGCTGCTGGCACGTGTGATCACAGGAGCTACGTTCACTGCAGGGAAAGAGCTCAGGTCTCAGAAAGAAATCAGCGAATGCCACCTCTAGGTGTAGGACAAGGGACTTTCCCTGAGTGTTGATGTCTGTGACCCAAAACCAAGGAGGGAGGACCCCAGAAAATGCCTTCCTGTGTGTCCATGAGCGAGTTTGCGCTACCCCTTGAGAGGTGACCCCTCTGTGTAGGACTGGCTTCCTCCTCCCACATCTCTTGGTGGAAAATGTGCTGGGAGAGAGACCATCACCACCCAGGCTTGGTGATGCAGTGGGGATGGGAGTGGATTTCACTGATCTATGGATTTAAATGAAACAAACCCAGTTTCCCTATCTGTCACATGCCCCACAGGAAGGGGGAGGTGTGGCTATGCCACAGATGTCCTGGATGACCTTCCCAGGGAAATGTCTGCAATCCTCCATGTCACTGTGTTCCCTTTGCTAAGACATTGTGAAAAGTGATCAAGAGAGTTTGGGCAAACGAGTGCTCCAGAGCTGTACGTGTCAGAGCTGACCTGCCAGATGTAACTTCCAGAACACAAGGAAGGATTTCTGCTGCCTTCATGGAGACAGTAATTTGATTCTCTTTTCTATCCTGGTGCCAATTTCTATAAAAGTTGCAGGAATGACATGTGTCAGAGAATTCAACTCTGGTTGAATTTGTCTGAAACTTTTAATTGGGTTCCAAAATCATGAGGGGAGGGAGAGGAATGTGCACGTGGGAGTTGGAAGATGAACAGACATTGTCATTAGATGGAGCCTAACATTTTAGGAAAGGAAGCCAAAATTCTGCTTCTTCAGAGGGGTGATGTGAGTGTTGACACACTGAAATCCTGGAGGCTTCTGAGCCCCACAAAATAGGGGTCCGACAGGTCTGTCAGGGCACACCTGCATTAGAGGACCGGCCGTCCTACCAGGATGCTCTGTTTATATTTAAAGGCTTTCAAGAGCCATCTCCCATTTACACCTAACATTTAAACAAGGGGCTTATTTTCAGGGCTAATTTGTCTCTGCGTCTTAAGCGGCCACATTTTCGCAATTGTCCGTCTGCGGCCCCCCGAGCCGCGGGAGCTCGGCGGGGGATTGCGGCGCGTCTCTCCTTGGGAAGGAAGGAAGGGAGGGAGGGGGGGCTGCCTGGCTGCCGTCTCCATGCGGTACAGGCAGCGTGATCAGAGCGCTAACACAACAGCCTGTGTAATTACATGTTTCTGGGAAGTGTGTTAGCTCCATGGGGAGCTGAGTCCATTTGGAGGGGAGGAGGAGGAGGAGGAAGAGACTTTCTTTGGGGGGGGGGGTTAAGGTGAAAAGGGTCAGTGAGTAAGCCAGCTCTTGCTCCAATATGATAAAGGTAATTGTTGCTCTCAAGTGAGCACCGGGTGCTTCCTGGCTCTGGCTGCTCTCATTGCTCATGTCTGTGTTATGCAGGCGTCTGCTCTCCTGAGCAGGCGAAGCAGGGCTTTGCGAGAAGAGAGAAGAGGTTTGACCCTGTTGGAAGCGGTATGTGGCGATATTTGACGTTGTTTCTGCGCTAGCATCACCAGGGCAGGGAGGAAGATGCAGAGTCAGGGGCACGGCACTTCTGTGCTACCTAGGATTTATTTAGGTGGAGGAAGGACCATGGCAATTAAGAGCAGTTAATTACAGTCCGCGAGCTGGGGCAGGGGGAGGATGGCTTGGACCTAACCTGTCATGTAGGTGTTTGATACATGTCCTGTGCTGCTGCTGCTGCTTTCTGTGGTGGCGTGCGCCTGGGCTTTAAATATCCTGCAGTTCCTGATATCTTGTTTCTCCAGCCGGCTCTCTGTTTCATTTTCCTCTTCTCTCTAGTGTAAAATTTGGCCTAGCTTAAGCTTCTTTCCCTGGCTGTGAAGGTTATTTCCTTCCCTCCTCTCCTCCCCACCCCCTCATCCATCCTCTCCTCCTCTTGCAAATGCTCTCCGACCCTGATTTGGGGTTTCTCTCCCTGCAGTTCGCTGTGGGCTCTGTGGATGCTTTGCTGTGACGGAGGGCCGAGGGCTGACCAAGTCGTGGGGAGGATTTGTATGTAGGAAGAGAGGAGATGGCTGTGCAGCGTGCTCCCGAATCTGCTCTGAGCCTGCTGATGGTAAGTGCTTGCTGAAATCCATTTGGGGAGGGGGGGTGGGCGAGGGGAGCTGCACCGCATGGATTCAGGGCTCCAAATCCACAGGAGGATTTTGTGTGAGCCAGTGCTTGGCTTTTACAGGTCCCAGGGAACTTTGCAAAGGGCTCATCTGGGGCTTGCACAGAGCCATTCCTCCCACGATGGGTTTTAGCACATCTGGACCACTGCTCCGGGCAGGATTTTGAAGTCACCTTTCCGGCAGAGCTGGCACTTGCGTTCGGGGTTTATCCTGAGCAGCAGATTTCATTTTGTTCATTAAATCTGTGTCTTGAATTCTGACATCCTCCTGCTTTCTCCTGGCTTTGCCCTTGCTGATTGTGAGACAACTTAAAAGATGAGAGGGAGAGCTTGATTTCTCTGCTGGTTGAGAGGCATGTTGTTAGCTGTGACCAGACTCAGCTGTGGTATCACTTGGGGAATGTTCCTCTAATGCAGAGAATCGCCATTCGACTTGCTGCAGAGTGTGTCAGATCTCCTACTGACTGCAGACCACGGGGTAATGACTGGTATTTATCCGAGCTATTTGCTACAACATGTTGAGCCACTGACCTACTTCCGAAAGTTCTGCATATTTATAATATTTTAAAGAAGATTATTTAGCAGAACACGTGGCTGACTCTAGAAACACGCCAGTGTCCTGCTGCAATTAAAATAAACCCTTTTGGTGGGGTATTAGAGAGTTGCTTAGCTTTACTGATTTTATTTTTTTTTCCTCTCTGGTACTTCTGTTGCCATTTTCTGTGCAGCAGCATCAGAGATGGTTTTAGTGTTTTAGATCTCTGCTGGATGTTTTTCTACCTAAATGTCACTGTAACATTTCCACTGGAGAGTTGTTATAAGTAGCCTGTGTGTGTGCACGTGTGCGTGAGAATGCATAGATATGCAGGCATTATATACATATTTATATAATTATTGTCATTATTACTGATCTCTCTTCTGATTGCATTAGGAAATGGTCCCTAGCACTCAGAGACATGATGAGTTTAGTAGAGGGAATGCTGCAGGATAAGAGCCCTGCAGTGCCTAAGGTTGTTAACAAAGGTCAAGTTGAGAAAAGCAAATTTTATGTCCATTACTCAAAATGCTAAACATGCTATTAAGCCTCCGCATGGTTTGTTTTATATTTGTCAGTGACTGACTTGCTGTGCAAGCTGATTTTATTTCCTCTTGCTTACCCCTGGCCTTCCTGGCTTTTTAAACGACCTCTTTCTAATTTCTCTTTCAAAAATAAATTGATGAGTGTCCGTAACCCCTGTGTCATTGTTCGGGCTGTATATGCTTTTAGTTTCAGTACCCTCTGAATTGTCTGGTTAAACCTCTCTCTCCCCAATCTCTGTACTCCTTGAAGAGACCTTGTCAAACTTGGGTGCAGTGCCAAGCTGTCAGCAAATTCTCCCTTCTAAAACGTGGCTTTCTGTGGCTACACAGCCTTGCCCCGGTTGTTATTTTTAGGTGTGCCCGGCGTTTCTGCAGCTCTGGCCTGTAACCAGGACTCCTTGGGTCTCCTCACCTTGGGTACAGACCCATGTGAATAGGCTGAGTTGGGGGTCCCCAGCCAAAGGGGTTCCTGCCTTTGACGCTGTGGATGGCTGGGGGTGGTAGGGGTGGAGATGTATTTCCGGGCTGAGAGTGGATTCGTGTGCTGCTCTGGCATGGTCTGGTACTAGGGGTTGGTTATGGGTGTGGAAAAGGTGATTTGCTATGGAAAATGCTCCACTTTTCGAACTGCTTCTTTTTTGCCTTGGGTTTTTCTTGGGTCGTGAATCAGCTTAGTTAACTACAGAAACCTCATCCTTTCCCCTCTGCTCTGCCGTGGCTCTGATTGCACGCCTGAGCAGGCTCCCCTTGAATCAATAATAAATTCTTGCATAATTCATCCCACAATTAGCAGCTATAATGGCATCTCTTCTAAAACTGCCACCCTCCAGAGATTTAAAGATTAGATGTCTTTGGGAAGTCCACAGAAGTAGGTTTTAATACTTCAATGAGCATTCTCCAGTGAGAGAGTTTTCTTTTAGCAGTGAGGAGAATTTCAGTACTGCATTTCCCCTGCAATAGGATGCAGAATGTGCATTCAACCATCCACTTTTCATGAGACATAATCAGCAGCAGCATTTGGCAGCGCTGCATCATAGTCTGAAAATATCTCCTCCTCAATGGGGTACCTCAGAGCACTTTGTGTTGCAAGTAAAGAAACCAAGGTACAGAGCCATTAATTGCCTTTCCTGGAATCTGATGCACTGAGTGAGTGATCCAAATCAGGAGTTTGCTCATCCCAAAATCCTTTCTGGTCGATGAAGAAAGATGGACATCTCTGGGGTGTGGGCTTTCTTTCCTATGGAAGGACCATCCGTATGACACGTGTGCCCCAGCGGAGAGGTGCTCATGGGACCAGGTGGCACTCCAGGGTGCCAGCTGTGATGACAGCTCGTGATGACTTACCTGTGTCCAGTAAATGCTGCCCAGGACATGGTGTTGGCGTGGCCCAGAGCAGCTCCCAGACAGCAGGTCAGTGGGGAGCTGCACATTTCTTGTGCAGCCATTATCTCATTACACCTGCAGTCTTAGGTGGACAGATCCCACTTCTCTTTAGTGAAAAAAAATATTGACTCTATAATTAATTAATCTAAATTGAATTGGTTTTTATTTTTTATGTAGTTTTATAGCCAGTCCAGTACTCCAGTGTGTTTTTTCCCTGTGTTTATAGTGATTATTTCTTCTTCTTTTTTTTTCTCCCAGACCGGGGAAAAGGCTCAAGTCTTAAACATATATTTTTGTGAAATAAAGATATTATTTTCAAGCAAAGACTGCAATCTGCAAATATAACTGCAACTTGTCCATATTGGTAAATATCGTGTATTACAAATGACTCTGGATTGAGCCTGGTCTGCAGGACTCCTGCCTCTACCTTGCTCCAGAAATCACAGGAGATGAGGGATGTTGCCTGGTTCAGCATGAAGGAAATTGGGCTGAACTGTGCCCAAAATGACTCTTCCTGTAGCATTATGAAATTATTAAAACAGAGCTTCCTCAACTTCCATGAATCAAGAGAGGGGAGCATCTGAGCATGAAATAGCAAATACCCTGTCTTGTTAGGACCAATAACACCCGCTGTGTTAAGATCATTAATACTGATGGGAGTGATACCAATAGGATTTTATGTCTATCTTATTAGTATATTGTAAAATTTTAAGGCTGCAGACATATTGATTGCACATGTTTTAACAGCACAATAAGTTACGATACCTGGTGTCTCCTGAGACAGCATTACTGCATCTCGTGAAAAGACATCTTAGGGCCTCGACCTTCAAACTACTCTAGGTCATACCACTAACGCTAATTAATCTGTGTTAAGTGACAACAGAGGTTCCAATGAGCAAGGTATTTACCAATGAATCTAAAATTATCTTAAAATGGTAGGGAAGAGAAGCACAGTTCTCTGCAATAAAGCTTCAGCTTCTAGCTTCAGTTGGCTGCTCTCACCCTCTCCATCAAAATGAAGTTTTTCCCTATTTATAATCCAGCTTTATTCTTTCTGATCTGTATGTACAAATACTTTCCTTGAAGAAATAATATAACATCAGAAAATAAATACCTTTGTAAACTAATGGTAACTGCTTGTGTTTGGAGGAGCATCATTAATTTTGGGGGTCTGTGTGATGCTTTCACATGGTGAAAGTCATTATTTTGTGTCTGAGTTGCATCCAAGCTGAGGCTGGAATAGAGGTGCATGAGATTCCTTCATTACATGGGAGACTTGGTTATTTCTATAGTTCAAGGAGAAAAAGGCCAGCAGAGAATTTGGAGCCTTAACTCAGTCTGTGGTGTTCACAATGCCCAGGGTGAAGAGTGAGAAATGGGGTGGCCAGTGCAGTATCGAGGCTGCTGACCTTGGTGTTTCCTTGTTCTACTGGGAGGCAGACACCTGCCACAGAAAGATGTGAAAACTGCTCCGTTTCTAAACTGAGTCAGAAATAATTGGCATCTGAGTGTCATCGTCCACTGAAAATCCCAGATTTCTGATGTGATTCCAGTCCTCCTTTTTAAGAGAATTCTCCTGAATCATCCTTCCATCCCCCAAGCAAAACTACACTGGAGTCCTCAAAACAATGTGAATCTCCTTGATCTGATAATTTTTCTGAAGTGTAGCACTGAACTCTACAGAATTGCTCTTAAAACACACTCCAAGATTTAACTGTATCCTTACTAAACCCTATGAGGGCCAGGCCCTGCTCGGTTGGCTTCTGAGCTGTCGGACTTGACGACATTCCAGATATTCCATATATTATTTCATATGTTTAACTGCTATGTTTTATGTCTGAAGTCTGCCCTTGGGAAGACAAATTTGGTAACTAAAATGATATAGAGCTTCCAAGCCCCATTTAGACCTAGGACTGCCCCCTCCCCTCAGAAAGCTGTGTTCTGTCCCCCTCAAACCTCTAGACAGATTGCAGCAGCACAGATCAGCTTGGAGGATCATATTAAAACCTTTGGGAGCAGCAAGGTTACAGTGGAAGGATGAGGTCATTTTCTGCCTCTCTCATCTCAGGCTTAAATTATTTCTGCGTTGACAGTGTGCAAAAGCCCTCGACATTCAAACCTCCTCGCCGCAACCTTATCTACAGACCACGCTGCCCCGGAAGGTCAATGCCTGGCATGCTCTTTCCACGAAAACAAAACCCGCTCATTGCTCTCCGTGGCGTGGTGAGGAGGTTAATGCAGCTCTCAGCTGATGCTGAGGCAGGGTGACGTGTCAGCAGTGCGTGACCGATACACACCGCTCTGGGTGTGAGCAGCATTGCTTGGCAGTGAATAACGCCTTCCCCCGGGATCCCGCTGCGCCGCTGACATCTGGCCCTCTTCAGCTTCGTGCCCAAAATGAGGTCTGTGGGGACACTCGCACAGCGAGGGGAAGGGATTATGCAGCCCTCCCCATGCTCCTTTCACAGAGATTTCCACCGTGCAGGTGTGCGGCCTCCACCCGCAGCCTTCCCAGAAGGTCTGGGCGGGAGATGATAATGTGCCACGGCACCCGGAGGTCGCTGGGGAGGATCCGTGCTGGCAGGAATCTCCCTTCCTCCCCAGCTCTGTCCTTGCTCCAGCCAGGCAGTAATTTGCTAATGGGCTTCACGAGCAGCAGTAGCTGAGCTGTGCCGGTTGCTCTTTTAGAGAATGGGATGAGAGTAGCAAATTCCTGCTTGGTGCTGCGTGGCTGCATGCTACCGTGGACTGGGAATTTAGCCATTCCTTGTTGATAATTTCCCCTGTAGCACTGAATTATTTCTGAACTTTACTATTTGCCTTTGTAAACTTGCAGTAAGACTTCAAACACGGTGATTTAATTCAGCTAAATGAGATTAAACACTCCCTGGGATTACTCTTGGCTTCCCTGTGGTGGATGTCACCTTTTACCCATCTGAGCTGCACGACTATAAAATTATTATCCTTCGATTCTGCTCTAGTGCATGCCATCAATTTTCTTTTCCTTGTCCCCCTGCTTGAGCATGCTGTTGAAGAAGCAGACCATAATATTTGCACATCTGAATTCTCACATTCATTCCCATGCCTTAAAAAAGGAGTAAGAGGGATTACTGGTTTATTATCTCTTTTTTTATTATGTATATGGCTTTTGCTTTATATTCTAGCTGCTCATTCTGAATGACTGATAAAATTATCTCATCAGAGATGTGGCCATTGATTTTATTTTTTTTCCAATTCTATAGAGCATTGCTATTTGCAGAAGAGAATTAGTGGGCACTTGAGTAAATGATCATTGTGATTAATTGGAGCATTTCTACAATTAGATGAAAAGTAACAGACTAACAAATTGAAAAGATCTCTAAATATGTCAACTTCTTTTGACAATATATAAAAGAATCATATCATTTCGGCTTTTTAAAAATAAAATGCATTGGAAAACTTGACTGATATCCCTAAACTAAACTAAAATGTTAAAAAAGCTATAATTGCCCTAATAAAGATGCAAGGTTATGAATAGCTATAAATACATGGGAAGGACTTATAACGTTGGACAATTGCAATTTTTCCCATTCTTTGCCTTCTGGTTACGAATGTCATACTTCTGTAATTACTGTACTGATAATTTCTCAGCGTGGCAATGACCCAGCCTGCTGACAGGCTGACGTGGTGAGCACATCAGGGCTCAGAGATGCACGAAAGTCCCATGTGGATCCTTCCTCAGTACATCCCATGAAAATGCAGACTTCTGTGACGTGGCACCTAAAGCTGCTGTGCTCTGGTGGCCGGTCCTGCCAGCACCAGCGATGGCTGCTTTGTGTCAGGTGTCTTGCTGAAAACAAAAGCCACCACAGTTGGCAGCTGACCCCTCACCAAAAGCTGGTTGGAGGGGGTCAGTCAGAGGGACTGGATGGAGGTTTGGGCTCTCACCAGCCAGCACACTGTTCCCAGCTCTCAGAAGCCACCACAGAGGCTGTCAGGGAATGATTGTTTCCACCTTTGTCATCACTGGCAAACCTTGGATAAACACCTCCCTGTGCTCCTCTGGACAGACACATACATTTTGCCCCCATATGTCTTAATTCTTTCTGCTTTTAACTATCAGCAAGCACAAAAACTTGCAGAAGTGCACTAAAATCAGCCATTTCACAAAGAGGTTTTAATGGCACTGAGCATCAAACTGAGCTGAACTCATCATTTATTTCAAGAGATAGGAATTTTCTTATTTAAATTAATTCTGGCCTGAAACTGCAGCTCCCAAAGCATGTGAATAAAGTTCCTGGTTGCTTTTTGGAAGGGTCTTATCATATTAGGGAGTCCTGCTCAGAGCCCTGTTTGCATGCACTTGTCCAGGAGCAGTGCCTGAGACCAAGCCTTGCTGGAAGGCACTGTGGTACCAGTTGTTCCTTGAGAAGCCTCCCAGGCACAAAGACACCCACAGAGTGTCTGTATTTCATGGAAACAAAAGCCACAGTGAATGCCAGAAACCTATTTAGAGAAAGGATCTACAGGCACACTGTGATCAGCTTTTTGCATCCTTCATGGGATTGAAGCTGGTAATTCCCAAATCCAAGCCAGCCTCTCCTGGTGCTAGCTCTAGTGCCCGGCCTTAGCTTTTCAGGTCCCCAGAACCTAGTGGTAGTGCTGAAATACAAACGACTGACCAGGAGCAATGACACTTGAGCCCACAGTGCTTGGCTTTCAGGGCATGTTGCAAAAGCCTTGCTGAAACAATAAAATGTTATGAATGAACACAAACTGGGCGAGCACAAACCTGGATGCAAAAATAATCTACCCCAATATCTTCGTAAATCTGTTGCAGGGATATTGGGGCACCACAAAATTTTCTAAAAGCAGGATAGCCCTTCCCCTTCCTTTCCTTACTCCAGCACACACTGCCCACCTCTTGCCAGTGAAGGGATGTTCTCTGCAGTGTGTCCCTCACAGCTCTCCCTTCTCTCAATCCATTTACAACCACCAGAGAGATGAAAATTATTTTTAGGGAGGCTTTTCTAGCGCAGAAGCAGAATTCACACAGAGCCCTGCTCCACAATATTTTTCTGTCTGTGGGCAGGCTGTGATAATCCTCGTGTTGGAAGACACTCGGCTTTGGCTCCCCGTAATTTGCGCGAAGTTAATGGAGGAGTGTTGTAGAACATATGTTTGGCTTAATATAGGTTCAAGGGGTTTTTTAGTCTAATATACTAAAACAAAATCCGGGACACTTTCACAGTAAATAAGATTGACAAGTTTTTCATTTTTCAACAATATGAGGCTAATTGAGCCGTAGTGGTCAGAGCACATTGTATTTCTGGTAATTAATTACTGGCTGCAATAGTTGACTGCATAAAACTATGCCTCGGGCCATTAACCCCAGGTCGTTAGTACTCAAGGAAATGTCTAGTGAAGGTCATTATTACTCCTGCTACATAAGCTACTGTAATAGAAAAGAGTTGGCGTGAGCTTTTCAAGAACCCATTTTCCCTGTTCCGGTCTCGTTTCAGATAACTGGACGCAAAGGCTGTTCCTAATTCTTCTGCATTTACATTCACTTTCAGGGGGTGGGAGTCTGCCCACTTTTGTAGAAACAGAAATCAGTTAATTGCAGCATTTGAGAGGTTGTTCATTTAGCTTTATGTGGCCTGAAATGTTGGCCTTCCCAAAGGATTGACCCAGGTTTGTGCTGCCAGTCCCAGGGGGATCGACAACGACCGAGTGAAAACCTAACAGAGCCCTTGTGTTGGCTTCTTTAGCAGTAAGGCACAGACTCTGGGTGGGTGGCTGTGGGGCAAATGGGGCAGTTGTTGCACCATGTGGAACCGGTGGTGTTTGTGCCCTGATTTCTCTGCTTCGGGTTGGGTTTCCAAGGTTTTGGTGAGGGACCAAAATCAGCCTTCTCCTGTAAAGCAGCCTTTCTTTTGGTTATCTTGTCATCTCTGGTGGGGCTTCCAACTCCCAGATCAAGAAGGAGCCACAGGGAGATTTGTGTTTGTGCTGTCCCTCAAACTGCTCTGTAGGTCAGAGTCCCCACAGCAGCAGAATGATATTGCTACTGAAAACTAAAATTAAAAAACAACAGTTGTGAGGGCTAATTTATTTCCTCCCTGGTATAGTTGAGAGTTCCTTTTTTTTTTTGTTCAAGACAAAGTGCTAATGAAACAAAATAATGAGAAACATTTTTTAGTGCTTTCCTTTAACAAGATATTAGTAATAATAGCACTTACTTACTGCCTTAAAAACAGTTTTATGTTGAATGCTGTTTTCTCTAATCGTGTGTTTAAAATAGGGTATTTTGCACAGACCAAAGTCCCTGAGTCAGTATTATGAGACTGCTGGCTCTAATGACGTTGTGAGGAAGCACTTCAGCTCTAAATAGACAAAATTACAGACTGAACAAGATACAGTGATGGCACAAGAAAAAGGATGGGGAAGTTTTGTAATCTGCTGATGTTCCTAGCAGTGTTTGGTTTTTTCTTCCCCACTTCGAAATTTTGGTTTGGAGTCGGGAGTTAAATAATCCATATGAAGAGACCTATTTTGCCCTCTTGATCAATACAGACACTTCTTTTGTCACCATCCTTATATAAGCAAAGGCTTACTTGTTCTGAGTCCCCTGCTGATGGAATGCCTCTCTTCAACTCTCTTCCTCTGGATCTAATATCATCCACTGTCTTGCAAGAAATAATAAACTAACCATGCTGCTTATATTGGTTCCAACACAAATGTTTTTGTATTGTGGGAATGTTTTGAGCTATTCTTCCATCAAAGCTGTGCTACTAGGCTTCTTTAGTCAGGCAGGGCTTAGGTCAGTTATGGGAGTTTCTGATTTTTGGATGTCCCACTTAAATTTGAAGCTCTAAATAAAGAATCATCCATATGAAGTTTCTGTGAGAGCTTTGATTCACCAGTAGGAATTAAACTTTAGGTGCAAAGTTTGGAGGTGCCTGGTTTCTTGGACAATAGATCCTGTTTTGAATGTTCCTGTTTGGTTTGTCTCTGTTTAGGGATTACCCCTTCCAAATACAGGTTACAACATTCGCTTTCTACATTTCTTCCAGGAAAATGCATCTGTGTTCACATTGCAAATAAAATGCGTCTGCTCTGGCTAACCATGAATATCTTTGAGGGGAAGAGGAGGAAATGAGTGCTATCCACTTGCATGATGAAATGTAAACTGATTGCAGAGTTACTGAATATTTTAACACTATATGACCACACGGACAAATTGAAAAACCCAGCAGTTTTGTACATGATGGGAGTAAGGAACAAATCCTATTTGAAATTGGCATCATTGTCCACGTATAATAAAGTAGGAGTGGTTCAATTGCCAAAGCTTTTGCAAATTGAATAATATAGTAATCTCTTATGAGAGTCAGTTTTAATTTTTAATAATCTTTAATTAGGTAAGCATTCATGTCACATTTGGTACTTGTGCATTAGCACAAGAGTCTCTGGATAGTCAGTGTCATTCTTTCATATGCAGGCTGGTGTCAATTGATTTTCCATGGTGAGTAGCTGTAGTTGAATCTGTTTAAGTTCCATAAAACTTCCCTCATTGCACAAAACCATTCCTGTCTGAGGGAGAAGGATTTGAGCTTTCTTCTCTCATGATCACGCTGGGAGTAGAGTGTAAATCCATATTATTCTACTTATCTCCATGACATTTCCAATTTCTACAGATACAATCAAAAGAATTTGTCTCATTGATCTTCAAAACTCTTTGACGATTTCACGCTCTGAGCTGAGTGGTGTGAGCTGTTCAGTTGCCCCATTGCTTTTCATCAATAAAAGTTTTTACCTAGATCAAGACAGCACGTTTGCTGCATACGAACTATGAATTCTGATGATTGTTATTGGTTTACTGGTGGAATATTTATCTTCAAACTGAAACGAATTCTCAGATGAGTCATTGCACACATACCCTCTCTTGATATTTTTAGGTGCTAAAGCCACTGTTTCAGCGAGGTTGGTTTGGGGAAGATTGTCCATAATGTTTCGGGTGTACAATTAAAGTGCCATCTGCCTCTGTGATGCAGCAGATGTATAATTGATATTCACTGCTGATTTGCCTCTTGATTTTCTGCAGACATTGAATGCTGTAATTGTTTATACAGTATGATCCTGAATACCCATGTGAGAATTTTCCTCCTCACGTGTTCCTAACAGAAGTATCACTGCCATCCTCAATACTCAGGAGATGGATTCATTAAAAGATAATTTGCAGATAGCTAGGCTAAAATCTTACAGAAATCTAGTGAGTAAGTAAAAGAACAAGTGTTCAAAAGGAGTGGCTTATTCCCATAGGATCACGGTTTAATATAGGAGAGCTTGTTGGGAAAACGTAAAATGCTGATGCAAAATCTGGTTACCTTTGTACACTGATTGCAATGCAGGCTGTAGCTAGGAATAGAAAAAAAAAAAAAAGAGTGTTGTTTTATTTTCCACTCCTTTTTTGCAGAGACAGAAACCTTCTTCAGGGGAAAAATTTTATGTAGAGTAAAACCAAAAGGTCAACTGTAACATCAAAAGAGCTATCTTCTCTAGGGCAAAGACTATTTAATAAAAAACAGAGATAGAAACCACAGCAGTGAATTCTGAGCAGATGGGAAAACAGAGATATGCTACTTTTTTTTTTTTTTTATGCAGTGTCTTTCCAGTTCAAAATTCAATCACTAAAATCTTGATCAATCAGCAGGTGTTAATTTTACCCTATGACTAGTTTCTAAAGTTCTTCTGAGAATACTCTAGACCTGAATCTGCTCACGCTGAAATAAAAGCAAAGTGTGACCAGTCCCCTCAGTGGCAGGAGGTTAGTGGCTCTATTTTATATTGCTGCCCTTCTTTTTGACAGCAGTGGCTTTTAAGCACATTAGTTAAACTCACTGTGAAGTGGCGATGATTGTCCAGGGCTTTGCATTCGGCTTCAAAGGAAAGAAAAATTGGTGATATAGAACCTGAACCCGGCTTTGCTGCAAGTGACATTTTGAGTGATGGTTTCTTGAGCCCGTGCCTGGCTCCCAGGAAAAGTCAGCTCTCTGGGCGCCCAGAGAAACCAAGGCCCATTGTGTCGCAACTTGTTCCCTTTTTGTGAGGCCTTGGCTGTACTCAGCGTGATCCAGAAGGATCCCCTGTGTTTTCCCAAGGCTGAGCACTTGCTCTCATGTCTCAGTGTCTCTAATGGTAGCAGTGCAGTTGTAGGTAAAGGACATGGTGCTGATGGTCACAGCGTGTCACGCCTGAGGCAGTCTCAGCAAAGGACCAAGGGAAGGGCTGAGGGTGCAGCAGAAAGAAAGCACAAGGGGTGCAGAGGATGGTTTGGGGAGGGGAGATGGAGTCAAATCCAAGCAAATGAGCTGCAGTGCACTGCAGATCAGTCTGGTTCTGTTCAGGTTTTCTTTCACATCTCTGTTGCTGTCTGCAGGAATCCACCAAGTTAAGGAGAACCAGAGAGGCAATGCAGGAGAATCTGACTATGTTAATGCTGTTGAACATTTGCAGGAGGCAGAGGGACTGCCTTTCTCCACGAGTCACTTAATCACAGCCTTGATGGGTGCTCTGGGATAAACACAAACAGAAATCCAACTACAGCACAGTGTATGGGTAATTTTACCCATGTTATGTTTCTTCTTGTTGAGGACTAATTGGGCTTTTCAACATGGAGAGATGACAAGATGTGAAGATGTTCCAGACTGTTGCTTGTGTGTTCTTGAAGATTTTATTTTATTTTAAAATTTTATTTCCTGTATCTTTCTCTCATTCATGTAGCAAGCTTTTGGATATGTTTATTGCATAAAGATTCATCTTCAGGTCTGGCTTATACTTACTGAGAAGGTCACCCCTGAAGGGGAGCTTGCAGTCTCACAGCAGATGTAGTTCAGTGCTTGGGTTGAGCAGACAAGAAATTAGGAGACATTATGATAGAGAAGAGTATGGAGAGTGGACTGGACTGTGATTAAACAGAGCTGAAACTTGCTCAGATTTGGAGGCAGCACGAAGCTGGGATCCCAGATCTTGTGAGCAGAAGGTTGAGCACCTCTCTGTGCTAACCGAGCAGTGCCACTGTCTTGCTGCTACCCACTTGTCTGAAATGTGGCTTATTCTCTTAATTGCACTGTACTACATATAAATAAATCAGCCATAGAGAAATTGGTTTTGCATATTAGTCACTGGCTAGATGAAGGGTTCAGTTCCTGTTAACACAAAATGAGTATTCTATCACTGTTTAATTCACGTGCTTCAAAATGAAACTCCAAAGACAAATTTAAGCTTTTCTTTAAATCAAAAGGTCAAAATTAACCTTCACTGCTTACTTACCAGGTTTGCCATTCCTAAAAATGACTTGAGTATATGGAACTGCTTTCTTTTCAGTAGCATGAAGGACTAAGAGACTGTAGCAGTGGAGGGGAGAGCTGCAGTACCCTTTTGGGAGTGGGAATTCAGGGGGGATGCTGGTTGCAGCTTCTGCAGCACGTTTGTGTTTGTATAGGACAGGTGTTAGGAAAAGTGGGAGAACTCATCCTTGGAGCAGGAGTGTAGAACACAGGACTCCTGTCACCCAACTGGGTGCTTCCCAAACCAGGAGACTTAGGGAAAGCAGAAGGATTTGCCTTGTGGATCCTTCCTTTCCTTGTGGTCCTGGGGGATGTGCTCTGAGAGGCCTTGGTATGGGGCCCTCCTGGGAGCTCACACCCCCGCAGGCTTAGGAGAGCCAATGATGGTGATTTCTGTCTCTGGGGGCAAAATCTCTTCAGAAAACAAAACAATGTGTGTGGGCATGTTTGGCAGGTTAATGGCACCCACCAGCCCTGCAAACAGCAGCTGCCCAGCAGCACCTCTGGTGACAGCTCTCATGCCTACAAAGACACCACATGCAGGTGACAGCACGCACATTCATCAGAAGCCTTCAAAGCTGTTTTGGCCCTCTGCAGCACTGCTGAGTTTATTTTCTGTGCTAACCAACTGCAGCCTGTGATTCCCATGGGAGTTCCAAAATATGTGAGCAACCCTAGGGGACTAGTGCCTTGTTCCCCCAGGCAGTGGGCTGGAAGGGCCTCCTTGTGGGAAGAAACAAGTTTTCTCTCCTCAAAACCTCTTCTGCTGCAGCTTTGTTCGATTCAATTCTGGTCCTGTCAGTCTAAGTAGGAAGGCAGCTTCCCCTCAGAGAAGCGTTCAAAGCTTCACTTAAACTGTCTTAATTTTTGTCGTGTGGAGCTGTGCGTGGCAGATATGAGCTGCAGCGTGTACAAAGGCACCACAGTGAGAGAAACCACAGCGAGGGCTTCCAGAGCACAACATCTGGTGGGGGAGTCTGCAGTGATTAGAAAAAGGGTGGTGTTATTGCCAGAATCAAATTATCTGAAGGTGTCCTGCTGCTAAGCAGCAAGTACAAGCTGTACTGAGTTCTAAATTGGTGAGTACAAGAGAGGTACTATTAGATCTTTAAATCCCTCTTTGGGTTAAGTTGGGTTTTGTCAATATTCTCATCTAAAACCTAATGCAACATGTCTCAAGACACAGGCCGCGGCTGAAACAAATTTTATTTTTGCTTCTGCACATTAATATTCTGTTCCTCAGTTTTGGGGAAGGTTTCCCATCAGAGTTTTCCCTTGGGAGTTTGAAGAGCTTTGGTGAGAAGCAGAAATCGATGGCTCGCTTGTCCTAGCAGGTCTCTGTCTTTCTTAAAAATAATCGCTTCTAGTTGTGGGGGAGAAAATCCTTCACAGGACAGAAGTCAAGATAACTGTAGCTGAAAATTAAGCTTGCAGGGAATTGGAATGGGATTCTGTGGGATGATCTTTGCCATCCAAGGGATCAGGCTGGTTAGGTGTTACCTGCGTCCCAGCTGAGATGCAGTCTCTGGCCATGTGGATGCTTCCCTTCTGCTCTCAATGCTCTTCTTTGACATTCTGTATGAATTGATTTTCCTTTTCTTTGCAGCAGATAAAATTTAACTCCTGGGTGTCAGCTGAAGGACAGTAACCTCAGCTGCTTCAAATCCAGCAGTTAAAGTGGTCTTATCATTCCCTATTGCACTATCCATGCAACTATCTGAAAAACCCAGAAATACCATGCTTTAAAGGTATATCTAAGTTTTTAGCACAGGATGAGGCATCACTGGCAGTGGTGGATGGATTTGCTCCTCTTGCTAGGAATTCACTGCTATCTCCCTTCCACATCCCAGTAATCAGCCAGGATCATCCAAACCTTATTCCCTCACCCACAATCATGCACCTCTTTGTTACCCTCCTGCTGCTGTGTTTGCACTATTGTGGCACCTGGGCTCTTGTTGGAGGCAGGAAATTTGTTCTAACAGAAACTTTGCAAACATGGTAAAAAAATAATATTTCCTTTTCATCCTCGAGTCCAAATCTTTTAGATCACTGTAAATTGGACATTTGTCTCCCTTGGCTGGTAAGGATGATTGCTCCATTGCAGGTTTTCCTCTGGGGAAATTTATAGGAAGATTTAAATATGAAGCGAATGGTCCCCTTTAAAGTTGCATATGCTGAAGGAATGTGACTTATGAATCCTGTTAGCAGTAATGGCTGCATGAGAATATCAAACACTTAGTCAAATCAAGATTTTGCTGTGATGCATCTTGCTCTAGAAGGGCTGCTATAAATTTTTGAGCTGTGCCAAACATTTTTATGTACCTCGGGTATGCAGGCTATGTTTGATGCTTATAGAAGTTGAGTCTGTTTCGCTTTTGTTGCTGGCTACTGGAGGAACACATGCATGTGTTTGTGTAGCTGAACAGAATTAAAACTCATCTGGTTTGCAGTCTCAACAACAGAGAATGCTGCTGCCTGCAGTCAAAACAGGAGATAATATTAAACTGCAAATAAACCATCAACCTTGTGTTGGGAAGAGACCAGAGTTATTTGCATAATTTCCAGTGGCCGGCACAGGTGACACCTTCTGGATAGAGCAGATTCCGTGGAGAGTGGCGACGTACTTGAAAATTGCCTGTATGAAATATTTATATAAAACTTTGCTTCATGCAGTGAATATTTGAACAATTTAAAATCTGTTCACTGTCGCTTTCTGGCCCTGGGCTAAGCTGAAGGGCTGGCTTGAGGATGGTGGTGGTTGTAGCCTGCCAGCTGAATGGTACCTGTGGGATCATGCTGGAGCAGATGGGAAGACCAGCAAGCCTAGAGGACTGTCACGGTTTAACCCCAGCCAACAACTCAACCCCACGCAGCCACTCACTCCTTCCCAGTGGGACTGGGGAGAGAATTGAAAGGGTAAAAGTGAGAAAACCCATGGGTTAAGAACAATTTACTGATTGAAGTAAATCAAATAAAATCAGATAATAAATTTTGGACCCTACAAGAGACCTGGAGAGGAACTTTTTACGAGGACATGTAGTCATAGAACAAGAAGCAATGGCTTTAAAACAGCAAAATTTTGCCTATGCAGATTCCTGTGACTCCTGGTTCTTTTGTGGGTTTATTGTCTTTGAAGAAAAGTCTTTGTTTTAGTGTCATAATAATTGCTTGGTCACTGCAGAGATCTTAGGGCTTCTGCAAATTGTGGGAGAACCAGAGTGGTCTCAGGGGCTCAGCCTGTCCCTCAGCACCTTTCTCAGCTGGGGCACAAATCTGCAGGTTTGTTTGGATAATCAAACTGTCTCTGCTAACGATGAGGCCATTTCACAATGCACCAGTGGTATGGATACTCTTGTGGCTAGGTCTGAAGGAGGTTTTAAAACCAATTCTCCAACACTACATTAAAAAATACAGAGGGGAAGCGGGGGGCTGTGATTACACCTTTTTATTAATTTTTTCCAGCAGGGCTAAAGAGTTTCATTTCTTTCGGGTTGCCCGCTCGAATCCTGCTGAATCAGGACAGAAAATTACTGAACGCATGAGAGGAGTGCAGTAATCATTTGGGGTCAGTGAGCTATAGATTGCAATATTTGGCAGAGTTATTGCGCTTGCCTGCGAGCCACAGCCGTGTCCCTGCTGCACCCGCCGGGAGAGGAGGGACAGGCTGCTCTGCATTTCTCTCCCTTGGCCTTCCCCTTGTGCCCCCTGGGTCGTTTCCCTTCCTACCTGCTGAAGCCTTTCACTGCTGCATTAATGATTGTTTTTAATCAAAGAGATCAGAGTTATTTTTCCCAGTTGTCAGTTTGGTTCTTATCACGCTGCTGATTATTGCAACTCACTGAGAGGATGAAAATAACCATCCAGATCGTGAAGTTTAGGCATAGGAACCCTGACTAGCCAAGGTAACCAGCTTCATTTGATCTGATGCTTGATGTTTTTGCCTCTTTCTCTGCGTTCTATGCGGTATTTTACTTTGGCTTCCCCAAGGCAATCTACCAATAACTCAATGACAGCTCCCCAATCTTACTCCTTGTTTTTTAAGCTTCTGGATACTTGACTTGAATTTTGAGGACCTGTTTTCAAGTACTGGCATGTATTTCCTGTATGCCCTTGGGCAGTCTCCTTCACTTCTCAGAATATTCATGGTTTTGTAAAAGGGCTCAAAGTCCTTTTTGCAGGACCACTTTGCCATCTCCAGTGTGGCAGGTGCTTTGGCAGACCACTAATTCAATAATGAGAGAGAGGAGGAATAAAGGTGACTGACCCATGCACAAAGAGGAACATAAAGCCAAGAAAGGGAGCTCTTGCTGCACTGGATTCAAACTCTGCCTCCTTACCAAGGACGACTTGTGTGAGCAGAGGTTCATGCCACGATGAGTGAGCCCCAGGCTGCTGCTCACCATGGAAGATGGGACTCCTGGCTCCCTAAAGCCATTAATTAGTTGGAATTGAGGCTCTCACTGTTGCTACCATGACTCAGTCTGTAACAGCAGTGGGAACTTTCAAAGTCAACTTTATGACCATACTCTGCCAGCCTGCTTATTAATGATATGCAAATTATGGAAGTTCAAACATTTGCATTTAATGCTCATAGCTGTTTCTTTGATTGCTAATGATGTTGATTCACGAAGAAAAAGCTTTCTAAAATAAAGAGACTATTTCATGTACCACACCAAAAGCAAATGAAAGGATGTTGCATACAGCAGTTTTTTGGTCACGTTAAGCCCTGTCCAAACACCTCAGGACTCATAAATTAGGTGGAAATGAAATGTGATTTACCAGCTAATGAGATAGACTTTAATTTTTAAACAGAATTATAACTTAGAGCAAACAATAAACATGCACATTTAGTCATGAACTCCTGTCCTGAATTTCACTGCACAGTTGTCACAGATCTTTATTATTTATTCGTGTTGCAAGGTCAGCATGGCCATTGCCCACCTACTAAAAGACTCATTCCTGGAGCAAGTTGTCCACCTCTAAACTTACGGTGTGAATTACCTTTGCTACCCATCCTCGCAACCAGACACCCTATGAGGGTGAAAGACAAAGTGCCAGGCCCCTGACATAGAAAAACGTTCTCAGAATCCTTATTTTTCCCCCTTGAATTGCTTTTTCAGACAATGAAACATCACTTGACTCTGTGTAGGCAAGTTGTTCACAGGGCTGAATTCATCTGGTCTGGTCATCTGCTTTCCAGTGAAAGCCATAAAAGGAAAATTGCTACATCTAGGGTGCTGAACTGTTGTGGAGAAAGTAACTGAAACTGGACAGATTATGGCTTTGAAGTATCCACTTCCCTTTTTTCATTCACCATAAGGGGAATGTAGGGGTCTGGGTTAAAGCTCAAAGAGACGGATCCATCCTTGGCAATTTCTGGGTTCAGTTCCTGATCTCTTCCTGACAGGTTTTTGTAGCGGTATGATCCTACAGAATCACAAACTGCACTTGCAGCACTGTCTCAGTTCTAACATTTCTCTGGCTCAGCATCAGCACAGCAATGCAGTTTGTCCTTATGAATAATTTAGGCAACCGAGTGTCTGACTGGTAACTCCAGTGTTTACTTGTCATAAAGATGTCATTTGTCCAAAATGTGCCCTCAGACTTCATCATGTCTCTGGTTTACGAGGAACCTGGCCAGTCTGGTGTGTGGGTGCATGCATACAAAGGTGATGCCTCAATGGATAACTAGGAAGAGAAGAAATTTAATTGAGATAAAGAACGTGAATTTAAAATGTAGAGAAAAAGCTCAACAAGGCTGATCAGCAGATCTTGATGATTCAGCTAGGTCCAGCCTATTTGAAGTTTATATTATCAGTCAAACAGAGGAAAGGTTTATCCCCAGATATTCTTCTTTAGAACCTCTACAAACAATATTCTACAGCTGAAATAAAATGATGACACTTGGGACTTTAAGTACTGATGCTATTACTTGAGAAATGCAACTGCATCAGTTTTGTGCTATGTACAGTACAGAATTTTGCTTGGAAATTTAGAGGCATTTTGCTCTTCATAATGTTGCCTTTGTCTCTTATGACACTTTCAATCTCTTTGTAACACTAAATTTTGCTGTGAAAAGGCTAAAAAACTACAACAATAAATATTAATAAATGGCAACTGGATCAGGAAAGTTGTCATGGCAGACAGCCAAGTTAGAAAAGATTGTCTGCTTTGACTCTTACACAATGATATTGAGAAAGGTACTGTATAAACTATTTCCTGGCTAAAATTAAATAGTAATCTGGGTGTCTGCAGGTAGAAAACACTGTCAGGATTGACATGGTTCTTGGGGGCTTTTTTTTTTTTTAATCTGTCTTGACAAATATAAATCAGAGAAAGAATACCAGCAGTGCAAACAAGGAATGCCGAATAACATTTCCTCAGCGATTTTAAGCAGGGTTTTTATACAGAAACTCTCAAAGGAGTTGAGATTCATGGGCAACCTCAGTAAGATACATATTCTAGTGACAGTCAGCAAATGCTCCATTTTGCCATAGGAAAGGTGATGTTTTTCTTTAGTAGAGGAAGAAGTTTACCCCATTTTGGAGGAGTTGACGTACCGAGGTACAAAGGACTTCACCATTCTGTTCCTCCTGAGGCATCCTTGGAAGAAGGGCCTGGTTTGGATTTGTAGGTGGATGTGCCCATGACTCTGGATGTGTATGGTCAGGTGAGCTGCCAGCCTGCTGCAGATGCACTTGCTGTGCAGCAGCTGTAATGTATGGATTGATTTGAACCCTTCTGTGAGCAAAAACTTCTCGGGCCACCTGGACACGCCTCTGGTTTGCATTAGATTTAATGTTATTTAAAGGGAGTGTAAACAACTGGGGGGAAAAAAAGTGACTGCACGTTAGACCAACCTCAAAATAAATCTGCTTCTGCAGAATACAAAAATTTGAAGAAAATTGAAAGGTCAATTGTCAGAGATCCCTTTAAGTTGCTGAGACTGGGACCCATGTCTTCTAAGAAGCAGCTCATAGTTCAGACACTCCATTGGGATACCTGTATGTGCAGCACAGCTTTGTAACCACCATCAGTGAGGATTTAGGCAGTGGAGCTGAGAGATGCTCCAGGCAGGAGGCAACTTCTGTAGGCAGAACTGAACCCCACTGGTGGTATGATTGATGTGCAGTGAGTGAGAGGCAGCAACCCGGTCACAGGCATCCAGATCCACTTGAGATGCCTCAAGATGTCCAAGGTCTCCATTCACTTTTGTCAGGTGGACGTGACCCAGGATCAGAAGGACAGCTCTACATCTCTGGAGTAGCAGCTGTAAAGTTCTAAAGGGAGCTCAAATGGACCTACACCTCTGTGTGCGGGCACATGGGCTGTGTTCAGAGGGTTATTGTCTGGGAAAAGGGGAGTTGAGAAACCTCAGACTTGCCCTTAACCATAAACCCACAGGCTTTGAGGACATCCTCCAAGGTGTGGGTTAGCTGGTTCTAGTTCTCATTTGCCCAGGCACAAGTGGTTCTGTTGTGCATTTCTGTGCCAACCTTGCCTTGCAGTCTGGGCTGAGGCTTAAGTTTGCATCCTTGGGGCCAGGGCAAGATACCAGAACCATTCTGACAGATCAGTATTGATGCACATCTCTCAATCCTTGTAATAAGTCAGGACAAGATTGTATCCTGGTTCTGTGCCACCACACAGAGGGGTCTGCCACAGGTTAGGCTTGGGGAATAAAGACAGCTTTCCCAGTTTTTTCTCATCCTACTATGTATAGGAGCGAGTGGGATGTGAAATTATGGAATGTGGGGAAAAAGGATGCAATTTACACCTAAGAGAAAAAGCAGTGGATGAAGTGATGTTTCTAAGGCTTAGTCCCCAGCTAGAGCACGGCAGCTGAATGCTAACCTGCCTCTGGGGAGAATGGATGGAGCTTGTATCCAAAGACACAACCCAGCCTTGGTGAACATGTACAAGTTTACCCTCACTGCCCTCTTTCCTGGCATTATTAACACTTTCATATGTGTGTGTTTATTAGCTTTGAATACAGAGGCTGTTGGTAACCAGCAAATATGTGGCAGGAAAATGGCAGCAATTGTCACATGCTTTAAGAATCGTGCTGAGCTGTTATAATAACTTCATTGTAGCTTTTAAACCATTTTTCCTGCCACCTCTGCCAATGGTCCAAGTAGGACAGAGTTGCACCGCTGCATCTCCAAGACACAGAATTCGTGTTGCGTTGGCGTGAGCCACTAATAGGATTCCAGGACAAAGCACTTTAATCCATTGCTAAGTAAGTGACAAGGTAGTAATATGGTTTGAGGACAGGACATAGCTAACATGCTACTTCTGCTCTTCAAAGACTTAGTTTTATAATCCTCTGCAAAAGTCTTTGTTCAGGTTTCTGGAAGTATTTTGTAACTGCCCACACCTGCCTTGAAATACTGTTTCAAGCCAATGTATCTGCTGCAAAATTCAGTCTATAATTAGTTATGCTTTCAGTCTCCGAATTACCGTGTAATGGTGTGTTGTGTTGGAGCTGTAACTATTAGCTTTTATATTTCAGGAGGGTAATGGCTAATGCAATTTAAAGGACCAATAAAGTTGTCACCAGCAGATCAGTAGTTTTATCACCATCGCTGGATAAAACTCCTGAGTTCGCACACGACATCTGGTCAGGTATAGTGTGTCAGCGTCCTGCCTGAGTCAGGGATAGTGGATACTTCCAGCCTCATTTCAACCCCTCAAGTTTCAGTGCTTGTGTGGGAATATATTGCCATGCTGCCTGGTGGTCATGGTGTGATGTTTGCGAGCTGGTGGATTTTCCTGGAGTTTAAGCCGTTTGTGCTTATGTAGTTGAGGTCTACTGTGGCTGAGGACTTAACATTTTCCTCACCTCGATAGTATACTGGGCCATTCAAGTTGGATAAGTCTAAATCTTTTCTTTACGCAGTAGTAAACCAGTCTTTAGCTGTTTGGGACACTTGGTTGGGAATTGTCTGAAATATTGCAGTGCTTATAGGATATAAACCTAAGTGAGCCTAAGATCCCTTTATAACAGAAATAGAGCTATTCAAATACAGGCTCTCATCAGTGAAGCCAAGGTTTGAATAGATGAGTTGCACCCTCAACTCTGTTGATTAGACTTCAAAGGCCACGATGGGAGTCTCAGACAATTTGCTTAGATGCTCAGCCCTATGCTGAGGATTGTAATCTTAGGTGACATAGATCCTGTCATTGATGAGATTACCAGTCTGGAAGCTCTCTCTCCACCATTAACTCATTAAATCGGGACGTCATTACTGCACTGCTTTATATTGTGTTCTGTTGAAAGAGGTTCTGCGTATTTCTATTTTTCCGTGATGGTATCCATATGACCTGTCTGGATGCCAAAGACTCAGCCTTAAGAAGACTTTGAATTCTGCCCCAAGGCATATTCAAACCTGAGGTCTAGCAGTGTTGCTGAGTGCGATGCTGAGTGTGATGCTCAACGTCCTTCCTGCAGCCCAGTGAGACTCACACAAGTGTCTCAAGCTGGGAAATGGAGATCTGGAGAATCCACTTTGCTGAGGTGTTACCTTCACTTTCTGCTCAGTATGAGCTGTCAGCTGCAGGGAAAGTGTGTGTGGTAAATGGGCAGAGAAGCTGATATCGTATGAAAAATCTGATATTGTATGAAAAGAATCTGATGTTGTCGGAAAAAGGAAGGCTGGAATCACACCTGCTTTATTACTCTGCCTCCAACACAGTGGGAAATGGGGATATACTGCATTGAGTAAAACACAGCTTCGTCTTGTCCCTTGCTCAGGGACCCTGGCAGAGCCGCCGGATGGGTGACAATGAACATCACTCTTCATGCTCACAGCTGTGCCTTTGCAGGGCCAGATCATGGACTGCCAACTCGCTTCTTTTATGCGGTATAAATAATGAACTAAAAAGGCTGATGCTTTCACAAATGATTTAGAAACTTTATTCCCTTGTAGCTCAAAGAAAAACAGGCTGTTAAATCACTGTATAACTCATGGAAATATTGTCCCTTTGACATTAGTCGGTTGTATTAAGTAAATATCCTGGAGGTGTTAGCCTTGCAGTCAGTGGCACTTTGGCTTCTAAATGCCTTTGTGAGTCCATTGATACCAGCTTTGTAGGAAGAGTTAATGTCTTCTACTAAAGCAAATGATATCTGAGGGAAGGAGAAGAGGCTTTGGGGCATATAAGCCATTCTTCAGGTCATCTGTATTGTGATTCTAGACCTTAGTTCCAAAGTGATGTACGAGCCCTTCAAAATGTCATTCAGTGAAAAGATTTACGATGTCTGACTTCCCTCTCCCCCTCCCTTTTTGCTGCTGGTGTAAATCAGAAGTGGTTCAGTGGACCCAGACTGTGTCAAACTGTCCAAGAGACACAGGCAGTGCAGTATATTCTGGCACTTGGGTGGAGAGAGACGGTAACTCTGACTTTCTCAGTACATCTTGAAAGATGTCGGACAACCCTTAGCTCCCTGTCCTTTGCTTTTCTCCAGTGATCTCAAAATAGAGAAAAGTTGATAACTCTGGTAGAAAAAATGAAAAAAGTGCCCTTTGGCTGGAAGATGGAAGCTGTAAGAATTTCTTTTAAAATACTGTAAGCTGCTAAGTAAAGCCATGGCTATTTTTACCAAATACTGGCTTTTTGGAAGCTTAATTATCTTCATTCTGCTCACAGAAATCAAAATGATACTTGTTGGCAGGATGGACCTAAAATAAAATCTAGTTGCTGTACTGACAGCTGTGAAAGATTTAGATGAACCAACTTTTTTCAGTTTTTTTCTTTTCCCTTGAAGCAATTATAGATATGTTCTGTGACCTGCCCTTATCTTTCTCTGGCTTGTCTGTGTACTGCAAGGCTTGTCACAGGCTGCGTGGGTCTCTGCTAGCCGTGCATGCACAGGCTGCAGGGCTAAATGCAAGCTCTGTGTCCTATCTGGTTGCCAGGGAACAGTGACGAAGAAGTGCCTGAGCTAAACTCGAATTTTGGATCTTTGCAATGAGCTGCTTATGTGACCTTGGGCAAGCAATTTGTGTGGAGTGAAATTCCTCTCTTCCAGTGTCAGGCTCTCTGTAGTTAAAACTGCGACTTCAGTTGGGTGGAGGACTCTGCCTATGAGAGGGGAGAGTGAGAGAGGGAGACCGATTCACTGTTTTAGACATTTGTCCAAAATGGGACAAACTTCCCACTGGGGAGATCTGATTCTCTCCAGCTACAGTGTGAGCCCAGATGGCAACTTTAGACTGACACCTTAGGCACTTTTATCGAACCTTAGGCTGACACTGAACATCTGGACTTCTGTGGGACTGAGAGTGTGTTTGGGCTCTGTGTTAATCCCTGTCTGAGCGAGATACAATCTCTGAAGTCTCCACAGTTGTCACCAAGATGTCTCTCTGTGTTTGGTGTTACATGACACGGAGTTGCAATGTCGAGGTTTTTTTGCACATCCTTGTATTTCTGAGGGTTGTTGGAGATTAGCTTTGAAGGTATGAAGGATTCCTCCCTCTTCCTCACTGTACTCCTGAAGACCATTCAAAGTACCTTGTGGCCATGGTCAGTCCTTGTCTCCAAGAATTCCTGAGCTGAGCCACTCTCTGAGGATCATTTTCTTTAAAAGTGCCAAGAAGGGAACTTTCTCCAGCAGCAGGGATGGGGTGTTGGTGGATGGCTCAAGGCACACATCACTCAACAGTGTCATGGGCCAAATAAATCAAGATGAGTAACAACAAATGCACGGCCAGTCTGTGGCACAAAGATCATTTTGCAATGAACACGATGAAAATCTGCTTTGAGGAGCCTGGAAGGTGGGGCCTGCAGGTAGAACAGCTTCTTTCCAAAATCATGTGATCCTGGCGGGATAATTCTGCAGCTGTAAGTGCATGTTCTGCATGGAAGTGTGTGCATCTTGGTTTAAAGGATACATTATGAGGAAAGACTCAGACAACTGGGGCTTTTCAGCCTAGAGAAAAGAAGGCTCTGGGGAGAACTTAGATCACCTCCCAGCATCTAAAGGGGATCTACAGGGAAGCTGGGCCGTTTACAAAGGGATGCAGTGATAGAATGAGGGGGAATGGCTTTAAGCTGAATGAGGACAGGTTTAAATTAAGTATTAGGAAGAATTTTTTCACTGTGGCAAAACACTGGAAAAGGTTTCCCAGAGCAGTTGCAGATCCCCTGTCCCTGGAAGTTCAAGGCCAGGTGGGATGGGACTTCAAACAACTGGGTCCAGTGGAAGGTGTCCCTGACCATGGCAGAGGGCTTAGAAATAGATGGTCTTTAACATCCCCTCCAAACCAAATGATTCTATGAGTTTGGGTGAGGAAGTGAATCATCAGTTTACAACTTTTGATTTCAGGTCAAGCAAGTTTTCCCCAGAAGGAGAATTAAAAGAGTGCTTTCCTTGTACACATTTCGTTTCAGATTCTCTTCTATTTGATTTAAAGCCATTTCATTCCACCAAAGGGGAAATGCTTTTCTGGTCTCTTCTGATGAACTGAAGCTGAAGGATTTCTTCCGTCGATGCTTTGACAGTTTTCTGAAGCATCTACCTTAGCTTTGATCTCCTTCTCTCCTCTCCTTATTAATTTTTAACACTTGTTAAAAGATTTGTTCTATTTGTGAGTTGCGAGAAGGTGTCTTAATTTATAGACAGCTTGAGTATATCATTGCTGCAATTTCAAAGTGTAATTTTTTTCCCCTTCAAGAATTTAATTCATGTCCTCAGCTACCATACTGCAGCATAAGTACTTTGCATCTTATGCAACTCTCTTGATATGCACCTGACAAGACTTCTGACCTTGTTAGCTATGGAACTGAGAGCTGATTTCTCACCCAGAAAAGAGAGCCTTCCGTCAACTACAGCAAAAAATCTTGGATTTTAGTAGAGGAGAAAAAAAGTGTCAATTTTGTTTGCAGGATTGCAGGAAATGCCAAAGTTATCAATATGCAACTAGACAAGTGCGTAATTTTTATTCAGAAAATACATGAAAATACAACTTTATTTTTTGCGAACAGCAAAGTTTTCTGCCAACCTCTCAGATGCTGTGCTTTCATTTAATGAGTGTTTCTCCTCTACTTACCCGTTTTTCAATACTGAAAGTGAACAAGCTTTCCTGGGATACTAGTAATAAACACGAAAAATACATAAATACCCAGCCCAGACTTGGCTGTGACCTATGGGAGAGATTAACAGTATTAGTGGGAGCATTTCTTGGGAGAGTCCTGGTTTTGTTTTTATTTCTTTATGAATGTAAAGTGACCATATTCAGATCTTCTGTCCCTACCATTAAGTGAAGAGAAGAAATTTGGGGTTTTTTTTTTGTTTTCCATCTGAAAAATTCTGCAAGTCACACGACAACCTGCAGCACTTTTGGCCATCTTAATTGCAATAAATCCAGGACAGGGATAAAGTTGCAAAGGTGTAGATAGAGTTTCAGGCTGTTGTTTGAAGTGTGCTGCAGTTTTAGTGCCAAATCAATCTTTTTTTTTACCGGAGAAAGTATTTTTTGATCTGTGCAATGGATAAAATGCCTCAACCCGCTACAAGTTCATCAGCTCAATGAAGGGCCATGCTGCTCCTGCAAAACTTGTTCTAAAGCAGCAAGGATGAAATAAGCAGGCCGTAGTCCAAGAGACAGTGCACCAGCTCCCACGGGAAGATGATTTGGGCCCCTCTGAGAGGGTCTGAACTGGCTCCGTGCTGCTGATATTCTCCTGAAACCCAGTGGCCTCTCTCAAAGGGGAATTTGGCATTTGCCAACAACCTTTGACATGAGGTGCATTCCCTGGGCACTGGGTGTAGGTTAAAACAGCGGGAGCAGGTTCTATTGCCCTGCCTCATGCTGCCTAATAAATGGCAGATCAGGGAAGTCCCTTAAAGATGCTTTTCAGCTGTAAAATTCACTTCACCTCTTCCCCTGCTCTCTTCTGCCCTCTCTGCTATATACTTTTCTCTCTTTTTAAGATTTTTTTTATTTCCCCTGGTCTGTGATATTTGATATCAAAGAGCTTTTGTTGAAATGCAGCTCTCATTTATATCCTTAGCCTTTGCTTTTTTCCTCCCCCAGGCTCAGGACATGGAATGCCCAAGCCCTACTTTGGGGACAAGGCACTTACCGGTGGTTTTGTTACTAGAGCATCACAGATGCCCAATTCACATATCTGGGGGTCTGCTTGCTTTGGTTCATGCCCAAAGACAGACCTATCTGGCAGCCTGTTAACCCTCTCCATCTACTCCAAAGCTCTGATGAGTACTGAACGAGTGAAAAGAAAGAATTTCAAATACCCCAATGTAGTGCATTATTTGACATGTTGGAACATTCTTTTTTCAGGGAGTAGAAACCTTCTGTCAGCATCTGCTCATAAAAGGTGGCGTTGAGATCTGGTTGTGGTGCTCTCCGCTAACCTGGCTTGCAAAAAAATTCCTCCAGAATATGCTACAAGTGTTCATTCAAAGATTGATGCTCTGTGCTTGCCATCGCTTCCAGGACTCCACAACCCCCCCTCTTTTCTACTCAGCAGACAGAGGCACAGGAGAGTCTGGATCTAGAGGGAGAAACCTTTAATGCGTTTCATTGACTTCCCCTCCTTCCTTCACTGGGCATGTTTTGGCCCAATGGATCCTCTTTGGTGGCACAAGAGCTTTTTGCATGTGCATCTCGTAGTTTGAACCCCAAGTAGAGTCCCCTCCAATCTACCCTTTAGCTGCAAAATATCTCATCTCTCCTCTGCTCAGAGCTTTGCGTGTCTCTGCTTTGGCTTTCTTCTTTCATAAGTCCTTTTTTTCTGCCATCTCCATCGTTCTGCTCTGCATGATGAATTTCTGTTGTTTCATAGGGTGGGGGGAGAAAGCACAATGACTACTTCTCCCACATGCAGGTCCCTCCCAAAACGCTTGTTGTTGGTCTGGTCTCAGCACAGCCATGGAAGTTAAATGCTCTGCTAATTCGAGTGTAAAATTACACAAGATCTTGACAATAAAAGAATATCAAGACTGAAGTAGACAAATTTCATAAAACTGTTTTCCTAGAAAGAAACTTTTTATGTATCCTGTAATTTATCCATTTTTAATGGATTCATTCCCAAAATCTTCGCATTTAAGAGAATAAAACTTTTTATTCTTCTCATACCAAGCACAAAAAGGCTCCAAGGAAATCACAGTGATTATGCATTATTGCAGTGAGCACATCTATACTTATTGACATTTGCTAATTAAATTTGTTCAAACAGGCGAGGTGTACCCTGAAGAAGGTGCAGAACAAATGTGGGCTTTAGGGGGAGGAAGTGTTGGGAGGGAATAATAGTCAGGAATATGTTAATTATTTCTTGTGATCTATTTAAAAGGTAACAAAAAAAATATAATTTGCAGAAGGCTTTGAAATGCAAAATGTCCCTGTATCAATGGGCCTAAGATCTGCCCTGAACAAGCAGGAGAATCCCAGCTTTGTTTATCATGAAAAGTTAAAACCATGGGATGTCTGGATTTCAGCCTGGGTGCCGATGTAAGGTCTATGTTGACAAAAGCAAACTGAATGACTTTATATCATCTTCCACAATGATCACCAGTAGGAAAGATCCTGTTTCCTGTGACGTTATTATTGATCAGCAATTTCGTATCAGAGCAGTTCATAGAAAAGGTGTAAGAACCAAACCTTGTTTTTCTTCCATGTTCGAGAAGGGGGCAGTTTTGATGGCATTTGTTCTTTTCCCTCTGTTCTCTTTTGCTCCTCTCACTCATGTCACTCATGCTGCACCAGAGCAGTTGTGTTTAGCAGTTCTTGGAGAAGTCTCAGCCTTTCTATTCTGTCCATTCTTAGTTTTCTTCACCTGAACAGGCCTCTCTGGCTTCCCGTTACAGACGGACACAGAGCTTTGGAGCAGGGGTCAGCCATTTTATGCGCCTTTTTAGGGCGAAATGAATTTGAAGTCGTGTTTCTAGTTAAAGGGGAAGATAAATAACAGCCATTTCCATGTGTGAGTGGTCTGATGGATAGCATGCAAGTTGTCTTTGTCTCCTTACCATCTAGGACATGTCCAATATAGTTTGATATGTAATTTCTCTTGAGCTAGGAGCTGCGAGTCAGTGCTTTTTCAGGTCTCTTGTTACCTCCTGTCAATATGGAGAGTCAATAGAATTTATGTCCCAGAGCAATATTTCCTGTGCAAAAGAATCTATACCCAATGAAGACTGCTCTCTGTTAAACTAGGACAAAAGACATGCCAGTTTTAGCAACAATTTATTGTTGGAACATTCCCTACATCTCTAGGGTTGCCACATTTTACTGGCCTAATCCGAGTATTTCAGGCTCATGAATTGAAGGAGAGGGGCAGGCACTGATCTCTTCTCCATGGTGATCAGTAACAGGACCCGAGGGAACAGCAGCAAGTTGTGTCACGGGAGGTTTAGTCTGGATTTTAGGATAAGGTTCTTCACCCAGAGGGGGTTGGGCACTGGAACAGGGTCCCCAGGGCAGTGGTCACAGCACCAAGCCTGACAGAGTTCAAGAAATGTCTGGACAACTCTCTCAGGCACTTGGTGTGATTTTTGGAGTTTGTCCCACCTTAAACATCCTGTCCTATGATGAGCAAAGGTGACAAGGTGACATGGCCAACTTTGGCAGCCTGCTGAGTGCTCACTCTGGTACTGTGCTTCTCTTTCAAGAGCGTCCTTCTGGGGCTTGCATGGGCAGTTCTGCCCCTCTGACATGTGGGACCCAAAGTCAGGTGATCTTATTCCTTCTGGGCTTCCTATGGAAGCTGTGGCTGAAACTCTCCGTGCATGTCAAATGCATCAGAGAACAGGCTTGAAAGCTTGTTCAAATCGAGCTCTGCAGTCTGCGGATGCCTTTGCTGCAGCAAAAGCCTGCGTGAAATACTCTTTTCATTGGCCTAAAATTAATAGTTTTTGAGAGTCCCTTTGGAAATGTGTTTAATACAACTATTTCCTAGAAAAAGCAGAGTTTCACCCTGTGGCAGGGGTTGATTTATGCCACACAGCGCTGTGCTACCTGTAACTTACCTTATTGTTTTAACTCCTCCGCAATGTGCCTTCAGCTGGTCCTGCTGAGTGTGCCCTGCATTGCAAATCAGTCTATACAGAGCTTTACATTCCACGGGGACAGGGGCTGGAGACATTCCAATGCATGAAAGAATACAGAGTTAAACCTTTCTCTCCACATATTAGATACTCTCCATTTATTCACCGGAGCCCAGAGTGCAGCAGGTAGTATGGGGAGAACTCCAGCAATTTTCATTGCCAGATTATTTTATGAAGATTAATGAACAGGGAAGTGAACAGGAGAGCTCAGCAATCTGTTAAATCAGGGTGTTTGGGCCTGTTTGTAACAAGCAAATAGGTCTGGGGACAAAGTGATACAGATGAGAGGCGTTAAGATACATTCACTGATTTCAGAGATTTGCAAACAAAATTCCTGCTGTGTGATCTGTCATTCATTTTGATTATGGATTACAGCCAGCAGTGGAAGGCATCTTTGGAGGGTGCTGTGAGGAACCAGTTTTTTATACTGACAGAGTGAAATGCAGATCCTGTGGACAGAACTAAGCTGTTTCATTTTAAACATGGAGTAAGCAGTGGAGAGAAAGCTTTTGGAAGCTTAAGGTTTGGTTTGGTTTTCTTGAGGGCTTTTTTTTCTTGTTTTTTTTTGATTTGATTTTTTTGCAAGCATCTTTAGTTTTAAAAGATTGAAACATGAGCCCCTTTGTAAAAATAGACTTGTTTACGTGAAATATCAAAATTGTCTCTTCTTGCTGCAAACCAAACTGCCTACTGTAACATTTGAAAGAGCAGTACCTGACATCTTTCGAGAGTACAAAAGATTGAAATTAAAACAACGTATTTTGTGTCTCTGACACTAAATATTTCTGGCTTAGCTGTTTGTAAGATAACAGTTAGCAGAAGCAACTTATAGCTGTGTATGCTGGAATAATGCCATGCCTGCCTGCTAAAATGTGAAGTCCCTGGAGTTTTGCAGATCAGTGATTACCAATGCAGGAGACAGTGCTGGAGCTGAGCACAAAGGCCTTCACCTTCCTCTTCACCTCACCAATGTCCAGTCCTGATGGAAATCTGTGGTGACACTGCCCACATATAAGCCCCAGGTCCTCATTTTCAGGTGGTGGGGCAGGACATTCCCAGTAACTCAGTATTGTCCATGTCTGATGGACTTCTCAGTAGACAGATTGGAATCCCACACAGGAGTGGTGTGGGCAGCAAGAATCCTGTTAGAGTCATAGAATCATGGAATATCCTGAATTGGAAGGGGCCCACAAGGATCATCAAGCCCAACTCCTGGCCCTGGAGTCAGTAGCCAGGCATAGGCAGTAAAGGGCCGCTCCTTGATTGTGCCATGTAAAAGAAAGGGGACTGTTCCTTCACCCCAGTTATAGGCTAGGAAGGGGTAGGACAGGCTCTTTTAAAGACTGCTCTATAGCAGAGTGAATCAGACCCGCACCAGGTGCATGTGCAAGGCAAATCCTTCCTTTCATTAGATGGTGATCTTATTTTAGGTAGACACAGGTTTTGAATTCCAAATTATTTAACCGATTAGTTCAGATGGGGAAGGTTTATGACCTGACCCTTGGGAATGTGATGGTCTCTTGTCTGTCCACATCATCCTGTAAGCAATTTCAAAGGACACGTGGCAGCATTTGTATCTTCTCTCACTAGTGAATAGAGGCCCCCTTTATTGTGGTTATCAGACTGGTTTTGTCCTCCATCTTTCAGAAGAGGACATGGTATTAGGGCTTCTGTGGGCCAGTGTTCGCTTATGTGCTGCTTTTCAGTGATGTGGCACAGATATAACTGACCATTTTCTGCTTCCCTTTCTCTGCACAATGAGCAGAGTTACTTTGACAGCTATCTGATTTTTTTTTAATCATTCAATGTTTTTAATGTTCATGGTAAAAATTGCAGATTAATTCAGGCACACATGGCTTATGACTGTTATTGATACTTGCTTTCGAAAAATACCCCTTGAAATAAAATCAGTTATGTGGTCAAAGAGATATTAATTTCATGAGCTGGATGATGGAATTCTTCCTTTATGGCACTTTAGTTCAATGGTGCAAATATATAGACTAATATATTTGTGTATGTGTAGATGTTTATTTCAAAGTGAGGAATTTTTACTGCCAACTGTACCAAAGCAATATGTTAGGGCTGTAAAACAGGGAATTATTCGCATGTAATTAATTTTTCATTGCTGTACATGCGTATATGTGCTTTATTGCCTCTTCAGTAGGCAGAACGAAAAATATACACAGTTTTACCTATGGGCAATTCAACACAGTAATGAGACTCTTCAGGCATGAAAATTCATCTCTCTTCTTTCTCACTCTCTGTCACACAAATGGGAACTGACTTCTGCTGAAGTGTCGGCAAAAGTTGGTTCTTCACAAGGAAGAGACTGAAACCCAGGGTATTTGCCTGCAATTAGTTCTGTATTGTTACCTATGCTGAGTGATTGAGCCTTGGCAGACAAAAATCAAAGCACCCCTGCTTGAACACTGAGCTCCTCTACCATCAAGCCCCTCTTCATGTTTGTTGATATATATGCTATATAGATATGATGATATAGAAATATGATCAATTTTTTATTCCTCTGAGTTCAGATCAGATTATGTATTTGTGGGTTTTTACCTGTAGCAAGTAATGAAAGGAGGGAACTGTGGATACCTGAGTCACTTGCTGAAGAGAAGTGCTGTTGACCCATTTTATAAGAGATGTATTGAAATAAGATCACAACAGCCTTGCGTGACCTATGGGAGCCCCTGTAGGCTGGACTGTCTTTGTTGACTGCTTTGAACTCATCCTTTATTGATTTGAGTGCCACCTTCAGATTTAACATAATCTTCAGAAGACAATTTAACTTCTTCAATAATATTTTTGTGTTGAGAGCAATGTTTAATTTCACAGAGGAATCATTTTGCAGAGAAAGATGGCAAATGTTAACCTTTGAAATCATAATGATTTATTCCACTAATTCGTTGCAGACTTCTACTGCTTATCATCAGGGGCTGGATGGAGCTGTTCTATTCATAGGTCGTTGCTGTTACTGGATTCACTGATGTTTCCAGACACATCTCCTTGGAAATTGGGCACGAAGATAAGGTTGGCAGAGGTGTATTACAGAATGAATGGGCATTCCTGCCTCTCTCTGATGTGTCTGGTACCCAGCACACTGAACACAATGGGTTTGTGGTATGATCCATGGCTGATCTTAACAATTCCCCCTTTCCTTTGTTATTCTCTGCTTTTGCTGAAGTGAAGAAAACAGCACTCTGTCTACTGAAAAAAGAGATAACATGGTTTTCAGGTATCGCCTCCCAGAGAAATTATATACATTTCTTTATGTCTGTAGCTCTAGCTTATAGGAAATCTTTGAAACGTTTAACATTGCTGTGGCATCTGTCTCTCCCTGAAATTCTCCGTGCCTTGCTGCAGACCTCAGATGCAGCCTTGCCTGTTCCCCAGGTGAACGGGGCTGATTCCAAACCCTGATCATATTTCCATTTGCACTTGTAAGGGTTGGCAGTTCATCTATCAATCACCCCCTGCCACCTTGTCTCTCTTCAGAAGTCGAGCTTTTGATACCTTTTTCCAAGTAAGCCCATGGGAACTCTAAAAACCCTTCTATGAATATACCCAAAGGATACTTGGGATTTTTTTAATGTGCTTCACCGCCAAAATAAAAAAAACTACCTAACAGATGACTATATATAGTTTAGACAGATTACTGACTCTGATCTTCCATTCCCATTTCCATATGACCTTTTCAAGAAAAATCAGGATGTCTAATGATAATAGCTAGGGGTCTTCCAGCAAGGGGGTTATTAGGTAAAATACTTAGTGCAATAACTTCTGTCTGGTCAGTGGCAATGGTTTAAATCGTCTCTTCTCTCCTCATCATATTTTTCCCCTTTGAATGTCCTGAATCAATAGAAAAAGTTCAAGAGAAAAAAAAAAGAGGCAGAAATCCAGGCTCCTTTAACTATGAATAAAGTCTGCATAGTAAATTGGAGCAGCAGGGGGAAGAGAATTCCAATTTGATTTGCAAATTGACTCTCTTCCACTCCCATTTGCAGAAATAAGGCCCATATGCCCAGTAAGCAATTGCTGCTCAAGGTAAAGCTCTGCACCACAGAGGGTTTCTTGGCAGCAAATGAAAGGAACATTGCCACTCTGTTACGTATGCCAGCTCCAATAAATCTGTGGATTAGTTTCCTGGCTGCCACAATTGAGCCAACTCAAAACCATATGGTTCTCCTTTCTTAAACACTGCCATTCGAAAGGAGCACGGCCGCCTCCCTTCCAGAGCCGTTTTTGTTCTGAGGAGAGCTCCACAACAATAAAGAACCATAAATATGGGAGAAGTCTGTGACTTTATTTATCCCTCTTGCCTAGTCCGGCTGATGGCATGAGATCACAATTGCATTTTATTGGCCTTCTTGCAATTTCCTTCTGTTTGCAGTCTGCCCTCTGGTTCTCTTTATGAATTGGAGTGTGGCACAGCATGTTCATCTGGCTTATTTATTTGCAAGGAAGAGTCCCTGGGATGTATTCTGAATCATTCTTGTATAATCCTAGAGAGTCTTATGAAACAGTTTAGTGGTTCTTGGGATGAAAATGAGATTTTTGGTTCAGGGATGTATTATTTATTTTATTTTTCCCAAGTCTCAATGATATGCTCTTACTTGTTAAACACTAACATCCTTCTTTAAATGTGCTGGAGCCTGGCCCAGCTGTTGTTCTCTTACAGATAGATTTGGCTTTTGCCAAAAGTCTTCATCAGCTGATGGGACAAACCCCTTGCGTGAGCGAGACGTGGAGGACAAAGCCAAAGGAAAACACTGAATTACAGTGGGGGATGCTTAATCTGTTCATCTGCAAAGCAAGGAATACCTTCCTTCTTGAAATCAATCTTAAAAGTCTCTTCTAAGCAGAAGGGTCCTGTTCCCAGGTGTAAATGTAGGCAGTCAGTGTGGCTGCTGCATCAGCAGAGACTTCGGTCAGGAGTTGTGAGACTCCCCCTGGGACACCTAGATGGAAAATAGATTCCCTCTTGAATGATCATAGTTTGAAAACTTTATCTTCATGCTTGTAGAATTGACAAGGCAAGATTTTTTAAAATTTAAAGTCTGTATTTAGTCCTAATTCTGTAGTAGTTTAACTTCTTTTGGGTAGTGCTTTAACTACTTTCAGTTGGCTGCATTTTTTTTTTCCTCTCTCTCTCTCTCTCTCTCTTTTCTTTTGGGATAAGAGAAGCTTAACCTAAATCTTGATACCAATATAATCTCCAGACCAAATATATCTATACAGGAAAGTTACTTAGTCTCCTTTTCAGATTCCTGCTTTTGAAATAAAGCCTCTTAACAGCAACATAAGTGTCTCCACATCGGTGGGCTTGTACACTCCTGCTGAAATCAATACCATTAAAGTAGTTCAATGTTTTTATGGAGACAAAGGTATTCTTTAGAGGTGCAGCAACAATTTAATTCAACTTGCTGTGTTTTCACCAGGTAATCACTGTGCAAACCGGTTTTTGTTTTGCCTGAGTGGCATCTCTCCTCTCACCTCTCATTTTGTTGTTGATTCCACTCTTCAAACAGATTTAGATGCATCACTTTACAGAACTCTTTCACTCCTTAATATAATAGGGAAATAAGTGTAGATTTCTAGGTTTTTTCCCTCTCTCACCAGTGGTTTTCATTATGAGCTAAGTAATGACTTATCCTCTTTCCAGGCAGTGTAATGGAGTCAGAGGAGTCTTAGAAGGCGAAGTGGAAAAAGACATCCCAGCTTTGATTCTCCTGGAAGGCAATTTTACTTATGCAGAGCCTAAACTCAGTACCCAAATCCTCCTTCTGCTATAGAGTAGATTTCTATTTTTCCAAAGCACTCAGTCGAAAATACCCTTTTTTTCCCAGCAAGAAATAGCTTTTTCCTTCTGTTATCTGATACCATCTGATGAACTTCAGACCTAGACTCACCAGAAGATTGCTTTTGGCTGTACAGTTGTTTGCAGTTCTGTGGTTTGTCACTAGACTTGCAATTTTGGACAGAGCTACAAAATCAGTGATGCTTTATCTGAGGATCCTGCTGGAAAAGGGATGATCTTGTGCAGAGCGTGCAGGAATGAGGTTTGCATCCTGTTTCTTCCACCAGATGCCTGTATGGTCTTTGTCTAATTTGCATCAGTTATTTCCTTTTTCTCATCATTTGTTAGTATTAATTGACCTTTTTCAGCTTATTTTGGAAGCCTGTTGGAGCAACAGTTGCTCACTCATCTGCATGGACCCTGTGCACACAAATCCCAGCCGTAGCATCTGTGTGCTACAAAACCCACATAACACATTTGCCTTTACCATTTCCCCTGAAATGCCTTGGACAACTACAACTAAAGCTCTCAGCAAATCCTTAAACATCAAGTACTGAAACCGAAAGCCAAGACGGACTTCTGTGTCTTGCACAGCCCAAAAGGGAAAAACCAAACCAAATGAGGGCAACTTTGATAAGTGAAATAACTTATCAGCAGAAAAAGCTGAGCATGTGGAAGGTGGGTAATAACACAGAGAAAGTGGGAGAGTAGTCAAATTGCTCTGGAAAAAGACTGGAAGTCTGGCCTTACTTGGTGCTCTCGCCAGGTCTCTGGTCCCAGTGGGGTCTCAACCTCCCACCAGGAGCAGATCTGGAGCAGAAGTCGGAATCATTTGAGCCCCAGACTCAGTTTTGCGATTTTAGTTGTCCGCATTTCATCTCCAGGTACAGGAGGAACAGTGAGGCAGGTAACGTGAGTGGCTCTCACCTGGTGTTGCATGCAAACTGTTCCTGTAAAATGGAGCATCCCTCTGCAAACCTGCCTCCTCCAGGTTTCCCTCCTGCACCTTTAATACCTCATGTTACTTGGTTAATTCCCACGACAAGGTACCAACCCTCCCCTATTGTGCTCATCAGAGCTGTTATCACTTCCCCAAGGACAACCTATTTCTTTGGGGCAGACAAAAAGGCAAATATATGGGACCAAGTCTAATCCTGGTGCAATTCCATTGAAGTCCCCGGGGTTTTACACCTGAGAGAGATGTGAAGCTATTGCATAAAGGCAGATTTTTTCCCCCTCCCTTTCATTTACCTCTCTATGAATTTGAAATAAGCTCCTTTGCTTGTGACTTATTTATGTTTAAACTCTGGGGTTTATCCTTTTTTAAGCATGGTGTCCTTTTACACTATTGTTCCTGCTGGAAACGCTCAAATGATTAGGCAGCAAAAGGAAAACATGGGCCAGCATCAACTGCTGCTCTCTCCCACTGAAGCACCACAAGGGACTGCACAATTTGGATTGCTTTTCATCCCTTAGCTCTCCAAGGAGGAAGCTTTCATCAAAAATGGGCAGGGGAACAGCATCCTGCAAAGCTGTCCTCAAAACTCTAAACACAGATTTGCCTCAGCATCATTAAAATGCCCTCAGCTGATCTCAGAGTGTATTTTTCTTACTATAGGGGATTTCGCAGGTAAGGCAAACAGTTATGGAGACAGAGATAAAGGTTCAAAGCAACTTTTAGACCTCCTGTTATCTGTGAACTTGCAAAGTGTGAGTCTTTTATCCCCTTTTCCTTCCATCTGAGCTTACATAGATACTGGCTTTCAGAGGGATATTTCTCTTCAACAGAAGGAGGCAAATAAATATTGAAGAGGAGTGAAGGCTGGGGTGTATGTGTGAATACAAAGAAAAGCTTCTGGGTGCAAGTGCATGGCTGTGCATGGATGTGATCTCCTTGTTCAGCATTCAAAGTTCAAATTCGGCACCCTTCTCCAGCCTGGAAGAATCCCACAGTCCTCTCACCAATCCTTCCCTTTCAGGAGTATGTTCATTTTGATGGAGTTTTCTGTGCTCCATTTTTACAATTTGGGCAGAGCTATTTCAGGAGGTGAAACAAAATCCCAGCATTTAAGTAAGCTCCAGAGATGGAAGAAACGTAATGTCTTTGTTTGGGAGTGCCCCAAATGTGCCATTTGACTCAAGGCCTTCTGAAGACGCATCTCCTAAAAAGTGTCAGAGCAAAACTGCTCAGTCCAGGTGTCTTACAACCTTCTATAAACTCACCTGGATTCACCAGCGTTACACAAAGCCTTGGGCTGGTTGTTAACATGTTATCTGTGTGTTGTAGGGTTCTTGAAAGCCTTCCAGGTGTCTCTTAAATACTGTTTTGTGCCCTAGGAATCTCATACCACAGGACCACAAGTTTGCTGCTTGGCAGCTGTCAGGAAAGAGAAACAACAGTGAAGAAGATTTTTTTTTCCCCCTGAACAAATCAACAAGTGTTGCTATGGACAACATGGCAGGAACGAGTTCTTGGGATATGTAAGCCAGGATGAAGTTGTATCAAATACATTCAGGGGTTTAGTACGGGGGTGATATTTTTTAGCAGAAATGAGGACTAGATAAGAGCAGAAACTTGGACAACCAGGTGGAATGAGACTTGGAAGACTTGGAAAACGAGTTAAGAAGAAGGACAGATTTCTGGAAAAGCTCAGTGTTTTGAACAAAGCTGGCAGCTTGGTGGGTTTTTGTTACCTGTGCCCAGGGAGGCTCATTTGGATGCTGAGCAGGGAAAACATCTGACCCTGTGTAGTCTCTACAGTGTATGTGCTTGCATGTGTGCTATTTGTCTCAACACCTTGTATTACCAGAGGAGAGAAACAGATGTTTCGAGGACCTGACTCATCTCATCCCAATTTAGCTAAAATAGGACGAGATGGTTCATGACCTAAACACTCCTGTTTCCATTAAGAGAACAGGGAGCCCGGGCAGCAGGCTTGGATCAGGTGTCTCAGCTGGGAACATCCTTTTCCAACCTTGTGCTACAAAATTGTCTTCTCTTCAATGAAATTTGTGGAGAAAATCGAGCTATGAGTACCCTGGCCGGTGCCATAGGCCACAGGGGCTCGTTCAGATGTGTGCAATGCACATTTTAAATAATGACATTTGTGTTTACACATGACTCTGGGAAATAGCTTTGTCTCATCCTTCAAATGCCCCTCTCTAAAGGAAGCTGCATCTTCGCTGACAAAGAGAAGATTTAGTGGGTGTTTAGTGTAACTGATTATTTGCTGATTCAATCAATTACGTGAACCTGGAGCCAAAGAGAACATTATGTGGCTTTATGCTGGTATGGCAGCTGCTCTGCTGCTCGACCCTGTGACATGTTTGCTAGCTGGTGTAAATATTTGCATCTGTCAGAGAAACCTGCCCTCTCCCCTACTGCCAAATTGTTCTGCTACAGAGACTGAAATCTTCCTTATTAGTTTGCATTAGAGCAAGCACAACCTGATCAGAATTCAGGTGGAATAAATTGGACAGAAAAAAGAAATCTTTGAAAAAAATAAATGCAGCATTATTCCAACAATACAGCCAGAGAGGTTTCTAAGGTGGAGCCTATTCAAAGCCCGCTCTTGCCTTTAGTAGCCTTTCTGTTCTGTCTTTACACAGTTATCTTTTGTATGGAAGTTGTTTTCCCTGTTGCATGGATGTAAAAGCAAAGAAAATGAGGCTGACAGTGATCCTGTGAGGAGTAAATTGCAAAGGCAGGTATTGACAAGGAAAATGACAAGAAATTCTGCATTGGAAAGGCCTTGGAAAGTGAAATTCCTTCTTTGCGGCTGGAACTTCTCTCCATGCAGAGCAGCCCAACCACGCAGGGGATGCAGCCAGCTGCTTCAGTGACAGTGACCTTTCACAAGCAGTGGCTGACACTTTACAGAGACTTTAACACTGCAATTCTTCGTGTATTCCACTTCAGCTGCCTGGAGAGTGGGGGAGAAATATTCATATGTACGCTATTGTACACACTTGCTCACCATCCCCCACCAAACAAGAGAAGCAAATGCACTTCCTACAGAGATTTGTTCATGTCTGGGTTTGGAAAGACCAGAGCTTGGCTGCTCCTTCCAGCTCAGCCTGGGTGGTTGAGGCTAAGGATGAGCCTGACCTCATCCTCCCTGCTTTACCTCATCATCCTCCCTGCCTTACTCATCCTCCCTGCTGCCTGAAGAGCGATGGAGATCCCAAGAGCTCTATCCCAGGTGTCCTTCCCAGCACTGCCAGGGCTCCCTGATGCTCAGGTGGTTCTCCACAGCCCTTGCTCCTGGCAGCAGAGAGGTGGTGGCAGTGGCACAGCCCACGGCAGGAGGTGGAGAGCAGCCGTCACATCACCTGGCTGCAGGAGGGACACCTCAGGCACACAGGCACCTTGGAGGCTCAGGAAGTGATGTCCCTGCTTTTCCTAAAGAGAAGCAACAGCCTCCAGGTCTGTCTCCATTTCCAAAGCTCTCATTCCACTGGCAAAAACCATGGCAGTTCATCAAACTGTTTTGGAGGAAGTGGCTGTGCCCGATGGAGACGGGATGCACGGATTCAGCCAGGTGAAGAGGGACTTGTGCCGTGGGCTGACACAGGACAGCTGGCAATTTTGGCAGCTCCCTGCTGGAAAATGGCTTATCTGTCTCTTGCTTCCTCCACTCTGTTTGTCTGTCTGTCTCAGGCTGTAAATCCTTTAAGTGAGGAAACACACAAGAAAGGAGTCTTCCTGGTGTTGTAGCAGCATGGCAGCTGCTCCATGCCAGCTGCTCCTAAATACTGCGATAACACGGATAAATAATTGAAGCGTGAGGTCACTCTGATATAAACGGGGTCCAAAATCAACATCTATCTTAGCCCTGTGTCTTAACTGACTTCACTTCTCAATTGCCCTGAGGAGACTGAGATAAAAAGACAAGACCACAATACAGCTGTTATAATAAAGCTGTTCTGCTGTAGGGATGTAATGCGTTAGTTGTCATAGACTGTGAAGAACAGGTCATTCTGTGCTTAGAGTTGAATTTTTAATGCTCACAAGCTGACAAGCATAGGTAAGGGCTGAAGAAAGTCAAATGGCAGCACAGCCTGAAAACAGGGATATGAGAAAGCATGAAAAGAGCAACCCACCTTGGCACATTGGTTTTGAATTTCTAAGCACTTGAGGGGATGAAATAGAAAAGTCTACGTTAAAAACCCCCACATTTTGGACTACAGTAACTTGAAAGACCCCGTGAAATAGTTCTTTGTTTCTTTTGGGGTTTTGTTTTGGTTTAGGGTGTTTTATTTTTAAAGGTCTTTTCTATGGGGCCAAATTATTGCTAAAAAAAAGGTTCCCTAAGGATTATTTCCATAGACTTTGAGCTCTTTGGGTGAAGAGAGGTGACATTCTTGAAGGCTCTGAAAACCCTTCAGGACTGTCAAGAGAAGGATGAGAGAGAAAACGGATCAGTGTGGGATGGGGCAAGACTGTGGGACCCTTCTCACTGGAGCTGGGGCTGTGTGCAGGGCTGAGTACAGACCACGGCTCCAGGCTGGGGAGGCACAATGCTGGCTTCAACTCCCCTGACTCAAAGAATCAGAATCAGAATAAATTCTGATATTTAAATATTTTTACAACTTCCATATCAGGGCAATGCAGCTTTTGCAGATAAACCTGTTGTAGTGAGGAAATAAATGGTGAGTTACAAGCTGTCCAGAGAGGAAGGAGTATGTGGCATTTATTTGGCTGTAATAAACTATCTGCGTAATTACTTCACATCCGAGGACATCCTTAATGTTTTACAAGGGAAGCACAAAGAAATGAAGGTACAAAGCATGCTCCTACAGCTTATGTTTTCTTGCTGATAAACACCCAATCTTCTCTTTGAGTTGATTTATGCAGCTGTGAATATTTGTATGAAGTATCTATTGAAGTTTCCCTTTAATTTAAGACATGATAAATACAGCTTTGTTTGGAGAGTTGAGAGAATGCCATACAGGATTTGGTAAATGGAGCTATAAAAACTACAAAAAGCGTGGGGAAAATTCTGTTTTCAGTGGAAAGACTCATAGGTTATGGGAAATTACTCCAGCATGACCCATACACATTAGCTTCTAGATCGTATCTTCACTCTGAGCATTGTCTTCACTGGACATTGAAGTGTCATAGCCTTCAGAAAAACCTAATGCTGTTTAAAAGCCATAGGTATTGCAAAAACCACTTCATCCAAAAACAAATTGTTCCACTGGCTAATTATCCTTGTTAAAAATATGCATCTCGATTTATATTGCAAACCTCAGCTTTCAGCCACTGGATATTGTTACAGTGTTTTCTGCTAAATCAAAAAACTCTTGAGTAAAATCATTTGTGTTAAGTGAATTCTTCAAGATGATCAAAGGGATAAATCATGTTCTGATGATGATTAAAGTCTACAAAGGAAAGAAAATAGCAAATAACATGTTTGATGTTCAGTTTAGTCGAAGTTTTCTGAAAATTGGACTTTACACAGGGCTGTGTTCTCCAAGCAGTTCCTGTCTGATGCATTTTCATGGCATTACATACTCTGAGCCTCAGCAAGAGACTCCTCTAAAGAGCCTCTGTTTTAGATGAAGTAAATTCAGGATTAATTTCAGCCCTGCCCTTGCAAGTCCACTCATTCAGCAGAGGTTGCTCGTCACCTGAGGTTGCAAGGTTGGCTTTGACATGATTTGGCAAAGGACTCCTGTTGCCCCAGTACATAACAAAATGGTTAAGTCACCAATATTTGCTAATGGCTAAAACAGTCTTGGAGAGATGCAGCAGTTCCCTCCTCCTTGTAAAGGAAAGTACCTGTGGCACCTCCATCCTGCAGAGCAGCGATGGCAAATACTGACCATGTAAAAGCAAATGTCATTCCCATCACAAGCCATCAGAGTCACAGTCCAAAGCCAGAAGATAAACCGATGTGGGTGTAAAAATGTCATACTGCAGTTCATTCTTTGGTTTATTTAATTTTTTTTCTTTCATGAGGTTAGCAGCCAGAATGAAATTGCTTTTTATAGCTGCAATTAATCACGTTTATTACTGTAATAGCTGGAGACCAACATGATCCCACAACCCAACAGAGGTTTGCTGTGACTGACGTTATGGATGTAGAGAAGACACATTTGCTAAAGGTCATCTGTATTTCATGACAGAATTTACAGCCTCAGCCAGGGAGACAGATGTGTCTGTTTGTTGGGAGCTCCTCTGATGGCAGGAGCTGCCTGCATCCCCATCCAGGCTCTCACCAAGCAACGAGGCAGTGACCAACAGGATGAGACCCTGCAGCACAGCCCTGCTGCCTGTCCGTGCTGTTGGCAAGGAGACGGTGGCTGTGTGTCACAGAGAACAGGTTTCGTTTCTTTCCTTGGGGATGAAGGCTTCCAGTTTGGTGACCAGAACCAAATCAGCAGCTGCCACCATCTTCAGGCTGCAGTGTTAGCTGTGCACCTGGGTTTGCTCAAAATACTGTGGCCACTGAAGGACATCTGTATCTGCTTGCTCCTGTATCTGTTTTTTTATTGGGCTTGATATTTTTATCTGCTTTAGTGCACCTTACCTTCCCCATGGGTAAGAACTAAAATCAGTTATTTTTCCCTTTGCTATAAACCCAGGTGTTGCTGGTTGGAGGTTATGGCTGCTCTGCTGTGAAAGGTGTAACACAGGTCTAGTTCAAAGCTTGATTGGCTGGTGCTGACCAGTTTTGTACTGATAATAATGAAGCTGCGGGATCTCATGGGAGACATAAATCCCTCCCAGTTATAGACCTGGTAGATATTTATGCAACTGGCCTTGCTGATATCTTCTTCCATCTGTCCCTAGTTCAAAGTTTTCTCAGGTAATTCTGTGAGAGTAACTTTATCCTATTTGGGACTCAAATCTGACACTTCTGCACTTCCAGGAAAATCCACATGCCCTCAATACATCACTATTGATCACGGTTGGTGCCCAGAATCAGAAAGACGACAGGAGGTATCTGCACACTGACCACTTGCTCATACATGTATCAAGCCTGAGGGGATGCTGAGCTGACAGTGAACCTGCTATGCAGTGTCCATAATCCATATATCCTGGAGCAGGCTGCTCTGGTGAGGTCTGACAGACCTCAGTTCTTGTCTTACTTTACTTTACAAAGTGCTTATTCAACTGTAGTTCCAACTGGAGAAAAAAAAAACCCTTTTTCTTTTAATAGTGTTTGCTATTACAGTGTTCAATGTCAGCTTCATCTTCTCTGCAGTTCCTGTAGCTGCTGCGAGGAATCGATCAGCCTGTCACGTTCTGCTCTTACAGGATAAGGCTCCTCCACTCTGCACCTCGGTAGTGAGACCTCAGGAGATAAGGGGAGTCGGGTTTCTGTGTTAGCCTCCACTTCTGTTTTGTACAAATCTTGCCAAGTGCTTCTCCACTTGCGCTGCACAGTTAGAGAGACTTCCCACGCCTCATGTTTTTGAGAAACCCAAACAGACCCACCACTTGGTGCTACAGGGATGTGACTGTTGAGGGCCCAACACGGGATCCCTTTTGAACAGCCCTTGTTGCTGTGGCTTTGTGTCACCAAGCCAGGGAGCTTTGGGTTTAGTGGGTATTGTGGTGCATCCACACCACCAAATGCCTGCTTGAGCCTGCTGCTGCCAGCTGTCCCAGACACCAAAGGTGCAGCGCTGGCACATGGCAGCCAGTCCTCTGCTCCAGGACCTACATTCACTGATTCCTGCCCTGCTCTTGACCCGTTATCACACATCAGCAATCACAGTATTAAATACAGCTTCCTGCAGCAAATCCTGGGAGATTTCTCTGAGAGATTTTCCTGTTGCCTCAAGAAACTCCCTTGCTCTTTGACTTTTAATAAAGCAATTAGGAAAAAAAAAAAAGGAATGAATAATATTAAGCAGCACAGTCACTCATTTGGAAGTTAGGAAATGCTTTGAGCTTCCTTGTGCAACTGCAGCAACCAGCCTGTGTGGTTCTGTCCTGCTGTCACGCTGCCCTGGGAGAGTTTGCTTCTGTGCTGGGTTTGTGTGGCAAGGTTTTGGTAGCAGGGGGCTACAAGAGTGGCTTCTGTGAGAAGCTGCTGGAAGCTTTCCCTGTGTCCAACAGAGCCAAAGTCAGCCAGCTCCTAGATGGACCCAATGCTGGCCAGGGCTGAGCCCATCAGCAACAGAGACAGCTCCTCTGGGATAACGTGGTTAAGAAGGGGGAAAAGTAACTGCAGCTGGAGTGGGGAGTGAGAATATGTGAAAGGAACAGCCCTGCAGACACCCAGGTCAGACCAGAAGGAGGGGCAGGAGCTGCTCCAGGTGCCAGGGCAGAGATCCACCTGCAGCCCCTGGAGGACCCCACACGGGAGCAGGGCCGTGCCCAAAGCCAGCGCTGACCCCAGGGGAAGCCCGTGCTGGGCAAATGTTATATTTTTTGCAAACATTCACAGTTTAACTGAGTGGGCAGATCTCCACGGGAGAGCAAAACTCTGTGGTGTGATTATGGTGCACAGATGATGCTTGACAACTTTCAAGTAGTTGCTACAGGGCCTGAGGTTTGTGCAGCTCTGCAGATTGCTGCAAGATTGTTGGAAAATGCCTTCAGTTCACCTCCCTCACTGCCCAACCAGCTTACTATAATAAACGACTCCAGCTTTTGCCTGATTTTAGGAGGAGAAAGGCATAATCATCCAGAATGGAAATTTCAGTCTGAATTATAAATCCCAAGAAAAACATTAGCAAGCTGGAAAGGGTTTTCCAGCTGAGAGGGGTACACACCCTTAATAATGTATATATCTATGGTGGTCCTAAGCAAAAATTATTCCTGACCTGCAAGTATCCATTTATACCAAATGTTTGCTGTTGCTTCTTAATTCACAAAATAAAGCAGCAGATTTTCACATGCTGTGTTTTACAGATTAGCACAAATATAAGCATTTTGAAAGAACAGTGATGCATTTTCTATTTCTGGGCTTTTCACACCAACAGTCACATGGCCCCACATGCGAAGGGAATCCCTTTGTGTCAGATATACTCTTCTTTCCTGAGTACAGTCAATCTTCCTCTCTGTGTATTGCACCATTTTTACATCTTTCCAGGACTATGTTTAGCTCTGCAATGGCGTATATCAATAAATGGTGTCCTTCCTTCACCATTTATTTTCACATTTTTTTTATCCTCTTCTGGGACATGAATTTCTTCCAGCATTGCCCTGATGATTTAGGACATGTTGCTTTTTTCTTCCTTCCATATAGATTTGGCATCATGAAGTGTGATTGCTTTAGAGCCTTTTTAAAAATAAAATAAAATTAAATTAAATTAAATTAAATTAAATTAAATTCAACAAAATAAAACAAAACAAACAAAACCCCCAAACAAAAAAACAAACAACCCAATACTGCACTGGAAATGATCATAAAAAGAAGCACTAGGACTCACACACAAATACCATGCCTGAATGAAGTTCTCATTTGCAGATAGGAAAAGATGCTTTAATGCATCTTTGATCAGAGGCATGGAGAAAATAGAGCCAGCACCTTTGTAAAAGAGAAAAAAAAATCCATTTAAAAATAATTAGTCTCTAGTCCTGCCACTATGTTTTTCACATTGACAATCCAAGTGAGCGTGGAGAACACTCACTTCTGGAACCAGCACTGAATAATCAGATCCGTCTTCATAATGCAAATACCAGAGCAGACAGTGAAAGTGAGTGCAAGATTGATATGTTTGGAAGCTGTGTGATGCACTCCTGGTAGTCTGGAAGGCTTGGCTGTAATAAGAAGGAAGCAAGATCAAAAGCATGACTGCTGAGCATGTTTCAGTGTTAGCAGACCATGTCTCTTAGGCTGCACTACGCTCTGCTAACTGTCTGGTTATTTCCCTGTGAACCTGCATTGATTTTCTTGCAGATTGCATTAGTTCCAGTCACAAAAGAAATTGTATCTGTTCTACAGATAATGCAAACCTACAACCAGGATTTTCCTGAAGGCTGCTTTTTCATGTCCAATGCAAGAATTCAAATCCATCTGCGAAGTGTGCGTGGCCTTATAAAATGAATGTCCATATTAAAGGTACCAAAGAGGTGGTAGCAGTTGGCACTGAGGGCACTTGTAAGTCTAATATTTGCTCTATTAATTACTGTCTTCTCAAACTTATGAAACATATGAAAAACCATCCTAAAGTTTAATTCAGTCTGTAGGTGTGCTTAATTGCCAAGAGCAATTAAAAGTCAATGAAATTAAAAAACAGAGGACCCTGTTGACATCCAGAGACAAGGTTCTGTGACCTGTATGCTGGGATGAAGCAGCCTCATCCAATGGAGACAGGCCATCAGACTGCAAAGCTGGTTAAATGCCTCTTTCTGTGCTGAGCTCCTTTGCCATTTATTATATCTGTCTTTTATCACGTCAATGTGTTGATAAGAGATTTTTTTTCATGAACTGTAGTCTTTCTTAGACCTACTTTTTAATTTTTCCTTTTCCTTCCTATCTCCTGTCTTGATTTTTTTTCCTTCTTTCCACTGCATTCTTTCCCCTGGACTTGAATTGCCTTGCAATTAAGGCCGAACAAATCTGTGATCACCCTATAAATAACCCAGTGTTGGATGTCTCTTAAGTGAAGACCATGCCTTTGCCTGCTCCTTTCCCTACTCATGGTATTCAGGAGAAAAGGGGTTAGTGCCCTGCTTCTGCTATTCCCATCACCTCACACTGATGGTTTTTAGTATCCTGCTGAAACAATATGTTTTTTCCTGGGTAATTCCTCGCCCTCCTTTGCACAGGGGCCTGCGTTACTGTGAGGGGCTGAGCTCAGCCCAAGGGGCTGCGAGAGCATTACGTGGAAATCCTTTCCAGGGAAATCTGTCCAGGGATGGGATGTACAGAGACATCCCAAAAGAGCTGGGATTCCTAAGCAACGCAAAGCACTCTAAGAAAAGAAGGACTTGCCCATTTTCCAGATGGCTGTGTCTGACATGAAATTGCTTGTAGAATGTCACAATACAACTGAGATTTTTTTTTTTCATCTTCTACTTCATAGTCCTACTTTTCCTGTTAGCAGCAAAGGTGGAGAGTTTTGTCTAAATTTTGACACTTGAATGTCAGAAGGCCCCATCATCTCCCTTTAAATCCAACTCATCCCAAGGGTGAGTGGTGGCTCTCATTTGTTTCACTGATGATGAGAAAGGGTCAAGGAGCTGGCTCAGGGTTAGCCCATAACATCTGTGTTACAAGGCTCTAAAACTAGTTGAGAAATTTTCTTGCCAAAAAGTCTCTGAAAGCTGTGAAGAGGGGATTTTAGACTCGCTGCTGTATCTTAAGGATCTGATCAGGACTGAAGGCTGAGAGATACAGGAGGATATTTAATCAAACGAGGCTGAGCAAGTGATGCTAATTCCAAGCAGAGCAGAATAATTCCTTGTCTGGCAAATACAAGCTTGAAATTCCTGACCAGTTCTCATGGGAGGGAGCAGCAAGGCAATGATTCAAGTGTAGGATAAACAAGGAAATTCAAATCTAAGTCTGACATAAGACACATAAATCAACCAGTGGTGCCTAAGTATTGTGGCAAATAATATTTCATCTCTTGTACTGATCTGAGAGCTGTACAACTGCTTACAACGAAGAGAGTGTTGCCCACAACTTTGACAGTCCTGGCTCTTTTGGCTTGAATCTAAATATTGCTCCAACATGGGGTTTGGGTGAAACTTGCCAAATTTGCGAGTTTGAAAGAGAGAGGGAAGAAATTATTCCTGGAAGACAAATAAAACACGAGGCAAATGGCACAGCACCTAATGAAGTAATTTAAATGCAAATGAGGGAAAAGGTATACGTGAAAATTGCTGGGGATTTTTTAAAAGAAGAAAAGTTTTCCATTCATCAAAACATTATGATGTCATTTCAGGGTAAGCCCTTCTGATGCCAAATTTCAGACCAGGGAGGGCTTTTTATGTGTGGTTTTTGGATTTGCTTTAAGGCTGAGATGTCAACCGCCTCAGAATAGGAGGTTTAAAGTGAGTTGGCTGACAGCCTTAAGGGGAGCAGCGGGAATAGCAACTCAGTAATTGATTTGAGATGAAATATTCATATAATCCCCGGGGAAGAGGCAGCCCAATGCCCTTCTCAGCCCATATCACAGATGTCATCATTAAAGCTGGCGGTGCTCAAAACACACTCTGGCTTGATTGGCGTAAAACCCTCATCACTTTCTTGGTTAGACTTCACCCATTTGTTTGGGTTTTTTTCTCCTTTAATCCAGAAGACACTTCAGCATTCTGGCATGATCTGGAGAGTCCTGGTTCAGAAGGACTGTCTGTGTTCCCACTGAAAACAAAAATGGCATCCTGGAAAAACAGATGAATTGTAGCAACTCCTCTTGCAGGGGATGCTCAGCAATTAGATGGCATTAGGCTACAGTCAGAATAAAATATTAAAGGAGCATTAAGCTCATGGCTGTACTTTACAGGCAGACACATGGCACATGGCTCTGGAAGTGCATCTGTGACACATCTCGACAGGGGACTAGTAAAGGGATTTCTTTGTAGCATATTACAGAGGTTCCCTAGCCTCATTTAAAGACATTGTCGTGAATTTTAAGCAGGCTGGGGAGAGGACAAGGCTGTTGTGATCTTGGAGAACAGGATAATAGCCCTGTAGTGTGAAAGGAGAAGAGGTACACGTCGTGTCCAGGATGGCCACTTGGATTGTGCTAAATTGATAATTTCTAATAATTGCTGAGCCTCACGCTCTGTGCAGTAAGTGACTCTCGGTAGCATGGATTTGCAGAAGGGGGAAGGGAGGCTCTGTTTTCTCTGAGGTATAGCTGGAGCCTCCATCGTAAGCCGGTGGAAGCTCGGTTGCCGCTGAATTCCACGAAAAGATGCTGGATGCTGGCGTTGCCCCTAACAACGGTTGCTAAGAGACTTCTGCTGGCATACAGAAGGATGAAAATCGCCACAGATTATGGCCCTATTTATCATAGTTGTGTGAATAGTCTTGTTAAGGGAATGCATGACATATAAATTTAGCGTGCACATGATAGAAATGTAACGCACACGTCACGAGAGGAGACTGTTCTAGCAGGATATCTGCTGCCGTATAAATAGTCGTCTCAGCCCTACTTCCCTCTTACTGCTTTTGTGGTTTCTCATTAAAACTTTCGTGAGAGCCTATGAATTATAAAGCAGTGACTAACTGCTTAACAAATTGGCTTTTTATAGAAGAGTCTAGCAGGAGCGGGGAGATGAAAAATCCTGACAGTGTTGGTGTAACATTATTATTATTAGGTAGCTGCTAGTGACGTGTGAGGTTGGCCCGATTCTGCTTCCAATTGCTGCAGCTTGGGAGCGGAGCAAGTCCCTCAGCATCACCATCTGATCCGGAGGATCCAACCCCTGCCAGCCTGGATCTTAACTGGCCACAGAATGAATGGCTCCTTTTCATCATTAGATCACTTTATTAGTAAATTACTGTGCCTGTTCTGATATAATTCACTTCCTGGGGTGAAAAGGATTTATGCCAATACTTATTTTGTGTTTAATGGATTCATTATGCTTTTCATCATAAAATTCATCAATGTTAATTGAACGGATTAGCTAAATGTAATTAGAAGAGGGATATGTAAGGGGGAGGGAGTGTGTCTCTATGTCTCTGCTTTCTCCTACAGCTCTTTGCTTTAACTACTGCCCAAATGTTAATTCCCCTGTTTCTATTACCCTTTCCAATTTGGTTGATCAATACAATCTTTGCATTCGTGTCAGGGCTTGTATGGTGTATTAGATTGCAAGTTAATTCAGGTCCAAAAGAAACATTATTGACCTTTTAGGGCCAGTGGTTTTGGTGGCAGTGGTGGTGTGGGTTTTTTCCCCAAATGTTTTATTTTGTAGCAGAGTTTCTTGGTTAGAAAATTATACCAGCTTGTCAGAAATGACGATGCAACCTGATTATTCCCTTCCTAGTGGTGCAAAGGTTGTTAGCACATCTGATAATCACTTCCAGCCCTTGGTAGGGGAGTGTTCAGGGACAGGGTGCCAGGTACAGCTGCTGAGTGGCCTGGTTTTGGCTGGCTATAAGTAAATGAAGCAGTGATTAGGTTTCTGTAGCCACTTTTCCTGCAGATAAGATAATTGAAGCTGCAGTAGCTGCCTGGGGGAGAAATGCCATACCTGCCTCACCATTTTCTTCATGTCAAGGATGCATTTATGTCACATCTTTATAGGTCAATAAACAGCTACAAGGGAATTTCAGCCTCAGGATGTTAAAGTAATGGAGCTTCCATCCTCACAGAACATTAAGGCTTCTAAATAGGCTAAACCTGGTTGTTTCAAACCTCAATTACATTTACTAGAAGATAGGAAGGTAGATCTCAGATCAATCCTTGCAAGGCAGAGAATACAGACGAGAAGACCCTTGGGCTAGGTTCAGTAATGAAATTAAGTGCTTGAAATGGAAGAGTTGCAAGTGCCAGAGCAGCGAGACCTCCTTTGCATTAGGAGTGTTAAGATACCTCTGAAGTGAAAGTCTTTAAAGCTTAACCGTGAGAGGTTTCACGATCACCTGTGGACTGAGCCTCGGAGGGAGCCCTGTGCCAGGCCAGTGTGTGTCGCAGCAGGAGAGGCTGAGGCAGCATCCGTGTCCTCGGGAGACCCGGCATCCCCGCGTCGGGTGAGGGTGCCTGGGGCACCAGGCTGTTTGAGGCTGTCTACACCGAGTCCCTTTTGTCTGCTGGGCTGGCTGGGGAGCTGGCATGTGTCACAGGAGCAGGGCCACAGGCAGTGGCAGAGCTGTCAGTGCTGTGGGAGGCTGTGGAGCGTGCCTGCACAGCGAGTTTCTCACCGCACCAGTGGGGGATAGCTTGATCTAAAGAGAACGGGGCCACCTCGGATTCCTCTGAGGCACACAACACACTGCAGCAGAAAGGTGACATCCTGGCTCGGGTGGCTTTAGCTTGACAATGTGTCCTGTCTTTCTCCCATGCCTTCAAATGGACATGCAGGGATGTCTGGGGAATGTGAGGTGGAGTTTGTCTACAAGGAAGTGTTAACGTGCACCTGTGTTTTTTTTCAAATATACATTTATAACTGCTTCCATTTTCCACCTTTACAATAGTCATGTTCTTTTCCATAGGAAGCATGAGCATGATGTTTTGTGTGAAAACAACTCTGCTGTGGGCAATCAGGCATGTTTTTATTCTCAGAGCTGAGCAATAATCTCATGGAAAAAAGTTCTGGTGTTGTAATCTTCCTTTTAACTTCCAGCCAGTTCTGGAGAGAAGCTCTGTTTGCAGCTGTCCATGCTGCTTGGCCTCTGAAAACACCCCGAGGTGGTTTTGGGGAGACTTTCCCTCATGGGAACTGGAGCAGACATCCATCTGCAATAGAGGGGCTCAGCTGAAACTCGTCATTGCAGGTGAGAGCAGGAGAGGGTTGTGGCACAGAGAAGGGCACAGTAAGGTGATTCAGTGACTTGGGCTTGCTGGGGAGCCCCCAGGTGTGCTGTCAAATACTGATTTCTGCATGTGCAGCATCGTTTGTGTTTGGAACAAGGACTGGATTTGTCCCAAGTCTTCCAGGGCCAAGATGTGGCAGCTGCCTCCCCAGCAGGCCAGGAGGGATCAAACTGCTCCAGTGGGGAGAAAGACACTGAATAATTATTTGAGTAATAAGTTAAGTGGAAGGGTTAAACATTTTTCCAAGTCACCTTTCTCTGCTTGCTATAAATGGATTCCATCCTGCAAGTGAGCTGCCTATTCCTCATCAAGTGATAAATCCTAGAACCTCACAGGACCAAATGTTATTATCATTCCAACTTACTTGTTATCCCAGGGACATCACAGGGGTCTGCATGCACGTATCTGCCTCTGAACCCTCACAGCCAGCATTCTCTCCACCCCTGCTCAGCCTCCCTCTGCTTCTGGACATGCCGGCTAAGAAGGGAGGATGCCTTTAACCATCAGAGGGCAGGGCCCGCAGAGGGAGCTGTGGCAGCGCGTTCTCGGAGGGATGCCCGGCTGTCTGAGCCAGGAGCACACCCAGGTCCTCCTGCTGGTGTCCCTGCAGAAGCAACGTGTGTCCTGCACCTGCAGCTTTGCCTTCCCGAGGCAGCAAAGCCTTCTGCAGAGCCCGGCCTTGCTGCTGCTGCTGAGAGCGTGGGGACAACCTACCTGGAGAAATGACAGGGACTGTTCCTTCCCAAAGGCAGGAGCAAGATTTGCCCTCGTGTATCAGCTCATCTGCACTGCTTTTTGAGGGTCTGTTGCTCACCTGTGAAATGAGTGACTTAACTGTAAGATCTTCAGAGGGAATCAGATCAAAACACCATTAAAACTTCTGCCTGCTGCCTGGCTGCATGTGTCCACAGATAGTCCATGGGAGCAGGTCTTGCGGTGCCTCCCAGCACTGAGGGGCACTTGAGTCGCTTCGTGGAGACACAGTGGGTCAGCCCAGAAGGTGGATTATGGACAACACGTGCAAAGAGAGGTGTACAGCAGTGAGGGAGCTCCCTGGCCAAGCTGGGGCGAGTGGCTTCACCCCCAAGTACTTGTTTCATCGAGTGTCAAATCAGGAGTAGGTTGTTTGCCTTCTTTGAAAAGGGTGGTGAGATCCTTTGTTGAGCAGAGCTGTGCAAGAGGATGTTATTTACCTTCCAGGTCTGTTTATGGGAGCTTTTAATTTAACATTTCGTTGCTGATGTTCAGCAATAGACTTTTTTCAGCCTGTCTTGCAAGATCTATTATTGGTGTTCACTGGATCGGATTGAAGAGAGAAACTGATGTCTTTTATTGCTTGATCTATACATGGTTTGCTACTTGGGAGAATAAAATATTCCATGCTCATTGAGAATCTGCATTATTGAGAATTGTATCAATGCTTGTTTTATGTTTATTGACATTGCATTTAGACTGGCTATTTGACTGCCATGTTGCATTTGATCAAGCTTAACTTTGTTTCTAGGTCACAGCAATCTCTTGCCCTGATAAAAGGTAAAGGGGGGAATTCCTATTTTAAACACAAAATAATTATAATTTAATTTTTTTGGAGATATGCACATCGATGCATACAAGCCTTGATATCTGCCCAGTCCACTGGGGAGTCATTTTGACTTTGAAGTGCAGAATTGTGTTCATATTTAATAACCATTTCTTTTTAAAGTGAGGCTTAATAGAGGTTTGTTGGTAATTATTCTGCCTCATTGATAAAGATCCCAAACACACAAGAGTTTCGAATTATTTCACAGCTGATTTATATGCACAAAACATAATTAGAAAAAATGTAATTTCCTTGCTAGTTTGGTTCTCATTTGAATATAGAAAGATGTCACTAAGAAAAACTTTTATACTTTCTTGTTTGACTGACACCGAAAAATCAAATATGAATTGCAACCAAAAAAAAACCATGTATAAAGTGCTGCACACTATTACTGAGTACTATTGAAATACTGCTTTGAAGGCAGAATTATAAATTGCCTCACGGGTGCTTTTAACGTTCTCCCTACTATATATTATCAGGGACCTTCACAAATGTCAGTTTTATAAACACCTCTATGAGAAGAGAAGATGCTTTTACCACCATTTTACAGATGAGGAGCTGCAGTACAAGAGATTTTAAGGTCAAAAATGTCCACTCAATTTAGCTACATTATTGGAAACACCTAGAACTTGGTTTTTCAAAGCATTACACAACACAGTATATAGTCGAAGCGCTACCAAGACAGACCTCAGTATTCAGCATTATGCCAGACCTAATTCCAGGATTTCCTCTTGATTTTAGCCTGGAGAAAGGTGAGAGCTGCAGATTAAGTGAGGTGCCTAGTGCCAAGCAGTGGCAGAGGAAGGGGCAGAGCCTAAATCCCTCCCAGGGTGTCCAACAAGACCTGACCAGGAAAACTTAACATCAGTGAGAATGTGCATCATCGTCAGAAAAATGATGCTTAGGAAAATTGGGGGTTTTGTAGGAAAAAGACAATGTAGAGAAATTTCGACATTTGGAAGGGGGCTGAGGGAATATGTAAATGGCTGAAATAGCCATTGGTGACATTTTCAGATGAATAATTTTGCATTGGGAGCTGATTTTTTTTTGCTCGGAAATTTTTCAGCATTACCAGCAAAGTTAAAGTCCAAGCTTATACTGAAATAGTGACTGCCACGTTCAGGGGAATGAAGGAGTGTTTGAGTTACCAGACAGCAGCACTTTTCAGGGACTTGTCTTTCCATCCTGGCATAGCAGAAAAAGAAATCCCAGTTTTGAGTTTGTGTAAGACAGGAGCCCTTGTTCTGCTCTCTGTTTAACTGCCTGCACTTGTGTTAAGTCTAAGCCCACTTCTTTTTCTTCCTGTACCGTTCTGCCACGTTTTTTGCACATTTCCCAGACTCAGTAAGTCTGTGGGCATCACCCTCCTAAGTTACTCAGCCACGATACATTGTCAGCAATCGACCACCCTGCATCCCAAATGAAGCAACAATCCTTCAGGGAGAATAAAAAGAAAATACATGATCGTATAATGAAAGACTGTTTCATAATATATAAGTACCAGGTGTGGGATTGAGCCTGCCTAATTTAAGGTCCCAATTTGTATCTATAATTTAAGTGCCTAGCAACCCAGTCCTGGGAGGTGGGGCTGAGAATCCCTATGCCACTGGCTGACAAAGAGAGGAAGGTGCCTTTGGACGTCTCCAGAGGGAGGTGCAGGCTGCTGCAATTGGGTGCCTGTGGTGGGCTGGCAGCGGAGCCGGCTCAGCCTCTTGCCCCTGCATTTGATGTTTGATTTTTCTCTGGGTAGTTTGCTCTTTGGGGTCCCTGGCTGGGGCTCTGGTTTGGACATGGGTACACACTCCTGGAGATACAGATGTCCAGAGCTGGGCTGAGGATGCCTGGAGAAGAGAAGGCATCAAGGAGACCTTGGAGCACCTTCCAGGGTCTACGAGGGAGCTGGAGAGGGGATTTTGGCAAGGGCATAAAGTGACTGCACAAGGCGTAATGGTTTTAAACCAAAAGAGGATAGGATGGCTTTAAACTGAGAGAGGGCAGGTTTAGATTAGATGTTAGCAAGAAATTTATTACTGTGAGACTGATGAGGCCCTGGCACAGGTCGCCCAGAGAAGCTGTGGATGCACCATCCCTGGAAGTGTTCGTGCCAGCTTGGACAGGGCTTGGAGCAACCTGGGATAGGGGAAGGTTCCCTGGCCATGGCAGGGGGGTTGGAACCAAATGATTTTTAAAGGTGCCTTCTAACCCAAACCATTCTGTGATTCTCTGATGCACTGCTAGAAGGCACTCTGAAATCCCATGTGGATTATCTTCTCCCCACAAAGGTACATCTTCTGTTTCCCAATTCTTGGGGGCGGGGAGTCAGCCAACCTGCTGCAGCTGCTCAGCCTGGGAGAGGCTGTCCAAGCGGTTTACAAAAGACGTCATTAAAAGCCACAAGAAAGCAGGGGTTTGTGATAAGAAAACTGACAGGATCTAAATTAAACAGTATATGCAAGGTGCTGTGCATTTGTTTATAAAACATGTTCTTACTCAGAGAGAAGGAAAGATCTTGATACATCTCTGTCTGTGTTTCTTGTCCTGATGTGCACAGGTTAGCCCGTGTACCACGAGTCCTCAGTAATGACCCTTTCTCTGTGTTTCCTGCCTTGGTGACATTTGCTTCCTCTCACTGGCAGATGGAATTAATTTTTCAATCTCTCTCCACTGTGGACCCGTTCGGTCTGTAGAGAGTCTGTTGAAGTGTTGTGGATTCTGTTACACAGCCTATTTGACACTTCAGGTCAGATCTGAACCACAGACAAAGCGGAATTGAATTCTTCCTCCTGAATTTCCCCTTTCTTATTTTTCTATAGGTCTCAATTGCGTTCAAGTTATGCTTTTACCAAGTGCCCTCCAGAGTCTAACACCACATGTATGTTAACTGCACTTCAACCCACAGACAGATGAAGCATCATGTGAGAAAAGGCTCATTTAAATTCTGTGCTATAATGGAGTGACAGATCCATACACTCAAAATCATGAGTAATTTTCCTTCCCTGATGGTATTGGCTTAAAACCCATGTTAACACAAAGGTTGTGTTTTGTTGTGTTTGGGCTTTTTTAATTTTATATTTTTCATCTGCATTTTGGAATTTCACATTTGAAAGCTTATCCCTCAAGAACAAAGGTTGGGAACTTTAATTCCGTGCTTTCCGATTTAAAAAAAAGATGAGGCACAAAGCTGAAGGGCACAGATGATATGTTTAAAATACAGGGAATTCCTGATGTGTTTAAAATACAGGGAATTCCATCCTGCTGGATATTTCACGAAAGAAAATACCTGATATAAACTGTATATAGTCCATGCTGTGTTTATCCTACCCTGTTCCCCAACAGACTGTATGGAGTTGTCACAGCTGTGTCGGGGACAGGAGAGCTCTCAGCTCCATAATGAGCTTTGGTCCATCACATATTTTAGCCCAAACCTTAGTCACCAGCCCATCCTTCTTCAGTCACTGAAATCAGCATTTTCTATCATGTTCATCACTCGAGAGCACTTCCACCAGACCTGATTGTCTAACGTGACCTCCGAAACCTTTGGAAAATCCTTGACAACTTCAAATGCTGTACAAAGCAAAATAATGGGGGCAATTGTTCACCACTTCCAGTGAGGTAAAGAAGAGCAGAGAAGATGCAGTAACAAATGGTTTAGCATTTGCCAGCATATGACTCAGAGGTCCTTGTCTTGCTGAGCTCATAAGAATCTCTCATGAGCCACTTAGGCTGAGTTAGTGCAGAGGCTTTACTTTTATTATTGCATCCGTGTTTTGACTTGAAAAAGGTGGGATCCTCTTCTCTGTAGAAGGGGAAAATTGTCTTGAAATCAGGCTATTTCCTAGTGTCACCCCATCATACAATAAATGAGTTTTATGGTAGAGTCCCAGTGTTTGAGGCCTTTGACCAGGTTTCCTTAGAAAGCAGTGTGACCTGGCAGCAGCAGGTCTGTAAAGTGAAACAGTTGGTGCCAAGGACCTCTCTTATACACTAATTTCCAGGCATTTACTCCAGGCAGGCTTTAACCACATCCCATAAACTGTCTGGTCCATCAATGTTTGGAGCACATCAGGTGTGTTCCTGCAATGCTTCTGCATCATATTTCAGTTGGAAGGAATCCAGGTCATGCGCTTCAAGACCACTTTATGAAGTGAACCACACATCAGTTGAGACAAACCAGAAGATTGACTCCAAAAGAGCACTCCCCATGTGAAATAACACGACTTCACACACACACCTTGTTGGCAAGGTGCAGTGGTTGGTCTGGGCAGAGAGGACTGGCTCCACGCTTGTGCTTTCTGGCAGAGCTGCAAGGGTGGTGCTCCTTTCATTTGGCAATACCTGTGCTGCTGGTCCTCAGGCTGGTTAAGGAGGCTGCAGTCTCCTCCTCTGGATCTGTCACGAGTTGGGTGGTTCACGGCTTCACAGATGAGAGCTGATAGAGCAGAGCATCACTAATCAACAGGGCTTGTCCCACAAATCTCACTGAGAATAAGGTCACTCAGGGACTTAGAAAAAGCCCCAGTATGGGCTAGAAATGAACAGGGAGTCAAAACAAATGTAGGAGGAACCACATTGGTCAGTTGTCCTAATTGATAAAGCTCATGAGCTCCATCCTCTGCTCTGGCTGTGACATTGGCCATGTAGTCAGACAAGACATGAGCTGATAAAGACCAAGGTTGCTGTGGATGACTTGGGTTGTTGGAAACACCTTCAGGCTGCTGTGAAGTTTCAGCTGATGTGGGTAGGGTTGAACATCTTTCCACACCCACTCCAGATGTTGTATAGGTCTTAGCACCACAATACAGTTTTCAGTAGGCATTATGGTCCTTCAAGAGGCATGATTTCAAAAGATTTCTTAGGCTTTTTGTTTTCCTAAGTCAAATTTACTGGCTGGTGGAAAGAGATTTGCTGTAAATCTACTTTGCAAATATGTTGCTCCCCCTGATCATACTGTAAATGACTGTATTTTTGTCAGGCTTTTTATAGGAGTATGAGTCTTAAAGTTATGGACATTAAAGACTGTTAAGGACAGGGTTTGCAAGATGAACCCTTCAAGATGCAGCACTGGAACAAACTAAGAGTCATATGACATAAACATTCAGAGTTTGGGAGTGATTTTCCAGATCAGAATTATGCAGTGATTTTCCTGAAATAAAAGGAGAAGGCTGATTATTGCTCGGGTGCTTTGCTAAGTCAAAGGTGGATGTATTCTCACAGATGTAATCTGAGCGGTTTTAAGATGCCCGTTATGATGTTAGGCCCTACCCCACAACCTCAGTTGCCCTAACAGATCTTGTGAATGCCTCTGGATCATTTCAGTGTGAACTCAGTTAGGTTTAATAACCTTTTGCCCCGTAGCAATCCTGAGTGAGCCAAGAGTTATTTTTAATCACACGTGGTGCCTCTCACTGCAAGTGATCCATGCAGCCCCAAAGATCAGCAGGCATCAGTCATCCACAAACCACTCACACACCGTATGAAACATGTAGCTCGTGACCTCCTGCTCCCTGAAGAATAGTCGATATTAAAAGCAATCCCACAATATTCAATGGCACAGGCAGAGGTCAGATCAGACTGGCCCTCGTTAATGCACTGTGTCAGTATTTCTTTAGTGACCTCATCAGTCCTCTAAGAATTATCTTGCTTTAAAAGATGCCATGTCTGCCTCCTTATGAAGAAAACCGTCTGGATGAGATTTGATCTCACATGTCCCCACTTCTAAGAGAGAGGCAGTGTCATGGAAGAGGTAGTTTGACCCCTTTAACTCAGGGGGATTTTAACCCTGAAACTTAATGGCACTTATATTTCTACCTGTCCTTTAAGAGAGAAATACGGCCATTCTGAGACTGTGGGTTTCTGAGAGGTGTGTAAGGGAAGCACCAGTGAATGTACATGTTCAGAAATGCTAAAAATGTGTCTGCAAGCATTTGAGATGAGATTCAAGAGCAGATGGTCGTTGAGAACGAGGGATTGGCAACTGCGTCACCAAGTCCTTGAGTTCAGTGTGTTGTAGCAAGAGTAAGTGATTTTCACTCAGCTCATATTATTCATCAGAGAGTGTGTATGTGTGTGCTTTTAAATAAAACATGATTATGTTTCTTTGGGTTAGTTTTTGCATACCGTAAAGCTGAGGATCTTTCATCAGTTGGTTTGGCTTTCAGACTTGGGCATTTTAACCAAACTAAATAAATATTCTCAAACATTCTTAAACATGCATGCAAAAATGCTGGAAAAGTTAGGTTTGCCATAAATGCCATCTTTCCACAGAGAGCCGAGCTACCATTTTAATTATGCTATCATATATTTCAAGCTGTCTATTCCACATTTACATCATAAGGGAAGAATGTAGTAGGTAGGNGGGGTTAGGTCTGTTTGTTTGCCATGTTCTATTTGTTTGGGGTTTCTATTCATGCTTATTTTCATTGTTTTCTTTGCAACGGCGAGGCATTTGCATCTATAATAGTGAGCCTTATATTCTCTGGGGCTTTTGGAAAAAAAAAATCAAATGCTGTATGATTTGCAGTACAGCGATGGAAGCTGGCAGTTCTCAAATAGTATGAAATTAGTTTAGTTTAGTCTCATTCTTCTGTATCTCCTGCTCATCTACTGCCCTCCCTGAAAGTCAGGCATTATCTGGGTTTTTTCCTAGTGTTTCTCTGACACTTTTGCTCTGCACTTGACAAATGCAATCAAAATATAGAGCAGAACAGATCTGGTAAATTAAGGTACTAAAGATGAGAGTTGATTTCAGAAAACAGCCAGAATTCTGTGTGGTTTTCAGACAAAACCCACTGAAGGTCATGCATGACTTTTCAGCCAGTATTGCCAGATTGTCAGAGACAAGCTGTGGTTGTGGGAGAGGAAGCAAATTGTCTCACTCACATTTCTGTCACTGTATGATTTGGATTTCCCCCCCCCCCAAGAAGCTGTCTGGAGTTTTTAATTACTGCTGATTACCTATTCACGAGAGAGGTTCTTCACAGAAACACACATCTTCCTGCCCTCTCCTACAATACATACATTGTGAAGAAATAATTGCACAAAACAGCTGCTTCCTATTTCCTCCAGGCTGGCTGCTCTTGGGGAACTGCACAGTGCAGCCCCCTCTGATCACATCCCTCCAGTGGATCTGAGCACAGCTCTGCCCCCCGCTTCCCTGGAGACCAGGACATTTTGCAACTCTTCATGTTCAGATCAACCTCTGCTCTGCCAGTGGCCAGCAATTTGCTCTTGCAAATCTTCCAAGGATAGTCTGAGAGGTCCACAAACCTTATGTGTGGTCAGCAGGGACCCAGTGGTTGGTTACTGGCTTCTCCTTCAGATCCTAGAGGGGTGGCATTGCTCCTCTGGGGTGGCTTGGAGGCAAAATTTAGAGAGAGAGGGGTCCCCAGGGAGATCCCAAGTTTTGTTTCATGCCATTGGAAGTGACTCTGAGTTTTTTGCTCGTATTACCCAAAGATCCTGCAATTATGGTATCTCTATACAGAGGTAAGACAACAGCCTTGAGCAAGTTTTGAAGATGTCAGAGGGGAAAAATGCCCATGTGGGCAGCTGTAAGGGAAAGGCAGCTCAAGGAACCAGTAATGAGGAGCTGCTTTTGTGTTTGGGATGGAAACTGCTGGGTAAATAGAGCACTGTGAGCCATGGAGAGGTCCAATGTGACACCCATCGTGTCATGTGTTTAATCAGGCTTGCTCACGGAAAGTGGCTTGATAATTTTGGGGAATGTTTTGTACACTGCAAATGTTAAATGACCCTTGTTAAATAAGGAAAACCTATTAACAGGCTGCTCTGAAAGCAATCAGCCTTAATTACCTCAAAATACAGGGTTTGCCAGACTATAAAAACCTGTTATTTATTTTAAAAGTTTTGAAAACATCTGTAAGCTAAATATGTTTCAATGTGTATTTGTGTATTAGCATGCCCGTGTATGTGGTGATTATTTAAGAAGAATGGACTCGTTGCTGCTATTTCTTCCCCTTTTTTGGCTCTGGTTGCATTTTCTGACTGCAGCAGTTCAATGCTTGGTGTCAGCAAAATGCTTATTTTTTTCTCTGCATTTTTGAGCTTTTGAAGGAAGATTTGTTCTCACCCTCCCAAAACAAAATCCTCACCCACAACCTGCATGAGAATCCTTTGATATCTGCTTGCTCAGTATAAATATACAGGATTCTAGATCTCAACCCTCCCATTTGCCAGTGCAGGCACTAATTCTCCCATCTAATAAAACTTTGCAAGAGGTTAGAGTTGAATGCCACATCTAATCATTGATCAGCTGGTATTGAATCGCATATATTATGTTAACACACTCATGCTTTTAGCTCACTGTGAGCATCCTTTCTTTTCTCTTTCTTAGAAAGGGGAGGAGAATGTAGCAGACTTTTTTTTTGGTGTTATCAAGGGTAAGGAGTAGAATTATTTCAGCTTTTTAAAAAACCAACCCAAACGCTGCCTTTTCCAGCTGCAGGATTTGCGTGCACGAGATGAAGATGCTTGTCTGATGGCTCATGCTGAGTGTGGCATTGCATGCAGTCATTAGTGATCAAAATCTTTCTAATTCAGGTGTTAAATTTTAAGCGACTGTGCTGGTTAATACCAAATTACACAGGGCAGGATTGGCTTCGTTGTGTTCACAAGAGACTGGCTGCTGTGCAGATCTAGTGCTGCCAGAGTACCCTCACTAAACATAGCTCGGCTGTGCTGCAGCCCCCTCCAAAAGCCAGAGGTGCAATTTCCAGCCTCATATGCCATTTACCCAGTGTTCAAAACACTGGATTTTGCACAGGAATAGCTGAATGGGTTGTCAAGCTTTCTCTTTCTTCCTCTTTG
>VZTA01002169.1:96420-115598 GCA_013398855.1 Mohoua ochrocephala | reverse complement strand
CATCACCTATTTCTGTCATCACCTTCTTCATATCCAGATTTTGCTACTCTCTTACTGCAGGCACATGCTCACGCAGTGAAAACACAAATAAACAGAAAGGCATTGTAAGCAATAGGTTTCTGGTAGAGAGGGGAGCATGAGAGGGAGTTAGAAGCTGTCTTAGCTATTTAAAGTTCAATACAAGGAAAGCTAAAGAACATTTTCTTCTACTGCTCTGCCTTTTGACTGTGACATTTCTTCCATTTCATGTGCCTCTGTGGATGTGTGATCTGAAGCTCACCGCACTTAGCTGGAAATTTTCTACTAATTTTGCACTTCTTCACTACTCCAGCTATAAATCTTTTGCCATGTAAGCCAGCTTGCTTTCTGGTTGAGCTACACCGTGCGGTGTCAATGTACCCTCTAGCTGTCTCTGTGGTTTTCAATCTGGGATAAATTACTAACCCAGCAAACATTTTTGCAGATGTTTAAGTTAGAGAGGTGTCTGCTCCTGCTGAGATTGGGTACTGGAGCCAAACTTGGCAGGCTGCATCACCTAGAGGACTGTTTGGGCATGCATTATAGCACCATAGGCCTGCGACTCGCATCCAGCCAGCCGACAGCTGGAGTGGTTTAAACCTTACCGCCAGCCAGCTTTTGTGGTATTCCCCTCTCCTCACTTTGCTTAAAGTCACAGACCCAGCAGGGCAGCCAGAAGAAGAAAAGCGGTCAGCAAAGCCATTGCTCAATGCAGTGTCTTTGCTAAATGTGCATCCATCAGTATTTTAACTATTCCCAGAGGATGAAGATGTGGCATGCCAGAGGCATTGCCCCACACTGTCCTCTGCTCCTGTCCAGCAGGCAAGAATGGTGGCAAGGAACTGGTTGTATGAAAACTTCAGCTGGCCTTTAAAACAGACTTTTTTTGTGGTTTTTTTTCCACATTTCCTTCCCTATAAAAACTATTTTGCTTGACATTTTTAATGGAGCTAAAACATTTTAGAGCAGAAAAGGTTTTTTTGAATAGCAAAGTAATAAAGATGTTACGGAAATAAGAAAAAAAAAGAATTAAAAAGAAAGATTTCAACTCTAAAGTTTCTGAAATTAGTCATTAAAGATAGGTCATATCCTGTAAAAGATACAAGATATTTATCTTTTTCCCCACTCAAATTAGCTTTGTTTTGTGCTTTGGGTTTTTTTTTTTTTTCCTCTTGCGTTTATGAGTTGCAGAGGCTGTTAAAACTGAAAAACAACAGCAAACCTTTCCCACCCTTACTTCACAGTTTGCATAGATTTAGGACTTTTTTAATATTTACCCACATGGAAACATCTACCATCTGGTGAGCATACTTCGGTCAGACGTTCTGCTCCCGGTAGTCAGGACATCTTGGAAAAATTCCTAGTCCTTAAGAAAGAAAACAAACCTTTGTCTGTGCCAGCATAGTTTGTGGGCCAGATGCTTATCTGAATTACACTGCTGTGAATAAGCGCTTTCAATATTAATGAAAAAGCAAAAGTTCGGTTGGGTTTTTTCCTTCTTTATTTTATCTTCTTCCATTTAATACAGTAATTAAATAGACCAAAATTATTAAAAGAGCCTCAAAAGTCTTTTAAGGGTAAAAGGATCTTTGGTTTAACTAGGAGTAAGAAGTCAGCAGCTTAAGGTTCCTTCTCTCTCACAAAAGGGAGTGCTACAGCAGATTTCCCAAGAATTGGGACTTTTGAATCTCAGGAACTTGGAACAGAGGGCCTCTTTCCTCTTTTCTCCTTCCCTATCTCAGTCTGAGCTACAGAAAAGCACCTTTTTTCCAAAATAGTCTTTATTCCAAAGGATAAAATTAAAAATTTCATAAATGGGGTGTACATGTACCAGAACTCTTGTGAGAGCTTCTCCTGCCTGTCCCACTGTTCTAAAATACTGCATTCAGTAGCTTAAGTGTCTTCACTGCACTTGGACTGGCAGACCCAGTTTTCAGGTTTAAACTAAAAATTTAAAAATCAGTAATTATTTCTGCTCTTACTGTTTGCTTCAGTTCTCTGCAGTTTTCAGACAAAAATGTGAGAGACACAAAGAAACAATTAGGAAAAATGTTTATAGCCTTCAGGAGAATTGTTCATTTTTAATCCCTTTTGTTGAACAACAGATATTTTATCCCATATGGCACCTCAGAACAGAGCTAATATGTATTCCTAAATGTTCATGCAACCTTTTTTTTTCCTTCAGCTGCCTTTTTTAGTTTTTTTCTGGTATCTAAGCAATCATTTTCTGTTATGAACCCAAAGTGTTATTTTGTGGAGCTTTTTTTCCTTTTTCAGCTGTACTGGAATTCAGAGGAGGACATCCTAACAGCTTCTTTTTGGAGGTTTTTTTAATTATTATTATTATTATTATATTTTAAATCATGTAAGAAACAGTTCATCTGGTAAATTTAGTTTGTTTTTTTCTTTTTTACTACTACAAAATAAAGGATACAGAAGGAAGTGGGGCTAAATTTCTAGAGCACTGTTACACTTCTCTTTTGGAATGTCCTGCCATGCTTTGGCAGTGAGCATGCAGGGTGGCACACTGGATACCATCTAATCAGAAGAAGCAGGGAAATTGCTTTAGCTTAAACTGTTCCTTGAGGCTGAAGATTGCAACTCCATAGTTACTGAAAAGGAATCAGATGTAAGAAGGGGACAGTTGGTGACAAAACAAAGGATGACTAGGATGTTTCTAGTGCTTCCAAAATATTCAATAATTAACAATATTCCAAACAATCCAAAGACCACTGAAATCAAAAGGAGTGCATTCCTTCATTTCAACAGGTTTGATCACATTCTAATTTAGAAATTATTTTTAATCATTAAACAAGTCTTAATGATGGCACTTTGAGATGATTGCCATGAAAACAAAGTACTGTTGGTATTGAAGCTTTTTAAGAAATTGTGTTCAGAGTTACGCAGAATTAAAATTTATTCACCCTTATTTCCCCTAGACTGAAAACAGGGTTTTAGAGTTGCTGCTCCGTTTCTGTCCTGTGTTTCCACCCACTCCATGAACTATGCTGATACAAGTACCCAGTGAATCAGATAGTGAATCAAATAAAGAAATATAATATGGATTATAATCAAGCAAGAAATGAAAACTGTGGTGTTAGTTCAGTCACCATTTGGCCATATTTGCATTTGTACTGGCATGGTTGAGGGACCGGAGCTAACATGATTCAGTCAGATGGAAAGAAGACACTGTGTAATTAATGACCAAGCTGTTGTGTGCAGAGCCAGAGATATTTCTAAACCTTAGTGTCTATATTAGCACATATAATAATCTTCTTAATGTCTCAGATCTGAAGACTTAGAAACGACAAATGAAGAGAGAGAAAGAAAAATTAATCAATGCAAGAAGACGAAATAAAGCAGAGAAATATAAGAGTTACGAAGACTATAAAGTACAACTATTTCAGAGCCACAAGCTGGGCCCAGATCTCCATGTGTTCTCATAGTTCAACTGCAAATATGTTGCTCTAATTTTAATTCTTTGACCTCTTATAATTTTGCATAAAATATAACCTCAAGGCCATAAGAAAAGCCCTCTCAAAATAATCATTGCCTATTACCTTATCTAATTTGAAAAGCAATTCCTGTAAATAAATTATCTTTAATTCATAAGTCTCATTACATTTTTGCTAAGTATTGTTACATATATAAAGATTTTCAACACTCTAAAGTCATACTGATTTAACTTCAGCTTAAAACCCATAAATAAGACTCATTTGAATAACAGTTATGTGTTTAAGTCTCCATACCCAAATAGGTGAATGCTGTTGCTAGCAGGCTGGTAAAGACAACTGAGTATAAACCAGAGGCTTAATGAATAATAAAGAAATTATAAAAAAGTTAAAACCAGAAAACCTGGGAATAATCTTCCAGTTGCATTAAAAAGGTCTTCAAATTAGAGCTGATATGTCCATCAATTATTTTCCAAAATTCACTTTTAATTCATTATAGCAGCATAAATGTAAATAAATGTGCATACCATGCCATTGATAATTGTCAGCATGAGGTCTCAGGGAATAGGCACTGTTACTTCTGCAGGACCTTGGAGTTATCCTATTTTCTGTGTTTAGACGTCTACCTTCAGCACATCCCACAGTTCCCACTACTGTGAGAAGGTTCCTGCTTCACTCAAGACATCCAAGAGTGCAATCAGGAGACAACTGTGGAGGCAGACTTCTCTGCCAGTAAACAAGTTTCATAGCGAGAGCATGCAAATTCAGGGCACTGTGGAAGGAATGTTGTGGGAATAAAAGAAGAGTGGTTTTTTGGCATAGTTTTAAACCTAGGGATAGAAAACAGAAGTCTAATTGAATCGTCTTGTATAATTTTCTAATGTAATTTCCACAATCACTCGATTTTTTTTAAGATTGAAAAGGCCATTTGGAGTTGCATGGTTTTGTAAAATAACATTTTTTGTTTGGAAGATGAAAAGGAGCTTTCAGCTTTTGAAATAATGATATTGGAAAATTTTTGTTATAGTATGAGAGAGAAATTCTAAGGCTGGAAAGGATAAAACTACATCAATCCCTTCCATTTCATACAGAGTTGGACACATAACTTATGACCTTTAGTAAAGCAATTAAAAAAAAATGACAACGGTGTCAGGAAAAAAGTTTCTAGCGCAGCCAGGCCCATTGGGAGGCAAGGAGAGACTGAGAGATGTCAGGGAGTCATAGCAGAGATGGATATCAGATGGATTCAGGAGGGCAGGAGAAAATAGAGAAAATAGAGATGAAGAATGAGAACCAATAAAATTTGTGCTCACATGAATAATTTTCCCAGAGCTGTCACTTTAAAAAGCCAACAATTCAGACAAAATTATATCTCCTATTGGTTTCTCTGGTTTGGTTTGGTTTGGTTCAGTGCTAGAATAGAAAATAATGCATTCTAATGAGGCCTATGAAGTTAGATTTGGAGACACCAAATCTCTACTAGTATTAATTGGAGATTTGCAGTGTGAAGGCTGGGTTCTGAGTTATGTGCATCTTGAAAAACCTAAAGCCGAGTTTGGGTCAGAAGATATTTTCTACTGAAGTGGTCTCTTTGGGTGTTACCAGCCTACTGTCCCTTTTTTAATTAAGACTTTTTTATATATCTGTTTCAGATGAGTGTAAAAAATTCAGAGGTTTTTGTACTCACAATATCTAATATTTGCAACGCTTCTTGGTTTAAATTAAAAGTTAAAAAAATTAAAAAGAAGGTAGTGGAAAAAAGAAAAGAAAAATAACGTAACATTTCATCATTTTCAGATGAGTTTAACTTGATTCTAGTCATATAACTGGGAATAAGAAATGGGAAAGGTTGTAATTGCTTGCAGTTGTTATCTTCAGGAGTATTACTGTTCAGTATCATTTCAGGCATTATTAGATATTATTTGGTATTGGAGGCATCTGAAATCCAGAGTTAATCAATAGGCCAAGGGATCTCAGGTAACAAACTTCCCAAGTGACAGCTTGTGGCCAAATATTACTCAAATTAAAAATCAGTAATAAAAAATCAGTGTTGAAGCAAGCAAAGACAGAGGTACCTGGTTTCAGGTAACCAGTGTAGGTGTATCTATAGTCAGGACAGAGATAGGGGCTCTCCAGAGGGCCGTTCATTGCATGCTAGGCTGTTAAGTGCCAAAAAGTGAGGTGGTAGCTCTCAGGGTACTCCTCTGGCAAGGAGTACTCCTCTTGCTTACTTCCTGCTACACCTCCACCCCAAAGAGTATTCAGACTGATATTTTAAACTGAAGATGGTTGTGTCCATACTTTAAAAAAAAAAGAGCGATTCTTACATCCAATTTGTTATACTAATTTCAATTAACTGCACACAAACTTCAGGATCGGTTTGAAAGGATTTCTGTTCTACTGTAACATCTTGCAACTGGCTTTTATTTCCCAGGCACTGACGTTTTCCTGTCATCATTTCAAAGTGTACATCTTCAAGGAACTGTACATTGACTAATTAATGTTAGAAACACAGAAGCATTTAGGTTGAAAAAGACCCTTAAGACCATCCAGTCCAACCATTAACCCACCACTGCCAAGTACACCACTAAAGCACGTTCTGCACCTACACATCTTAAATACCTGCACGGGTATTTGACTACTTGAATATACTTGACTACTTCCCTGGACAACTTGTTCCAACTTGACAGCCTGTTAAGTAAAGAAGTATTTCCTGTGTTGTTTAAGTCAATTTTGTTCATAACATCTTTCCATAGTCTAAGAACTGCCTAAACTAGTAAACAACCTTTTTCCAAAAAAAAAAAAAAACAAACAGAGAACAAAACCAAAGCCAAACAAAAAAAAGTTGCAATGTTCTCACAAATTAAATATAAAATTTAAAACATCTTTTAGCATTATTGACTTAATTATATTTATCAGTGGTACAACATATAAGTCAGAGGTTTATGTACTTACTGTGAATATCAAGTTCTTAAATGCATAAAAGCTTGATTTCAAGGTGGGTAAAGCATCCTACGTGGAAAGCTACAGTGTCTAATTCCTGCAATACAAGACCATCAATAACAGAATCTGACCCTTTTCCAGTTCACATAGAGGTGTCTTGCCCAAACTCTCATTAAACTTGCCCAATGATCTTTAAAGTGTGTGCTGGAGTCTGAATTGGCTAATAGGGGAGGAAAATATTCAAAATATTGAGCTACATATCAGCTATTTGGTTTTATTTCTCTCCCCCCCACCGCCCCTTTGTTTGATATCTGGAATAAGGGTACCACCTACTGGCCATTAGGTTTTTTGTGAAATTATCTGAAAATCTCTGTCTTCTGCTCAGTGGCACTTATTCCTTCTCTATTGATTAAAACAACTTAATTTGCCATCATTTTGTACCATTCTGGGCATGTGGATTTGAAAAAATATTCTTTTTCTTTTATACATGTATCAATAAAGGTCAAAAAATTGAGACAGATATGCAGGAGACCAACTGTTCTTGCTTTAGTGTATAGTTTTATTAATGCAGGCAAACAGTCATACATAAAGGAGCAGCTTGATTTCTTTAGTATGAGACAGCAACAGTCTCCAGAATCACATGCTTTCCTACAAAGAAATGTGAAAGAGTATGCTCTTACCTCTCTCTCTATTTTAAGGACATAGTCAATAATAAAATCTTCTTACTCATGATTTTCAGCCCAGGAGTCCGACCCCATTAGGCACATTTTCTGCCTCTGCAGACTTCATTTCCTGCCAGCATGTGACGCAGAGAAGAGAGGAGAAAGAGGTGGAGCTCCATTTGGGAGCAGCAAGGGTCCACAGATAGACTACGAACTCCTGAGTGTGTCAAGAGCAGGGTGATCTGGATTGAGTCAGAAGAAGCTCTGCAGTCACTCTTCTCGCTCAGCACACTCACATTACTCATGAAACACCACTGATCCTTTCCAGTCTCACATCTAAGGCCAAATTTCTGAAATTACAATTTCTGAAATTACATGTTTTAGTCCGGCCCACCCAGAATTTGGGGCAGCTTGCTGGTGTTTGCAGGGTTTTATTTTAAATAAAAATGGTGGACTGCTAGGTATGTTTACTAATTTTGTGACCTTAAGCAGGGGAAAACTAAGCCTTTGCTTAAAAATAAGACAAATAAAATCAGCTTCCTAGCAGTGACAAAGGAGACTGCAGATTAATCCTGCAGATTAATCACTTCAGGCAAAGAACAGAATGGAGGGTTTCATGTCTTTTCTCAAAGAAATTTTTATTGGGGTGAAAGCTGTGTTCAAAAATGCTTTTGGTGCTGTATGTGGTAGATAGAGTTAACTTTCCTCATAGCAGCTCAACCAGTGCTACGGTTTATATTTGTGATCAAAACAGTACTGATGACACACTGATGTCGTAGCTATTGATGAACAGTGTCTGCACAGCACCAAGGCCACCGCTGCTTCTCACTCCACCGCGACTCTCACCAGGCTGCGGGATGCAAAATAGTTAGAGAGGGAAAAGGCAGACAACCCAAACTAACCAAAGAGATATTCCATGCCATATAGCACCATGGTCAGCCAAAAAAAAAAGGGAAAAGAGGAATTGGTTGGACATTGGTCTTCCTGAGGGAAGTAGTGAGCGATTGCCTTTGCGTCACTTGTTTTGTTTTCTTTCTCTCTTCTTCCATTTAGCTTCCAATTATTACTTTTTTAAATTAATGATTAGACACCCAGATTTTTTTGGTTTTAATGTTCCTTTCTTCATCCACCATCCCACATTATTGGGGAATGAGTGAGGGCTGTGTGGTCATTAGCTGCCTACCAATGTTAAACACAACATATGGGGAGAACTGAAAAATCCAGGGTGGGCCCCAAGAATCTCCTATAGGAAGAAGTATTTCTCTGGTGCATCTGAGCTTAAGGTAATGGAGCAATGTAATACATCCGTGTTACAGTAGTTTTAAAAAGGAAAGAGAAGGACTGGTTAAAATGTAGAATATTTGCCAAAAAAGCCCCTCACTTAAACAATGATGCTGTTTTTCACTCCCTAAAAGTTAACGTAGGTTGAAAACAAAAATTAAATCCACCCTGCTTAAAAATATCTAGAATGGATTCACGCTACAAGACACAATTAATTTGTGAAACTCATCATCAAGCAATTGAAAAAGAATGAACAGCTCCTTACAAAACTGGCAATATCAAGTATAGCAAAGCCATTCAAAATTACTATAAGTATGATAGATCTCATCTTGTGTTCATAAATACCTGTGGCATTAAAATGGTACTGTCTTCTGAGTCGTTCCAGCTGCACTTTCCCCTGGATCTAGGTTTCCCATTTTCCCTTCAGCAATATGGCTTAAACATGAACTTCTGTTCCCAGTAAATTGGAATTCTTGTCCCACATGCTTAATTGCACTATGAAAGCGATACCTGCTTTATAGATTACAATTAAATTATTCTAGTCATGTGTTTCAAAATTAAATTGAAATGACAATATTTTTTTTAAAAAATCCCCACTTACAATCTACATAAGATAATGATTTTACCCAAAAAAAGTCCTAATTTTTTTAAACTTATATCTGACCCTATCCAGATTGTCCCAGGTAGGAGAAGAGTCATGGATATTGAACCAAGTTTAACGGGTAGCCCCTATTCATGCACAGGGCGGCAGCCAGGCATCTGCAAGTACTGGGTGCAGCTACACCTTGTGTCATCCTGAACACAGCCTCACTGGAAACAGCAGGCAAGACAAACAAATCCTCTCCCACCACATATGTGTGGCTACCACTGTGAACATATGCCACGTTCAGCATTTTCCTGATACCACTGTTGAGATCTCTTTCTCCCTGGCACACTGGAATGGCTCAGCAGCTCTGCACCATCAAAGATCCTCCCCTGCTAGCTGCATTCCCTCTGGCTTTCTAGAGTCCAGAGAAAATCCTTCTATCAAGTACGTGAAAGGCAGTTGTTACAAAGCCAATGCCACTGTTACATCCACAGTGTGCTCTTAGGGCTGGTTAAAATGTTATAGCAAAAAATTTTCCCATTTTAAAAAATGACAGTTGTCTGGCCTTGGCACACTCCTGTGGACTGGCTGATCTTGCCAAAACTCCAGCAGTAACTGGCAGACAGGCTGACCCTTGGCTGTGATCATGTCACTGAGCTCAGCAAGACTTTTAATTCCCTGGAAAGCTTTTGCTGACTTGGTGGTGGCCAAGATTGCATAAGGTGCCTGTCTGCAAGCCTGCTTAGGTTCTTCTGCTGCAAATTCCCCAATATTTTGTGGTGTCATACCTCTATTCCCCAAATAATTGTCTGGTGGACATTTGGGATGCCTGACTTTTTAGCTTGTGAGCCTAGCAGGTGGCAAAAAAAAGAGGTGAGACACTGAGGATCCTGGTAAACATCTCCAGAGCAGAATATTTAGTTCTACAGTAAAACAAATATCAACATAATTGTTTGGTGCTTTTTTACCACTATATTTTTCTAGAAAGATTTTTTTTAATAGATATATTTTTTATTTCCAATCTTATTGTGCCCACAGTATTTAACAGCATTTGTTGGTGACAGCACAGAAAGAACATGGTGACCACAGAGACAGCACAGATGCTATCGGCATATATCGTGAACTCTGGTAACCTGTGTATTTTCAGTGTAGTGCAAAATGAAACTTAGCTCCTAAAGTGCATAGGCAATAAGATTAGAACTTTTCCCTAAGATTTTAATCAAAATTTTGTGTGGAAAAAAGGCCCTAATAGAACAAAGAAGGTAATCTTGCAAACAATTTTTTTGAAAGGGAACGAAATCAAATTCTACCAATACCTAAAATATACAGCAGTAGTGTATAGTTTACATGATAAATCTTGTAAATTGATAAATGATATTTAGCAAAGTATTTTGAAGCATTTTATATCATCATATTGAAAATTCTGTCTTTTCTTACAAATCAGGCATATTAAGAAATACTGGAGTGTGTATTTAGTTTTAATAACATCCTTAGGTCCCTTAAAAGTAAATGCCTTAAAAGAAAACAAATTAAACAAATGAATTGAATAGAGAAATGTGAAAATTACATGGTTTAAAGTGATTTGGTGCTCTAAATCCTCAAGAGCCCATTGAAGACAATTAGTACTAGGAAACGAAAGCTTCCCAATTATCAAGACAGGTTAACCTTCGAAATCTTTGTCTTTCTCTTTACTTCCACCAGATGGTGGTATATAGCAAAAAACGACTCCTGAAGATCATTTTTCCTCTCAAAGCCTAAGAAGCAAGGGAAAATCTTTGTCAGTCAAAAAGAACACGTTCTACGAGGCAGTACAGATTTTACAGAAACAATGTCTGAATTTTTTTTAAGTTATATCTGACTCCATCCAGATTTTTGTATGTAGGAGGAGTATGACTTTTCTTCTAGTCTCTTTTTTATTGTTTAAGATGTCAGATAGCTTTATTTTATATGGAGTAGGAGAGATAGATATTCACAGTTATTATATTTTAATCAAATCTTTTAATATTTTTCTATTCCACTTCAGCAGTGATTCCTGACTACACTCTTTTAATCTGTTTTTTCTTAGAAGAGTTTACTAGTTGCATTTCGCTCTCTGTCTGTCTCACCTGCAATACCAGTGCACTTTTCCAGTGGATTAAATGCAGGGTCCTGGGCATTCCAAAGTAAGTACTTTAGCCTTAATTAGATATCATGATATAACTCCTGAGTGTTCCAAATTCTTTGACATCATGTCAAGGAAGATTTAACTTTGGCTTAAAGATTGTCCTCGGCTTCAACGCAAGAAGATTCCCACAGATTCTGAAACCATCGCTTCAGCTAACAGATGAGCATGTGCATGAAGTCACATCAGCATTGCTACTCCCCCTAGAACTGAGTAACTCAGTAGAAACACTGGATTTTGAAGTCCTTACAGGGAATGAGTGTTTTTACAAGTGCCATGGATATTGGTGGCAGGGAGTGATGTGACCTGTGATGTTTCAAGATTTATTCTAGGTAGTTAATACTGTTACACTTCATCTCCAAGTATTGTGGTATTAGACTCTGTATATGTAGGCATTTAAGCACTTACTAGCAAAAAAACCTTGCTAAAGGTCTCCTCATTAAAAACCTTTTATTTGCATCTGAGAATAGAGAAATGTTTTCTTCCACTGAGAAACTGTTATTTCAGCATCTGAACTGAATAGAAGCTCTGTGTTACTGGTTTTAACAAAGGAAAAACTTAAAAGGCAAAATATAGTGCTGTTGTCTAGGCTTTATTCACTGTGTCTCTCCAGGCAATGCCTTGATATGCATTCATGAGCAAAAGGGTTCAACTTGCTAATCCTTAAGTTCCAGAGGCTGAGCTTGGGGCCCCTGGGAATATGATGTTTAGCACAAGTCCTGACACTCCACCCTAAGCTGTGTGGATCTGAAAAGCAGGCTTCAAGCCTGGAGCAGGACTGTTTTCTAATTATCCTCTGTTCATGTGAAAGCCAAAGTCTCAGAAGCTAAATGTAATTAAAACAGTTATTCTATCCCTTGGTACCAAACAGGAAGCAGCCCAAATTCCCAGCCCTGTCATCCATACTCTGCCAAATTGTTCTCTGCTGTGTTGACTGCTGCCTCCTCATCTCTGTGCTCACCAATAAAGCAGATCCTCTTAAGAACAGATCATGAACAGCAGTTATTCATTTGGTCTCCTTACTCTGGATTACGAATTGTCTGCTATGCCATGGTACAGCTGAACTCGGGGCATTCTCTACAAAACTTCCTGTACTGCCACTCCTCTCCTCAAGTCCGCTGTAGGAACTAATCTACCCCACCCAAAAAAGAAGACAAAGGGAAAATACATGCTTTTTTCTTTTAAAATCAAGCTTTCCTTACAGCTTGGGTCAGGGAAATTTTTTATTTAAATCATACCTTTATTGACATCTGAAAATGGGCCTAAAACCTTGTTAAAGCAGGGAATTTGATCAAAAAACTATGAATAATGTGCAAGTGGGAATTTGCAGTTTATGAACTGCCTTGGTTTGTAACTGGTCCATTTGAAATAGTTTGAATAACTAGCAGCAAGGAGAAAGCACCATTTTCTAAAAGGCAGTCTTAATTGACACGGTACAAATCAGGCATGAAGACCTATCCGCAGCTATAGAAAAATTGATTCCCTACTTTACAACAGGTCAAGCAGTGTCTTGCAGCAATAAGGTCTAAGACACTGTGCTGCTTAATAAGTTGCTGTAAAAGAAGAAAAAGGGCACTACCCAGTCTGTCAGTCTTGCTTTCTTTCCTTGTCTTCTCCTTCTTTCCAGGCTATTCACCAACACACCACTCTCCCCCCCCTTTTTTTTGTTAGACATTTAAAGGAAGAGTACACATCTGATAAACAGTATATTAAAAAATTTTCAGTCCCCAGTCCCAGAATTAAATCAAATCCTGAATTTTCTATTGATAGTGTATAAAATCTGACCAAAACATCAACAGTAATCACAAACCCTATTGGAAGGAAAATTGTGATTGCCAGCCCAAATGTTATGTGGGGCGCAACATGGAATCTTCCTCTCTGCACTTGTTTTCTTCATTTAGCTTTAATAGTGACCATTTACTCTACTTTTTGAGTTCCTTATGCTATTTAACCAAGTCATCATTTCCAGCTTAGAGAAGGCTTCCCTGCAATATCTGACTTTTGCAATATCTGACGATTTTTATATGTCTACTGCTACCTTAGAAGACTGAAGCTTCTCCATCACCAAATCATTTCCTCTTCTCTCACTCCAAATTGTGTGTTCAGTTCAGGTCCAGTGTGACTGTACAGGACATAGAATTGATTTTCTGAATGTTGGAAGGTGCCCATCAGGCATACAGTTGTGCAGCTCATACCCAAAATGAGATATGGGTCATTGTTTTGGCCAGATCTGATGACACACAGCAAGAATTATGAAGTATTAACTTTTTTGAGGTTTTTTAATATGAAGCAAGCATAAACATTCATTTTTCTGGCCAGAAAAATCAAGTAAAATCCCTGCAAAGCTCTTCTTGTGATGAGATACATTCAAAGAGAGATAAGGCAAGAGAACATTATATGCAGTATCTTCATATACAAGTGGGCTTGTGTGTATCACGTGAATGTGTATCATACAATGGTTTGGGTTGGAAGGGCCCTTAAAGATCATCTAGTTGCAACTGCCCCTGCCACGGACAGGGTCACCTTCCACTAGACTGCAATGCTCAGATCCCCACCCAACCTGGTCTTGAACATTTCCAAGCATGGGGCATCTTCTGCTTCTCTGGGCAACCTGTTCCAGTGTCTCACCATACTCACAGTAAAGAATTTATTCCTGTGTGTATGTGTACCTATATATTAGCAAAATAAATACTCTCCATTTATTTTACTTTTCCCCCGTTTCCCCAAACCCTTTCAACTGGTTGTACAAAGCTATATTGTTTTAATAAGCTTTAGATTTCTATACTATCAATCTCAAGGACTATCTATAATGGTGAATTTGAGCAATCCTTCCTTATTCACACCTGTTCCCAAAGGGGCAGATGCACTCCTAACAGAAAAGCACTGAAGTGTTTAAGTGAACAGAAATCAGGTTTCTAAGCACCATGCTACAGATATTTTAACACTCTCTCTATCTAAATAAAGACTTTTCACAGTAAATGTCAGTTCCTTTCACATCAAGATATGCCTTGGAAAGTGTTGCAAATAGTACATTATGTTTCTTCACACACTACTGAAAGCTGCTAATAAGGCATCAAAAATCTTTTAGTACAGCATTACTTCTTATGCCTTCTGCCTTTTTGAATGTTCAGAAGAGATCTACATCCATCCATTACACAGAAACATGGATTTCAGGTTCAGGTCAGCGTACCACGCACTGAAGTAGAGTGTCTGATTTGACACAACTATGCCAGATACATGAAGAAAACCTAATTTTTTCAAAGACCAGCTCCGGTTTATATTCCGAGAATATAAATTTCTGGACTTTTTCTCTGAACTTTTATCTGTGAAAGCAGTCTGAGAAAAGCTACCTACAAATGTAGGTTTCTTGTTACCTTTCAAGAATGAAATGAGCTTCTGCTTTATAATTAAGCCTTCATTTTGGAGCTAAGTTTTCCTCTGTTCTTTTTCATCTCCCCCAAGAGGTGGTCCTCCTGTATGGACACCAGGATATCTTCTAATTCTGAGACCAGTGTGACAAAATAATATTCACTTGCTTGAGACAGGGATTCAAACCACAAGCTTTCTCAAACCTGGGCAGATTGCTGTTGATTATCCCAAGATATCAACAGCAATCTGTATTTCTGTCTTACTCAATACTTACAGTCCAGGCTTACTGAATGATTCAACTGACTCTGATTTGAATACTTCTTGACCCTTGCCATGCACTCTCTCCTTTTCCTGACCAGCTTTCTTTAGTTGTTCCAGTTTCAGCTTAAAAGCTTTCAAATTGAAACATCTCAGTTCAAATCTGTTTTTCTTGATTCAAGGGAAGTGCTGGGAATGCCGACCAGATGATTGCCCTTCACATACACTGGTGGGAACTCACCTTTTTTTCAGAATATCCTGTATCTTCTAGTTTATACCAGCCTACCTACACTTTAGTTCTTAACTAACACTATGATAGCGATACTTAACTTAGTATTATATTCTCTTTCCTCTTTTTCCCTGACATTTCCCTCCCTTTTCTTCCTTCCTCCGAACACATACAGCCCATGCCTCAGCCAGCTCTGACACTCTGGTTGGAGCCAGACAGAAGGAATATCCAGTGAACATTCATTAAGTCCCTTTTCGATCCACATTTGGCTTCCCATTTGTCTGCTCCCATACAGCGCCTTTCAGTTCAACACTGTAACACAGGAGTCTGTAAAACCACAGAGGCAAAGTGGAGGTGCATGTGATATTTATAAAAAAACCCCAAATTGTAATGTTCACAACTCCCTCGTTCTCTATAGGCCAGGTCTTATAATAGTAACTCGTAACTCCACTATCATGAAAAATCAGCCTTCAGTAAATGGACTTTTGAGGAGAATGGAAGTTATTTGCCAAAGATTTCATCTTCAAAAGCAGCTGCAGTCTTAGCACTTCAGTGCCTTTGCATACTAAAGACAATCATTAGAAATTTGTGTCATTGTTGTCTATTTCTGCAGCAAACAGCTGCAGAATACTCTAATACCATGCTACTATAGTATTCTGCAGTTACATATTCCTAAAAGTTATACTTTATAAGCTGCAAAATTCAGAATAATTTGAATAAACCCTTCATTTGTGGGTACATACACATATACCTTTGCTCTGTGTGGTGTTATTTTTTGATCCTTTCTTTTAAACAGAACAAAAGGCAAGTTGTCTTTTCCAAACAGCTCTTTATTTAAAAGATAATTATATAATATACCAAAACACAACAACTTCTACCGTATATGGTTATACAACTATCTTAAGGATCTGGTAGTACACAAAAATAACCAAGAGATTTCATTCATGCAAGAGCTACTGAATAAACTATTTCTAGGATCTTCTCTATATCTGCTAAAAAGTAGGAAATANTTTATTTTTTTTTTTTTTTTTTTTTTTTTTTTTTAGGACAAGAATTATTGGGTTTTAAGCATAGAGATTATTCATTCAAAAAATTTATCTTTTTGCAACCTAATAAAAGGCTTTAAGATATTAGATTCCAGGAACAGTTGCTTTTAAGTGCATATAAACAACAGATTTGAAAAATAAAATTGGAGGAACCATGTCATTCATTCCAGATAAAATGATTTCCAAGTTGTATTGCTCTGTAAAAACTTTAAGAAAATAATGTACAATATAGCTCATACTAGTTCTTTTTTCTCCTTTCTTTCTTTCTTGAGCTGGGAGATCAAACAGAAAAATGCTATTCCTTGGTAATTCAAGTCCAGTTTTTTATAGTCCCTCTTTCCCTTCTGTACAATGGAATGTGAGGCAACTCCTGAGACATCAGNNGCTGTACGCTCTCATCGGCTTGGAAAAATCAAGTCTCAGTTTGGTAACTAAGAGTTCCTGAAGGCTTCCTTTCTTAATAGCTGACACCGTCCAAAATTTACTAGGTGGCTTCCATGTCATTTTCCCATATTGCTACTTCAGAGAAGTCATTCAGTCAGACAAAGCTTGACTGCTAATGAGGTACCACAAAGCTCTTTCTGTTCCACTGTCTGATTGGTTGGTCTGACACACCCATCCAGGTGTCCTGGATCTGGATGATTTTTGAAATCTGGTCATGAACATTGTGGTTTTGAGTGTGTTGTAATATGACACCTGCTGGATTCAAGAGGCTGGATGACAATGTCAAGTTTCAGTAGAAATGAATATTAACAAACAAATATGTTTAAGTTCTTCCTGTTGACAAAGCTTAGATAGGTGATTCTAATGTTCCCTGGCAGTCCGGTAAATGGAAGGAAACAAAAATCATTTGACATATATTTATTACTTTATTTAGGTGTCAGGGATATTTACTTCTTTATCTGTCTATCTATCTATCTATCTATCTATCTATCTATCTATCTCTCTATTTTCAGGGTTTTTCAGCCTCACTCATGAATTCTGAATGCTTGCATTTGGCACCAATTAAAATCTCACTCTCCAGGTTCCTTGCAGAGGTCAACCCCTCACTACCACTTTTTTTGCTTCCTGGAGAGTGAGATCCAGGTGCTGACTCTATTGTTATACCACAGAAGTCAGCACAATTTATTTTGCAGATTATCTAAAACTCTTGTTTTCTCACTGCTTTCAGTCAGTCCAGGATTTTGGATGTGGAGAACATCAATGGTCAGTCTGGAAGCTTGGGGAATTTAAGAACCTGCTCCTCTTTCTGCCCTCCAACATGAAATTATTGCAGTGGTAGTTTGTATCTTCAATTGATACCCCAAAGTGCAAACTGATAACTGGTCTTGAGGGAAAAGAATAAAGATTAAGACCAATGTTGTGTCCATTGTGTGTTCACTAGGAGTCAGGTATGAGGCATAGCCAATATCATACATCTCAAAGTTAAATCTTTCTTAATCTGAAAACTCAACATTTCATCCACTTTGTTCAGAGCACATCCATTAAACTCTTACCTATAACATAGAACAAAATTTTGACTTATAATAAAAAATTAGAAAAGAGCAAAATTTATAGTATACCACAAGCAAGACTTAAGAACAGAAGACTTATTTTATCACCACTGCATTTAACCTTGATAAAACCAAATATTATTTTATAATGTTTCTTTTAAAGAAAAAGTAAGAAATATATGCTTCAGAGATGATAAAATGATTAATTTCTCTATGTTTTCTTGTATAGGGCATTTGCAATACTATGGATGAGAACTCTTAAAAATTTATAAAATCAAAGTAAATCTCAGTTCCATTTAATTCTGCTTTACAAAGTACTGACAGGTTTCTGCAATAACTCTGTACGACTATATCCAATATTTTAGGAGTCCAAGAAATAGTTAAATATGAAGTTTCTGAATAATTGGTATAATTATTCATCTATGAACTTCATAAAAATGTCAGTAATGGAATATATAGGAAAAATGTGCTCCTCTGGAGAGATAGAAAAAGGCAGAACATCTCTCAATAACTGCCTTTAGAAAACAAAATTGCCCATATCAAAAGATGTTCTTTAAGACAAGGCAGTATTCTCTGAATTAATGGTCTTCAAAATAACATTTTTAAACATAAGGGAATGGAATGGAATGGAATGGAATGGAATGGAATGGAATGGAATGGAAGAGATGAGAAGAGAAAAGAGAAGAGAAGAGAAGAGAAGAGAAGAGAAGAGAAGAGAAGAGAAGAGAAGAGAAGAGATCTGTCTAAATTTCTGAATTAATAAGTCTTTATATATTATGATAGCCTCCTCTGATTTGAACTTCATCCAGCACTCATTGCTGCTGCAAATACAGCAGCATGGATATTGCAGGCAATGCACAGTTACAGATGAGGCAGGTACCCTGAGGATCTCACTGAAAGAATGTGTGAAATAGAGACAAATAGGCATAAGCCTATCATTTTTCTGCCATCATCCAAAAATGAAGGCTGAAGAAAGGCTGCAATTCCACAGCAGTGAGGCCATCAGGAGGTAGCAACAGCTAGAAGAGAGATTTCAAGCAAGGAAGTCTCCCAGACTTCAAAATTTCCTTTAACAGCTCTGAGCACCTGGCTTAATTCTATGGTGTGTGTTTTCTAGTACTTTAAAACTGCTATGCTTGCTTTTCGTGAATGACCAATAAATTAAAAAACCAGCACTGACTTTTTTAGCTTAACTGACAATTTTAACAATTATGGTTTTTGTTTCCTCATCTAGTTCAGACCATCACTCTGAATGACATTCCTCTGACACCTCATTCAGAGGCTAGGGACAACTGACAAGCTGTACTTTCCTGCCATACTTTAAGCTCCATCTCCACCAGTGACACACAGTAGCTGGCTGTGTGTGGATTCACAGTCTGCTGAAAGGAAATGGGTTATTTAAAGCCATTTCCAGCCAGTCTGACTAATCTGTTAGCTCTGCACAGCAAAGAACAAGTACACGGTCACCAGGTAGTGTGGAACACTAGATGAGGGTGGAACAGTTTGTATCATCATTTCAGGTCATATGCCATTACTCTGAATGTCTAACTTACCTCCAAAATGAAACATAGAAGGGTGTCGGTTTTTGAAAAATTTACATTCTCTAGCAGATGACAACCACATTACCTTACCCTACTTTTTTTTTTTTTGCCATTTTACTTTTAAACTTGGCATGAGAGA
>VZTA01002169.1:82022-96398 GCA_013398855.1 Mohoua ochrocephala | reverse complement strand
TTTTTTTTGTCTTATTCTGTGTTTCCCATGAAAAAGTGATCTGAAATTTCCTTTTTTTTTTTTTTTTCAGGTACTAGTAGCAGCAAATTTTGGAACAAACTGTTCTACTTTGTTATTTCAGACCAAAAGGTATTTTAGAATGCAAAATATCCATAATAGGACTAGGGATCTTACAGGTTTGTTGGGAAGAAGGTGTTTCTTAACCACTTGAGAGCATGCTGGGTCTCCAGTCTAATTCAATGAGTTTCGCAAAAAAAGCAAGGGGTATGAGTTTACTTCTTTAAGCAAAGCCCTTAAGCACACTAAGCATTTAAAACATTGAGACTGAGCATACTTAATTGCTTTGCTGTATTTGAGTCATAATGATTATTGCAATAATTAGTGTATGCTCAGTTATTTCTTGTCAGTGCATGCATTTAATGGTTATTGAATGAATAAACTGATTAATAATATTTGCAGCGAGAAAAGGAAATATAATTAGCTTTAATACAGTGAAAATACATTTTACTTTAAAAACCCCATCCCTCCTCATGCAACAAAGTGTAACAAACTTGTGAGAGGATTTGAAAATTCTCTGAGCCTTTAGGTTTTTTGTTGGGTTTTTGGTTGTTTGGGGGTTTTTGTGTGTGTGGAGGGTGGGGGGGTTGTTTCTTTGTTTGGTTTGGTTTCGGGTTTTTTGGGGGTTTGGGGAGGGAGGGGGGATTGTGGCTATTTGATGGAGGAGAATTGCTTTGAGGAAATACTTCAAATAGGAAACAGGCAAGTTTTCAAAAACAATGTCTGTCCCATTTTTGCCTCCTGGTCTGAGATCCAGGCTTCACAGGCCTTGGACTATCCCTCAATTTTGATGATTTCTGTGGCCCCCAGTCCTTTCAGACTGCTTTCCTCCTGACTGGAACCTTGAATCATTGAGATCTCAAATCCCACACACACACCATGAACAAGGAACTGGAAAACATGTAACTTTCAGGCGGCAATTGATTCCTCATGACTTGAAAACAGTTTTTCCCATGCTGCGAACCTCCCTTTCTGTTAGCTTCCAAGACTATCTTCAACTCTGAAACTTCCTGTTTTCTACAAATTTGTGGCAGGAAGGAAAGGAAATGCCTTTCAATAGTAACTTTAAGATGTTCTAATTTCAATTCATCTTTCAAATACTTCACCAAATTTCTCGTGTAAACCCGATTACTATTTTGAGTTTTAAGAGTGACAGCACTGGGACATGAATCAGCTTTTCGTTGTTTGGCTTTTTTCCTGAGCATTCACAGATTGGAAGTTAAAAACTCAAAATTCACTTACAAGCAAGCAATTTAAAATATTCATTTTGAAACTCCCATTTAATAGTTAATTTATATCCTTCCCTTTCTTCCTTAGACCAATTCCCTAATAAATTAAACTGGCCAATAATACTGTGGCAGTTCTTACTACTACATTATTCAAAAAATTTGCAAACATTTACATGTTTGAGGTGTCCCATTAATAAATGGTAAGATTCTCAGTAAGATTTATGGACAGTATCAATTTACTTGGTGTTATGTCAGTGTGCTTTATAAAATTCAAAAAGACTACGAGATTGTTTGAAAGCATGTTGAAATCTCAGTTTTGTACAATACATCATGCTTAAAAACTAGTTTTATTCGCAAATGTATAAGTCCAATTAATCTCAAGTAGGAAAAATTCACAATCAAGAAACAGCAATTGCAAAAAAGACACAGCTATGTTATCATCTTGATTTTCCATAGTATATTTTCACACAAGTATGATTTTAGATTTAGATAAGATAACCATAACGCACAGTTACCTATAAACTAAATATACATTGTTTTCTTCTGCTGCATCAGTAATATGAACTTCTCTTGAGTATGTATGGTCTTCTAGCCTTGTTGACATGTAGCTGCCGTTTCAGAATATAGGGATTTTTTCTCTTCACGATTTCCTTTTCTTGGCTTGCATTCTCTAGATCAAAAGTGTCTTGCTGAAGTAACTGTAGGATGCAAGAAGAGACACACTGTTATCAACTTTTTTTGGTAATGAAGATTATAAACTCCTCAAAATTGTTATAAAATATTATTTTAATATCTGCCACCAAGAAAAATCTTTACTATATTAGCTGCAGCATTAATTAAAAAAAACCCAACAAACCAAACTCAAGACGCAAAATTAAAATCAGGCTAAAGATGAGCTGAGCCCTACAGAAGTGATATTTAAATTCCACTGAAACAAATTAGATAATTGGTTTTGACTAGAGAGGAAAGCTGGTATATCCTCTCTGGACTAAAACTCAAATTGACTGAAAGCTTCCTAATGACTATCACACATTTAGGCTAAACACCTACATGCACTGCTTGCTGGTTTCATCTTTTGAGAAATAATTTAATCTACAACTTCCTGCAAAGCATAAGACATACGGGTTATTGCATATTTGGTTCTATGGTAGCTTCTTTCCAGTAATAAATGCACTGATGAATAGAATCTTCGGAAAACTCTGGTTCTCAAAGACATGGTCTTTTGCATGGACCATCCCAGCTAATATGAAGATTGCAAATAAGACTGGATATACAGACTTATGACTCAGCAAAAAAAAAAACCCAATCAAACTAGAAAGAGGATCTGGATTCAGCCAGGCTGTACATCAGCCTGAGATAGATGAAGAAATTTGGTTTACTGGAAAGCGGGTAGTGACACTGAGACATCTTTTTTCACTACACAAAGCAGCTTTTAGTGTAATATCTAACAATGCAAGTGGATTGTGCCTGCTGTGCTTCTGTGTAATCACTGTAGTAAAATAAACATCACAAATGGACTATAAACAATCACTGTTTAAGAGCAGCAATCTTCATACAATCACAGTGTCAACTTCCAGGGCCCTCTTTAGGTGTATGGAAACAAAAAGCAGGAGTTACCTTGCTGACAGTCTCCTAGCAATGATAAGAAAAGCAGAGTACCTAGTAAAATGATATGTACACATGGGCATGAGTCCCTGCATTTTGAATCCAGTTTGCCTTAACAGAAACACTGGTTACACTTATTTATGCTTCAATAGACCTGTAGTAACTTCATGGCTGTTAAGCAGATATTAATTATGTGTTCTGGCATAGTGATGACTTTTATGTGTTTGTTTGGTTACCTGGAATGGCTACAAAAAGTGGAGAAAGTATGTAGTTAAGAAAAGTTTTCATTTATCCATGGGTCATTGTAAGAAACATACACTCGGGTCATCATAAACTTCACTAATTCACAACTCTTACTGAAAGAGGCATATTAGAGGTATTAGAGAATGTAAAAAACGGAAGGAAAGCTCTGACAATGTGATGGGGGTTACATGGATATGGATTTTTACAACATCATTACAGAGCCTGAGAGTTTAATAGCAGTAAAAACATGCATTTGTGACTGGTTTACCTCCCAGTGTTGAAAGGCTCTGCTGTGGCAAACTTTTTGGAGTTGGTATACTGTCAGCATTGCTTCCAAGCTGAAGCCATCCAGAGCAGCAGGGAACTGTCTTCCTGGAACCAGATCCTCCTCATCTACCTCTACTGTTTCCCCCATTTGGTTGTTTATGTTGTTGACAAGATTGCAGACATTTAGCAGGGTCATTTTCCAGTAAGGAAGTTTTGCTCTGTTAATCTGAAAATAAAAACACCCACGATTTAATGTGTTTTGGTTTTTTTGTAATCATGTGCTACATTCAAACATTTTGTTAGAAACAAGTTTCTGTTTCTGAAGTGCTTTTCATCTGGTCAACTTTTAGACAATAATTAGAGTGCTGAACTCAGGACAACTCATTCATTATGTACGCCAAGTCTGCTTCCTTGCAGCCTTGCCCCCCAGGTAGATATACATGATGAAAAAACTAAACTGCTACCAAACCAGAATGGCAGCATTTCATAGTCATTCTGCACAGCTGCAAACAAAAAACACAGATGGAAATTAATATAATATAAATTCACAGGTGTAAATAAGGATAATGAATCAAACCCACTGGATAAATTCCCAGTTCAGGAATCCAAGCTGGATGCCTGTGGTTAACCAGACGCTCCTCCCTAGCTCAGAACAAATACCAGTCATTTCAAAATTCCCTGAAAAAAGGAATGGAGTCCTTGCTTCAGGACAAGTTGTCTGATGAGTCTGGGTCTGAAGTTACAGAATCTGTAAGCCCCCGGAGTTCTGGATGCTGGAAAGTCAAGACCCCGGGAGATGTTAATTGAAGGTCTACAGGCTTAGGAAGATGGAGCAGAGATAAAACATAGATGTGAAAACAAAGTATTCCTAATTTGGTAACTGGACTGAAAAACTTGAGACCAACTGTACTTAGGTGGTCCATAATGAACCTGTCCAGAGATGTTACAGAAAGAAAGAAATGAGGAAATTTCACCAGGGTTTGTCTCAAATTTTGCTTGTTCCAGTCTCTTGCATTATGTATGAGCTTTTAAACCATTTTAAAGAAATGCTGATAAGCATGGCTTTTACTTTTCTGCTGGTATTGTTTTTTCCAAGGAGTTGTGGCAGTAGTCTTCTTCCATTTTGATTATCAATAGGAAAAAAGTAAGTTGAAAACTTAATTCCTATCTCATTTACTGCTTTTCATGATTTTGCCATTTTCTTCATTCTCTCACTATCAATTATTTCTTCTGCACTGTATTTCCTTTTAGTGCTGAGTACAAAAATTAGTTTCCTTAAACTAGAACTGGTGACATAGCAATCTCCAATCAAAAGCCAAATAGCAAGTTCCTATTTATTCCTGGCAAGGATTTCCCTGCTGTGCCCACTAGGATTAGACCTTACCTATGAACTGAAATGTAGTTGTTTCTTTTCCTGGATGTGCAAAGTTAAATATAGGTTTTACACTAACACAGACATTGCCTTTCACACATACTTGACAGCACTAATTGAGAGTGTGAATGCAACATCAGGTAATCACATAATCTGTTTCTTTAGAGCAGCTTCCTAACAAAGGGGCCTTGCATGCAAGATTTATGTATATTCATCATGCTTTACTAATTTTTGAGGGAAAAGAAAGAATATTGAGAGAAATGAGGAAGAAACAAGAAAAGTTGGCATCCCTCTTAGCATTTGTTACAAAAAGTTTCCTTTTGGGCACGATCATTACTCCAATATACATCTGATACATGCATGCCTTTCAAAATTAGGATGATTTAGCCCTTTAATGAAACTGCTGTGCATTCTCAGATTCCTGACAGCATTCAGAAAAAATAAGATTATTTTGTTCTGAGGCTAAGAAAACAAATCTGAAATCTTATTTGGAAGCTTGTAATTGGTTCTGCACTGTTTACTTTGAGCTCATCTGTTATCCCTTTTAAGTGCCCTTGTTAGTCTATCAAATTATTTGAAAAGATGTGACATTTTTGAAATAAAATTAATCTCCTTGCAGAATATCTAATTTTACTAACAGAAGTTAAACTGGGGAAAAGACCAAATGTCCAATGCAATTTCAAGAGGTACTTTGGTCTGTTTTAATATATTTTTGAGATATAAAAATATGGCGTTTTCCATGCCAAATGAGGAGGCTTCCCCAGTTCACTTTTCTCTCCTGGGTATACAAAAGAAATGTGAGCTAGCACTGCAACAGCTAAATTGCAATGGAGCATAAAATCTAGAGGCAGTGCAACATGAGTGAGTGAGATTTCTGAGTTAAGTAAGAATCAAAAATATTGCAGTGGATGGAAACAGAAGAGAAGAGTAAAGGATAGGGATTTTTGTCATGCCTTGCGTAATGTATAGAATCTTTTTGATCTAAAGTTACTACTTTATGTCAATCTGATGCACATCTACGTATAAAGGAACTTTCCTCTGTGTATTAGTAAAATACTTAAATAGCAGACTTCATTAGGTGAAAATTGTCTTAGCTCCTGCTTATGAGGTTAGGAGAAAACAATTTTGCAGCGCTGTCTGCAAGCTTCTAACATACTTTGTTTGTTACAAGAGTCTCATTCCTATTAATACCACGCATATATCACCTCAAAGTATTTTTACTTGGGTACACCTGCTTCTGACTTACAGTGCAACCATTAACAATTCAGTCCAGAGTGAATTTTGAGGTGTTTTGACTGAAAATGGAGTTTTCCAGGTCATGCCCAGTCACTGAACAGAGCAGTCATGTTATTTTTCTGCTCCACTATTACAGCAAGCATTAAAATCAGACTGCTTCGCTTTTTAGGTTATGAAAAATATCTGAGGCAGTTATCCTAGAGGTATATGTAAAAAAACAGTTTAAGATGATGATAATCCAAATGTTCAGGTCAATTTGCAATATCTAATATATTTTATATTCTATATGATACATTTTTATATTTTATATATTTATATATTTTCCACACAGGTCTAAGCAATATCAACTACAGTAACTCAACACATATTTTGGAAAACACCTACACTGTAGAACAAGGAATGCTTATCTGCCAAGATGGAACTAATTTTTTTAAGAGTAACTTGAAAAATATCTGGGAATGATCTGAAGTAACAAAAGAGACTGCAGTATGAACTAGAATTTAAAAGGTACTAATGCTGAAGTTAATATGATGTTTGTATTTCCACTGTTGAAATTGCTTGTGAAATAAGAATTGGATCTATAATTTCTCACACCCTAGGTATCGAAAGAGAAATTAAGATCATCTAAGAAACTGAAATAAACTTATTTCCTTCTTTGACAACAGGCTTGTCCTAACAAGACAAAAGAGCTTCCCAAGTTATAATTTATATGATATTTTATTTCCCTGTCTGGTTGAATGATACCCCTGATAGTTTGCTTAAGGTACTTCTTTTGTTATAATTCATACATTCCACATGCTATTTTTCTTTAGGAAAAAAGTTATCTGCTTTTTATATTCTTGTCTTTATCTAGTAAAAGCAGATAAAAAGCAAAGTCATAACAAAGTAAAAATCCCAAGTTAGTGTAGGATCTCTATGGTTCCTTTCCATAATAGTAGTTGAATTTTGTTCAGATTGTAACCATAGAAATAGTAAAAATATTCTCTATCTTTAATCAGATATAGCATTGAGTTTTGTTAAAGCAAAACTACTTCCATGGTGCATATTAATGCCTGTAAACCTAATTAATTTTTATCTGAAGACTGAGTCAGGAAGTCAGTAGCTCCTAGGCAGCTGTAGGTACCTCCTTCTCCTAGGCAGCTTCTCTGACAAGGAGGCTAGACTCTCTGGGCAAATACAGTCATAAATAGGCATCCTACAACAAGGAAAAGCTCAGGGGGTCCATGACTTCAGAAAACTAAAGTCGAGTGGGATCCCAAAGGTGGAGTATAGTCTAGGGATAATATATTCTCCAAGGAACACTTTTTTTTTTTACTTTCTTTTATCCTCTAATTAACATAGTCTCAATCTTTTTTGAGTTCAAAACATTCTTCATGAAACTAGTGATTTCAGGCAAGCATTTAGGAAGCTGGAAATAGAGTTATCTCTTTGACATGAATAGAGTTTTCTATTTAAAACAAAAGAGAGACAGGAGATAACTCTTCACATATTTTTGGCAAGTCAGGTTTTGTTGTTTTACCAGATCTCCCAAATGGCTTTTTGGATTTTATCTTAGAAAAAAGACAGATAAAGCATTTTAAGGGCTTGGTTGATCCTTGTATCTTCATTGAGATGTAACAGCAGGGAAGGGTGACAAATTGTATTAAGTGTTGAAGACAGGTTGCAATAAGCATGAACATTCTTTAAGGGTGGAGAGTGATTCAGCACATAGGTGACTTTAAAGAGCAACTTGAAAAGGGACAGCAGGCACTGGACAGCAGTCTGTGAAGTCAAAGGCATATAGCAATTCTTCCCACAATACTGGATAGACCACTGAATGTTGCAAAAGATGTGTGCTTAAGCCCTAGCTGTAGTCTTGATACTATAGCTCACAAGTGCCTACTTAGGCAGATTTTTGTTCTGTCAAATACTTAACCCACAAGTGATAATCCATTTTCCTGAACTTTTAGATCTCAGCTTTCATAAATAGTACTTTTTTTCCCCCATCTCAATGCTATTTAAATTGTTAAGATTTCCTTTGCTGATTACCAAGTCAGTGTCAAATACAGTTAATGCAATTTAACAGTAATTGTCCTCAAATGGAACCAGATCTCAGGCACAACACAAGACAGGTATTACACATACCATCTTCAAATTTGTCTATCACACCAGAACCATAATTTTTTGTAATAAGGGTTGAAATCTAGCAAGGGACAACAGAAAAAAAATCATTTCAGTAATGAATGGAAGAGTGGTATGACTCTTGTAGAAGAGTTGATGCACAGTTTTTAGTGTTTCCACTATGTCTTACTTTGATGTCAAGAGACAACATATATTCAACTAATGAACTTTAGATGGTGATTTAAGGCAGTATAGTGCAGAATTAAAGCAATGTCTCCAACATGAATCTACTGCTTCTGTCAGCTTCAAGTGTCAGTTGACTTGTTGTAAATACCATAAGGATGCTGAATAGCAAGCTGCATGACATAAAACAACATAAGAGTATTATGGCAAACATCATGACATTATTAACTGCTGTAATATATTTGTGCATTTGGAGTTACCTGAGCTTGTGTTATGTGGTGAGAGGGAGGAAAAGATGGAAGTTATGTTCACAGATCCAATAAAGTCAGTAGTAGAAATACTACTAGCCGCAGGGTTTTCTTCCAGGGCACGCTATGCTTTGCCATACAGCAAAAAAGCCTATTTTTGTCAGCCTCCTACATTTAAATATGTCTCAGAAAAAGAGTAGTTATCAAATCTTTCTGTACCTTAGAGAAGTGAGTGGCCAACAGGTTTACTTGTAATCTAAGGTTAACTATCATGCCAGTAAAGAACACTGAAATCTAAGAACTGCCAGACAGATAAAGAAAATGAATTTTCTGACCTCATACTACTTCTAGTCTTTCCAATAATTCCTGGGAAAAGGTCACATATACGTAAATACAGTATATGCACAAGTCTGCCTGGCAGGTTTTGTCCTTAACCTTCGACTAGTCATTGGCTTATGAATATTTCTGTTTTCGGGGAGAAATTTTTCATTTCTCATTTTATTTTCCAATACACTTAAGTACCACTTACACTTTTGTGGAATAATGAATTAAAATATTCACTCTTAAACCCATAGGACTTGTTTCAGAGTTTGTTCTTTAATATGTTGCTGAAGATATATTAGACATCTATATTTCTTAGATCATTTATGGAAGATAATAGTGTTGAGAAAGTGTCTATCAGCCTGTCCAACACATATGTGCAACACTTGCTGCTTCACTTTGCCAATATGAGGTTTTAACTGAATTTTTATATATTCATATTAAATAACATAAACATTATTCACAGTCTGGAAACTTGTCAAAGACATGCCATTTACCAAATTAGCATATTCTCAGCCATGTCCCCATGTTCCTGTACTGGTACTATGATTAAAATTCTAAAGCAAAATAGGCACATGTATTAACAATTTTTGCTTTATGACTGTCTTAATTTTATATGCATATAGGAAGAGCTGTGCATAAAAATAGCACTTATAGATTTGACTCAAGGTTAATTTAGCTTTCATCGGGCATAATCTTATTGGAAACACATTTCCTCATATAAATCTACATCTCTGTACATAACACAGTTTTGACAGTTTAATGAAAGTACCAGTGTTACAACTGAGGAACACGTTTAGTGTGTCACATCAACACCTTTAAATTTCCTTTGAACTGGAGAAAATCTTGCACCAAAGTAAAACCTAACACTGAACTTTTCTGTCTAGACCATAGGTTATTACTTTGTGCAAAGACTTTTGTGTTTGTAATGAGAATTCATTTGCTCCCTCCCTGTCAGGTAAAGGAAGAAAAAGAATTACCTTTGATGTGTACATATTGGTCAATAAATCTGCTTCTAATGCTTTCATTTCCTCTTCTGAATCTGGGAATAAACCAGAAACATATGTTTATTATTTGATCATAAATCATGGACATTTCAATTCAGTATACAGAACTTAGATATTTAAATGAATTTTAAAAAATAAACACACAAACACAAACAGCAGTGACCTAGAGGGACTGTGAGGAGTCTTCAGTTGACAGCAACATTTTGTTAAAATAAATACTCGATACCTTTTTAAAGCATGATCAAGCTTATTGAAGTGAATGAAACTGTTCATTTATCTCAGTTTCATAGCAGAAAGGCTCATTAAACTACAATTCTTTCAGTATAAATAAACGGGTGTAATATTCTTCATTATTTTCATAATAAATATTTGTCACCTTTTCTTACTTTGGAAGAAAAATTTGAATATTTATTTTCAAATATTTAAGTAGTAATTATTTAGGTAAATGGCAGTTATGATAACTTGATTAATAATAAATAGTCTTGATTATTCTTAAATTAAGGGTATTTTTACTGATATGAGGGAACTGAGCTTGATCAGTTTATGATACAAGCTCTTGACAATGTATACAGTAAAATAAAGTATGCTGACTGGAAGTTTAGGGATGTTCTTTACTGACTTGATTGACCTTTGATAGCTCAGTAGACTTGCAAGATCTGTGATTTGGTAAATAGGGTAAAAATTGCTGTAAAAAGAGAAAACACGCAGACACACTTCTACACAGCATCACAAGATGAAGATGAGAATCACAATGAAGATCTGGTGCCGTGTTAGCAGCAATCAGAGCTCGAAGAAAAGAAATGTAAGGAATCAGTTCAGTCTTTAGGTGAAAGAGAGTTCCACACAGCTTTTACCTTTCCTGGAATACCAACAGTCCAAAGCCAAACAATACACTAATATTTCAAACCATACTAACCCAAAGTGTATTCCATATTCATATAGGTCATATCTCGTTTTCTTTGAAGCAATCAATGCCGTGGGCATGTAAGACCCTACCACTGAATCTGTGGACAGATTCTGCCTGTGCTTTCATTTCAGGGATCATCACCATGTTATGTCACTACCTTTCACAGAACATGAGACTGTAAGGGACCACAAGCATGTGCCAATGTATCACAGGTTTCTGTCAGCACAGAAGCCACCCATCACAAAATCGATCATGTTCGATCTTAATAAATCTCACCACTACTGTCACTTTGCTTCTTCTTTAGGAAATTCTTCTAAACTATCAATGCTTACTCACTTGCTTCTGATTTCAAGTCTAATTTATTCCTAATTACAAATGTATCCCTGGTTTGCAAATAAATTCCTACACTATAAATGACACCTTTCTATTTGTAGTATTTACCTATCATGTATTTATTGAGAGGAATCACTGCTCTTCCCAGCTTAGGGTTTTTGTGTGTCCTCACAAAATCAGCAAACAAGTGCAAGATCACTATGTCTTTTTGGTCAAAAACCATTGCCCTGGAAATCCCATAAATGCTTCATTGAAAGGCTATGCCCAGATTTATTGGACTCTCACCTGTTCTCCTTCCTTGTAATAGCCTTGTATTCCCCAACTCATCAGAGCAGCCCTCCTCTGTCCCTGATGTGCTCTCAAGAGAGAGCAGCATAGTACAGTTTGGTTCAGAAGCCTCAATACTTAACCACCTTAATGACTACCATTAGCTACAGAGGGCAGTTCTCTTACATGGTTTTTTTGGTTTTGTTTGTCTTTTGTGCCTGAAAAACCCCAAAAAGCAGGTTAGATAACAAGATAAAATCTTTTATTCCTCAGATTTCCAACAGCTGTGCTTTGGTTAAAAAGGAGCTTTTAACAGGAATTTCTATTATTTCCTAAGCCACTGCATTTTGTATTGTTGCACTGGTTCTCATTCTTATTATTTAGGTCATCAAAAACTTCTGTGTGTTAGGCATATCCCCTTCCTCTGTAGGGATGCTCCCGTTCACCTCTGCATTACCAACACAATACATTCATTCATTATTTTTATTATCGAAGCTATTGCATTTGACTTGCTGTAATGCTGATCTACAACCAGTCTTATTTAACGTTTAAAATTGTCATACTAAATAGGACTAGTTGTAGACCAGTCAGCAAGTCCTTAGCAACTAATCTCCAACCTGACGCTTTTCAGCCCTTTCAGCAGTAATGGCTGTCAGTTTTACCAGCTTTACCATCAGCCAAAGTTCTGCTGGCAGCACAAGATCACCTCGGCTGAATTTCTACCAACGGCAGCATCTCCTGTGAGCAGGTGAGCACACACACAGTGACAGCATCATGATTTGAGTTGTCCTGGATCACACCAGATGAGAGCAATAAAAGGACTTGTGCCTGGTTAGCACCTGGTTTTTGTTTCTATAAAGGATGGAAGATAGCTTCCACACATTGAGGCTGGAAGATAGCTGCAGACATGAAAGGTAGGAAGGAAGGTATTAAGGAGCATTTGAATTGAAAACAATAAATCTACAGGACGTTATTTAGGAGTCAAGACTCCTTGAGTGAAGAATAAAGCAAGGCTTGGAGGGAGAGAAGGAAGCATGTTCAGGTAATTCAGGAGCGAAAAGAGATGGATGAAGAGCAAAAGCATAAAAAGAACAGACTCTCAGAGAGCAATGTCTAAAAAACCTGGTTACACATTATTGTTAAAATCAGACAGAAATTCACACAGTTTGAGGTATTCTTGATTCTACTGACAAGAAAAATAGTTTCTATTCATATATTCACATTTTATGGAACAATTACATTCTACAGGTATACACTTTTGCCTGAGGGCAAACATTTTCAGAAGAATATTTAACAATCATTTTCTTTATGACATAACTGTCCATATTAGTTACAAATTATTTGGGCCCCTTCACATAAGCTTCTCTGTGGCATTTCTCATTTTAAAATAATTTCAGATTTTCAAGCAAATAAACCATCATGTTAGTTCCACCTAAAATTTGGCTTCTGGGGGTCTTTTTATGACCCCATTATAATTCCCACTTAAATTTTTTACTTTAGTGGGCTTTCATTCAGGTTCTGTGAAGAGTTGAATTTGAAATTGCTTCACTGAAAATACTAGTCAGGAATTTGTTTAAAAAGCTTAAAATTATATGGAGAGAAAAAAAAATGTTAAGCTTTGTCACTAAGATCATGAGTTCTCCATAATATACAGAACTATTACATTTAAACTGTAATAAAATGCAAGTATTATGTGGTTTACATTTTTCTTCTGCAAGGGAATACAAATTGGAAACATTAATCTAAGGTGAGAATTAGGAATTCTGAGTCCTCCTGAATACTAAAGTTGAAAAATGGAGCTGCTTGTAAATTTACCTGTTAAATTTAGTGGAGTTAAAAATTTAAGTAATTTTCAAGTTAGTTAAGATTGGATTTTGCAGACTATTCTGCTTCATGTCTGTGTGGGTACACCTGTTTAACCATCATCGTACCTCTATTTGGTCATAAATTTAGGACATAAATGGCAGATGCTCAAGATGTGTCATTTTCCAAAGAAGCAGGCAATGCATTTTAATATATGGTCCTCCTTTCGAGCTTTCTAAAGCAGCTGCTCTTGGAGAAAAAATGCATTTACATTAACCTTCTTATTGTGTGATCTGCCTGTGCTTCAGCATTTTTTGGTCATAATTTCAGATTGGTTGTTAACAACTTTTTCTCCAGACAATAAATTATATTTTCTCTCTCTAAAAAGTGGCTAAAGGGCATACATATTCATGTTGGTTTGGATTACAGCAGCTATTCATATGAGTTGCAGAAATTACAATTTGTATCATAATTTGGAAATACATGATATTCAATGAACCATAGCACACCCAAGCAGATGGTCTGCATTGATTTGTATTTCCAATGACTGGTCTACACTAATTGCCATGATATGGATGCTGTGAGGAGGAATGGCTTATATGAAGGGAGAAAGTTAGAGGAGTGATATAAAAGAAATGATGCTGGCCAGAGCCTGTTATCAGAGCCAGCTCCCGGGCGCCTAATGGGGACAGCCGGCGGAGCCCGAAGCGACTTCACTTCCTTCCTTTAGGTCCCTCTTACGGCTCCGGGAGCGACTCAGTGCCGAGCGGTCAGAGGGGCTCCGGGGCCGGGCGGTGCGGGGCGCGCCCGGCGCAGGCGGCGGCGGGGACTTACCTGAGCAGAGGCTGCAGGAGGCCAGGGCCAGCAGCACCACGCACACCAGCTGGACTCTCATCCTTGCCGCGCCGCCCTCTAGAAAGTAAAGTCCATAAATCCTAGGGAGAGACGGAGAAAGAGACAGAGACAGAGAGACAGAGACAGACAGACAGAGCCCCGCCGCTCCTCGCCCTCCGCACGCGTAGTGATGGGCGGCTGCAGGCACCAGACGGGGGACCCAGACCCTTCCCCAACTATATAAGCCGCGGGGTGATGTCACGGCGGTGCCGACATCGCCTCCTGACGAAGCTCCCTCCCTCTTCCCCCCCCCCTCCCGCTGCCCCCTCCCGCTGCCCCCTCCCCGCGCTCCGCGCCCGCCGCC